>CM077151.1:249445945-249852569 GCA_039583875.1 Platanthera guangdongensis | reverse complement strand
ATGATAAGCCCAAATATGAAAGGACACTCAACTAAGGAGGTTGTGTGTTTTTGGATGCAGAAAGCCAGGGCACTATATTTCAGAATGCCAGAGAATCAGTGAAAGTACAAGGGAAGGGTCAAGGATTCCAGAAGAAAACAAAGCAGCAGACCCTTGTCTTTTATTTATACTTGTTAGAGGAGGGTCTGCTGCTTGTTTTCTTCTGGAATCCTTGACCCTTCCTTGCTACTTTTCTGATTCTCTGGGCATTCTGAAATATAGTGCCCTGGCTTTCTGCATCCAAAACACACAACCTCCTTAGTTGGTGTCTTGGTATTTGGGCTTATCATCCTGCTTGGATGATTTCATTTAAAGTCCTTTCTTGCCATTTTGTAGAATCTTTTGGCAAAAAGGCTCATTAACTCCTCATTGGATGTAGATGTTTCATTGTCTTCAGAAGCTTTGAGGGCCAAGCTGTGCTCCTTCCTAACTTGGGTAGTTGCCTTCTGTTCTACTGCCCTCTTGATTTGACAAGCTGCTCATATGACTTCAGCTTGCCTAACAGAGATTCTGTTGAGATCTCATTGAGGCTTCTGGCTTCTTTGATTGGCCAGATTCTGGAATCCCATGAACTTGGGGAAAACACATCAGTATCTTGTCATTCACCTCAGTTAAGGTGATGTCCTTGTCAAGATTCTTGAGTTCACTGATGATTGAACTTAATCTATTGTACATCTCAGCCACAGATTCTATCTCATTCTTCTTGAAATTCTCATAGAGAGAAATAAGACTGGATCTCCTATCCTTTCTTCATTAGCTGAGCCTGCTACCATTTGATTGAGAGAGTACCAAATGGCCTTGGCTGAGGTGCACTCAGCCACCTTCTGAAATATGTCATCTGACATTGTTTGGGCCAGAATATTCATATTCTTTCTTTGCATTAGTCATCTTGGCTTTAATATAGGCTTCAGTATTGTCTGGAGGTGGTACTGCACTCAGATTAGTTGATGAGCTGGCAAAAGTTGTGGAGCTGGAGGAACACCTTTTGAAATGACAGATAAAATATCCTCATCAATTGAGTCATATATAATCTAATTCTTACCTTCCAGATGGCAAACTTATTAAGATTGCACACTGAGGTCTGGTGCTTGTATAGTCCTTGTTTTGAGCCATGTCTGTGAGAAGGATAATTCCAATAATAATAGAAACAAACAGATCTAACTAAGGATCTTTGGGTTCAGGTGTTAGCCTGTACAACCAATCAGGTATGGTAGTTTAACCACCTGGAAGATGTGGTATTATTAACAACCTGGCTCTGATACCAATTGAAAGTGCAAGCTAGATCTGATATACTCTAGAGGGGGGGGGGGGGTGAATAGAGTATATGGTGATTTTAAAACTTTTACAACTGTTGTTGTATTTAGTTGTGTGTGTGTGTGCAAGGAAGAAAATACAATTAAAACAAAAAGCAGCAAAGGTCTAATCACAGCACATTCATAGAGCAAAGCCAGAAAACAAAAGGAAAAGAAAGCAACCAGACAACACAAGAATTTTATAGTGGTTCCCCAAATCTGGGTAGTCCACTCTTCTACCACCCTGGTAGGAATCCACTGCAGGAAGGGGTTGATCAGGTGTCCTGGCACCAATGTGGTTTTGATCAGGTTCCCAAAACCAAACCCTCAAGTCTTTTGGTAGGAGACTTGCAACCAGAATAATTTTTGAAGGGAATTAAAACCCTGTATAGAGGTGGAGTGAGAGGGTGATGAGGTCTTCTCTTTCTCAAGTCAAATGAGAAGACTTGTGGAATGTTGTTTAGCATTTTTGCTCCCCCTGAGATGTAGAAAGAGTCAGGAAGAATGTTGGAGCACTTCTTCAGGGTGATAGGTCTTCAGAGACCTAGAATTCCAGGTCCAGAGAAGGTCTTCAGGAACTTCTTGTAAATGATATGAATGTATTGTTTTCTTGAAGTTATCCTGAGTAAAAGCAGATGAAGAAGACTCTTGATATAGATGTAGTGGTCTTCTTCTTCTTCTTGATCAGTTTTTCTCTGGGCCAAGAATGAATTCTTTTTCTTGTGTTGTCTGAATCACTGTCTATCCTTTTCTTGTTGTTGTTATGTCTATCTGTATTACTGTATTGCTTCTGTTTTTGTATATCTCTGTATCTCATAAGAACACATTCGAATTTGAATATCGAGCAGTAATGGTAGACGGCCTGGAAAGGAAGCAGCAATTAATTATTTCCCCAACTGTTTCCATGGAAAATGGTATGTAATAATCCAGAATTAACTGCGCATTCCAACGGTAGTATTCTGTGAGGAATTTCCATTAATTGTTTAGGAATCAACGCCATGGAATAAAACAAGAACGGAAGAAGACCTAGTCTGGAATCATCGACCGAAGAACATAATTCGTCGAGCTGAGTTTGCGTTCGTCGAGCTGAGCCTGAGTTCGTCGAGCTGAGCTTGAGATCGTCGAGCTGACAGTCTTCATTCGTTGAACAAAAAATCTTCAATATCAGACAACCATTATTCGTTGAGCAGAGAATAAACTTCATCGACCTGAGAAAAGTTTTTGACTTGGACGGAATACTCTGCATCCGCTGAAATGCTGTGTCGACACAAATTGTTGTCGACAGATTGATCTTGGTGTCGACACAAATCCTCTGGTGTCGACATACGCTGGTGTCGACTGAAATCCTGGTGTCGACACAAGATGGTGTCGACTCAAATCGTCTGGTGTCGACACAAACCCTAAGTGTCGACACAGATTTTCTGAGTTCAAAAACCGTCGAGTAGAGATTAGCATTCGTCGACCTGAGAAGCTGTAAACTTGAGGTCCATGTTCGTCGAGCTCAGAACATAATTCGTCGACCGAAGCATGAAGCTGGACTTAGAGAAATTCTGAAGTAGTCCTGATAAGCTTGAGGTAAAATCCCAGTGTTCGTCGAGCAAAGAACGCGGTTTGTCGAGCCCAGCACTGCGAATTGCCTCACGATCGTCGAGTGCAGAACTCCCTTCTTCGAGCTGAGTTCGACGAACGTCGAACTCATTTCACTTAGTCTGAAAAACTTGATAGTTCTGGAGTTCCTGATGGCCTTGAAGAAGGCTGGTCCATCTAAACTTGAGATAGAGCAGAGTCCTAGACACTAAGACAAACACTTGATCCAGACTATACATGATGGGTCACATCCTAAGTCAGTGAACCTAGCCCAAATCAACTAGGGATCCGACAAGTTATTTTTGTTGCATAGTGGAATCTTGACGAAATCTTTGCCCTTGTCCATTCTATGGTAGAATCTTTCAGACAATAGATCTGGATCTGATCAAGGTATTAACCTTTTGACGATCAACCTCCCTCTGATACCAATTGAAATAAAACTGTTGTCGACCAAAATCACCTAGAGGGGGTGAATAGGTGGTTTGTGCGTCTTTTGCGGAATAAAAAAATAATTAGAGCACGACATAGAACTAACTACCAATATCACAGACGACACAAGATTTATAGTGGTTCCCCAACCTTGGGTACATCCACTTTCCCTCACCGATCTAGCAATCAACTAGACTAGGCTAATCCACTATCTCGGATCAAAAATCGATCCTACCCTCGGAACAAAGTTCCTACAAACTCGATCCAAACAAAAAGGATCTACAGCTCGGAAGATAGCACTTCCTACAAACTCGGAGTGAAAGACTCCTACACTCGGAGAAGATTTCTCCTACAGAATAAAATGAGATTTACAAAAAAAATACAAACAGTAAATCACTCAGATCTGGATGAAACGGCCAGGATCTTCTTCTTTTCAACTTTGTAGCACTTTCAGAAATTGGTGAAGAAGTTCTCGGCTTGGATCTGGATTTACTAGCTTTTATAGAAATCGAGAGAGATTATGATCAGCGAAGTCGATCTCGATCTGTAACTTTCTTCAGAATAATCCTCTGAAGGTAGAAGCTTTGTCCGGAGAAGAAGGCGGCGGCTTCCGTTTTGCGAAAATCAGAGGTATCGGCTGAAGAAATTTCTCAAAATAGAATGACAAGAAAGCTTTGAGAATACTTAGGGTTTGTCATTTTCTGATAAGACCTTATATAGGCGAGACTAACGGTCATAATCGGTCATAATGATGTACACGTGGACCAATCATGTCGCGTGATTTGAAAAATCCGGTCAGAAAAAGGACTTAGCATAATTTCGGAAAGATCAGCCAAATACACGAGTAAGTCTATAACTACTCGAGTAGTTGAATAACTACTCGAGTATATTATGAAGAACATACTCGGGTATATATATAAAGACTACTCGAGTATATGGAGATCAACTACTCTAGTAAGCAGACAGAGCTACTCGAGTATGTGTAGAGACCTACTCGAGTATATAGAGGATCTACTCGAGTACTGGAAAAGCTACTCGAGTATATTACATAAACTACTCGAGTACAAGAAGTACTACTCGAGTGGAAAACTTCGAAAAAATTCTGAAGAGGTCTGCTGACAACTACTCGAGTAGTTGAACTAACTACTCGAGAGGAATTAATCTACTCGAGTAGGTGAAAGTTCTACTCGAGTAAAAGACTTAGAAAAATTCTGGAGTAGGGAAATATCAAGGTACACGAGTGACACATGATCTACTCGAGTAGGTATAATGAACTACTCGAGTATGTTTCTATCTACTCGAGTATGTGAGTATATTTACTCCAGTATATGAGTGTACTTACTCGAGTATATGAGTGTACTTACTCGAGTATATGACTTAGAGAGATTTAGATGAGGAAACCCTTTAGTACTCGGGTATAAAGAGTAATCTACTCGAGTATATAAGCATGCTACTCGAGTATATGACTTTGTATACTCGAGTAGGTGACTTAGCTACTCGAGTATATGACTATGTCTACTCGAGTACAAGGTTCCTTTACTCGAGTAAATTATACTCAGACTACTCGAGTAGGTGAAAGCTCTACTCGAGTAAAACACTTAGAGATTTTCTGATGTTGGAAAAACTGATTCTTCTAGAGTAGCCAACTTCAAATTTCTTTCCCATAGTCCAATAGCTTGAATATAAAGTGTATTCCAATAGAGAGACCACACATGAGTCAACACCTTGGAATATGTAATGAGGGATTACATTGCACAGTTCTTGTGTTTGAAGACCCACTGTGGACTGACAATGGTCTACACTTCCAGTGAAATTCCTGCACACATATAACTCAAACCAAGCATCAGATACAACTTAATTTATCTTAGTTCCAGGGTGACTTCATCAAATCTGGGTTCATGTGGATGAAATACCCAACAGTTTCTATGAAATTTTACACTGTGTGTTGGGTTCCATCAATGCCCCCGGTGTTGGGAGGTACGGCGTGAGGCGCTATGGCCCGCACTAGTCGAAACAGAAGGGTGTGTCCCCTGGGGCCTAACTGGCCGCCCCGTGGATCCTAGGGTAACCAGCTCTATAAAGGAGTGGTAGCGTCGTCCTCAAACAGTCCGGGCTTTTGGGCGAGTTGGTTGCGCCTTCCCTACAAGTGGTATCAGAGGGAGGTTACGGGTTCGAAACCCCGGGGTCGTTGCTGGGGGGGGGGGGGGGTTGTTGGGTTCCATCAATGCCCCCGGTGTTGGGAGGTACGGCGTGAGGCGCTATGGCCCGCACTAGTCGAAACAGAAGGGTGTGTCCCCTGGGCCTAACTGGCCGCCCCGTGGATCCTAGGGTAACCAGCTCTATAAAGGAGTGGTAGCGCCGTCCTCAAACAGTCCGGGCTTTTGGGCGAGTTGGTTGCGCCTTCCCTACAGATATGTTTGAAATTGAGTAGGACTTTGAGAAGTTGTGCCTAAGGCACCAGCAGTTGGAGGAGGAGGTGGAGGATGGTCCTTTCTATATCTGTGAGTAGGTGGAGGGGAATATCTTCTGCTTCTCTTTCTCTCTTTCTGTTCATTCTTGGATAACCATATCCAAGCAAGCAGTCCCTTATAAGGGGTGATTTTCTGGAGGATGTAGTAAGGAGTGTTATTGGCTGGGTTGAGCTTTGGAGCAGGAGGTGGAGGTGGTGCTTTTGTCTTCTTAGATACTTTCTTCTTCTTTTGATCCTCATCTGAATCCTCCTCCTCCTCCTTATCATCATCAGATTCTGGAGGGGCATCATACAGGAATCCAGTGCTTTGAGAGCCTCTGCATAAATCAAAGATTTATCTGCCTAAGAGGAAGCTGGAAGAGGAGCTAGAACTGGTGCTGGATTGTTGTCTATGAAAGTGCTTCCAACAACTGTCTTATTTTCTTCCTCAATATCAGCCATGATAAGAGCATCAAGATCAGGCATAGGAGAATCATCCATTACAAAACTTGGAGCAAAATGGTTTCTGGAGCGGATGGAATGACTATAAGCTCTGGAGTAGCAAAACTGTCTCTGAGTTGCTTGGCAACTTTAGGACTTATAGGATAAGAATAGGGAACAATAACCAAAGATGGCTTAGTATAGTCTGTTGGAAGGAAACTCAAATATGCAGTATCAAAATTTTCCACAAATTTACTAAATCTACTATGGGATTTATCATGAAATCAACAACAGTACATATTTCTTCTGTTACTGACTCATCAATGTCCATGTCAGTTTCAATAAAATGAATGAAATCAATTAAATCTAACTCAGCATCTGCATCTGCTGGCTCTTCTACTGGAACAATTATTGTTGCTACTGCTACATCTGCTACTGTTGTGTCTGCTGCTGCATCTACTACTGGTACTGCTGTAGCTTCTTCATCAAATATCTCCCCCTGCCTGGTTTCAGTACAGACTAGAGCCAGGCCCCTAACTGAAGAGGGGCAGCAGAAAGGGCAGAAGTTTGGGCAGCAAAAGATGATATAGATGTAGCAAGAGGTGAAATTTCCTCTGCTATGATGGTTTTGAGAAGTTGAGTAATTAGGGCAATGAGAGAGGAGATGGTGGAGGGGTCCAATGGTGGAGTTGTAGATGGTGTTTCAGAAGGTGTTTGAGTGGAACAAAATGGAGGGATGGTATTAGTTGGTGGGTTGGAGGAGGAGCATCTTGCATGGGGACATCTTGTAAGGACTCATTTTGAGGAGAAGGAGTAGTTGGAGTAGATGACAGGAGATTGAAAGATGGTATGGAGGATAAGTGGGGTGGAAGAGGAGATGAAGGTGGTATTGGAGCTGATATATCATGAGGGGATTGAGGTGATTGAGATGGAGTGGGTTGATAGTATTCCTGAGTTGGTGAGGAGGGGATGTCAGTAAGATCTATTGGTGGAGATGTGGCAGGTGATGTAGCTGGAATAGTAACATGAACAGATGGTTGTGGTTGTGGTTGTGATTGTTGTTGGGCTTGTTGTTGTGGTTGTGCAATAGAGGGTAGTTGGGTTTGGAGTGCTATAAGAGATGGGGATGAAGGAGTGATCTCTTCAGAAGGGTGGGGAGTGGCTGTATCAGCCCTTGTATTTTTAGAAGCTTTGGTGGCAGAGGATGAAGCCTTAGAGGGCTTTGTGATTGTCCTCTCCCACTTTCCAAACAAGGCACAGGTCAGCCTTTTGCTGGCATTGAAAAATATGGTCGGGGAGACCAGTGATTCAGTAGCTTTTTCCTTCAAAAAGATCCCCAGGATCCTTCCAAAACAAACTTCCTTTTTGTTGTTCTTTTTCTTGATCAAATCAAAGATGATCTGAGCCCAGTTCACCTGTTTCTTGTTCACCCCTACACACATAACCAGAAATGATGCCTAATTATATAGTCGTGTGTAGTGTGCTTGCCCAGCAAGAGTTTCCCTACTATATCTGCTAAGAATTTAAATTCAGCAGCAAGATGTTTCTTTAGTAATTTGTTAGAGTTTTGGCCAGAGTAACCCATCATGCTCAGCATCATGTCATATACTTCACTATCAACCTTTAAATCTTCTTCTCCATTTCTCAATCCAAAAATCTCAGTCAAAATGGCGAGTGAGAGAGAAATAGCATTACCCGCTAGTGTTCCAGTCATCGTGTTGTCCTCTGTTGTAGAAGCAGTATATAGCCATTCTCTGATTTCAGTTCCAGATATTTTGATCCTTGTTAAAAGCAGAGTTTTTAGTTGATGTTCTTCAAGGAGTTGTAGTATTTCCAGGAAGATGGGGTCAAAATGTTGAAAAGAATCGAAATCCACATCAAAGCCAGTATCAAATTTCATCGCCGCCAAAGTTCCTACTGGAATTGCCATTAGAGTATCTGCAAGGGAAACACAACGATCAAGTGCAAAGGAACATAAAGCGTGGGACGGAGGTCGAAGAAAACCTAGATATAAGGTTTTCCAGAATATGAATCGAAAAACTCCGTTCCACGAAAAGTAAGAAATTCTTTGACCTGAGATCGACGAAATAATTAATCGTGAAATAATTCCTCGAGCTCAGCCTGAAGATTCGAAGAAATTTCGTCGAGCTCCGTTCGACTAACGTTTTCCTGAAGTAGATTCTTCGATCTCCGTACGACGAAAATAACTTCACTCACAGAGGGTTTGTCAACCTCCGTTCGACGAATATCTCCCGAACTGTCCCTAGTTCGTCGAGCTCCGTTCGACAAACTTTGGAAAATTCGTCGAGTGTAGACAAAAACTAAACTAAGTCTTCTCCATTGATCATTCCAAGCTGATTTATAAAGAACAGGTGGTTTCTTTCATCCAAAGGTTTGGTGAAAATGTCAGCTCTTTGTAAATCAGTGTAGATATAAACAAGTTTAATTTGTTTTGGTCTACACACTCTCTAATGAAATGATGCCTTATATTTATATGCTTAGTCCTACTGTGATGGACTGGATTTTGTGCTATGGCTATAACACTTGTGTTATCACATAGTAAGTTGAATTATTTAAGTTGATACCATAGTCTAGGAGTTAATTTTGAATCCATAACATCTGGGAACAATAGCTGCCATCTGCAATGTATTCTGTCTCAGCAGTTGAGGTAGACATAGATGACTATTTCTTACAGAACTAAGGCACTGATCTCATACCCAGGAACTGGTAGGTTCCTGAAGTACTTTTCCTTTCCACCATACATCCAACAAAATCAGCATCTGAGTATCCAGTTAACTCAAATTCTGATTCATTAGGATACCATAGGCCTAGACTTGGATAACCCTTTATATATCTCAAAATTATTTTTAAGAAAATTAGATTAGATTCTTTAGGGTTCACTTGGAACCTAGCACAAAGGTATGTGGCAAACATGATATCAGGCCTGCTAGCTGTAAGATATAAGAGGGACCCAACAATGGCCCTATATAATTTCTGGTCAACTGGTTTCCCATGTGGATCCGAATCAATTACAGCATTTCTAGCCATGGGTGTTTTCTTTGCTGAGGCATCAACCATCCCAAACTTTTTGATAAACTCTTTTGCATATTTAGCTTGGGATATGAAGATGTCATCAGAGAGCTGCTTCACTTGGAGAACAAGGAAGTAGGAGAGCTCACCCATGCTACTCATTTCAAATTTTGAATGCATGAGGTCAGAGAACCTCTTGCATAATTTGGAATCAGTAGACCCAAATATGATGTCATCCACATATATTTATACCAACAATGTTTGTTCCTTATGATGTCTAGTGAAAAGTGTCTTATCTACTATGCCCCTAAAGAACTTATGCTCTATCAAAAAGCAAGCTAGGGTCTCATACCAAGCTATTAGAGCTTTCTTTAGACCATAAAGAGCTTTATGCAATTTAAAAACATGATAAGGATGAGTTGGAGAGACAAAACCCGGAGGTTGTTCAACATAAACCTCCTCTTTAAGTACTCCATTCAGAAATGCACTCTTCGCATCCATTTGATACACCTTGAATTTCTTGTAGGCAGCATATGCCAGAAAAATTCTGATTGCCTCTAACCATGCAACTGGTGCAAAGGTTCATCATAATCTATGCTTTCTTCCTGCCTGTATCCTTGGGCAACAAGCCTACCCTTGTTCCTCACTATTGTACCTTAGGCATCCAGTTTATTTCTGTATACCCATTTGGTTCCAATGACTGGGTATTCTAGGGGTCTTGGAACCAAATCCCTAACTATACATCTCTCAAACTGGTTGAGTTCCTCTTGCATTGCAATGATCCAGTGGGGATCCTGCTCAGCATATTTTATGGATTGAGGTTCAACCTGAGAGAGAAAGCAGGCATGCATCAAATCTTGGTTGAGTTGATGCGTTCTCTGAAAACCTACTGATATGTATCCAATCACTTGAGATCAATAGTGATCCCTTAGTGTGACAATATCAGTTGGTGGAGTTGGTTTAGCAATAACATTTGGGATTAATTCCTCTTGTGGTATTATATTTGTTGTTGGATGAGGTTGAACTTCTTCCAAAGAATCTTCTTCACTTTCTTCATCAACCTGTGGAGAAGGATGTGTTGGAGCATCTTGGGTGAGATTAAGTCCATCCAAATTGTCACACAAGTGAGGTACCTGCAAAGTATTACTGGTAGAAATCTCTTTCTCCTTGCAAGACATTTTAGTCTCATCAAATGTAACATGAATAGACTCTTCAATTTTCAAGGTGGATCTGTTAAAAACCCTATAAGATTTGCTTACATGGGAATATCCTAGAAAAATTCCCTCTTCAACCTTAGCTTCAAACATTCTAATGTATTTTTTGTTGTTGTTATATATGTAACATACACATCCAAATACCTTGAAATCGTTGATTTTAGATTTCTTCCCTTTAAGTAATTCATAGGGAGACGTATTCTTTAGTTTATGTATCAAGCTTCTGTTCAGGACATAATTTACTATGCTTACAGCCTCTGCCCAAAAGGACAGTGGCACGTAAGCATCTGCAAGTAATATACCTGCAGCTTCAATTAGGGTCCTATTTTTACTTTCAACTACCCCATTTTGTTAGAGAGTTCTAGGAGCTGAGAAGCATTGCCTGATACCTTACTACTCACAAAACTCATCCATAAGAAGAGAATCAAACTCTGTACCATGATCACTTCTGATCAATGCAACATGAGTAGAGTACTCAATCGGTATGGTCCTGAGAAAATCTGTAAGAACCTTAAAGGTATCTGACTTAGATCTCAGAAAGAACACCCAAGTGATCCTTTAGAAGTCATCTATAATAACTATAGTGTAGGATTTCCCTCCTAGGCTTTGTACTGCAATGGGTCCAAAGAGATAAATGTGTAGCAAATACAAAATCCTAGCTGAATCACTTTTATTTACTGATTTAAACCTATATTTAGTTTGCTTGCTTAGTTGACAAGCCCTGCAAAGTCCTTTCTTCTTGTAGGGACCAGAAGGTAAGTCTCTTACAAGACTGTCTTTTGATAGCCTAGAAATGTTTTTCATGTTAACATGTCCTATGTTAACCCAGAAAACGACTATCCTTCCCAAGGTAGCCGGCTAGCTAGCGCGACCTTCAGATTCTCCCTGGTGTTCGCGACAAGTACAAGTGTAGGCGGGCAGTTTTCCCTATCCGCCTAGGTCGACTAGCAACCGCGTGTCCTGCGGGGAGGCGGGCTATTCCCATAGCTCACCCTCGCAGGCCATGCGGTTAGGCCTGCTAACCGTGCAGCATTCTTCCTTGCAGGAAGCAACCTACTATCAGGATCCCACCAGCAAGGGGTTGGCTACCACTGATGTCCACCAAGTCTGCGCAAGGCGGACTGCCAGGAGCAAATTTGCCCAGAGGCAGCCTCTGCTCTACCGGCAAGCAGGGGTGGACTCCCCCTAGAGTCCGCCCGTCCGCCCGCCTTGGGGGCGGCCGCCCCGCCAGTAAGCAGGGGCGGACTCCGCAGGGGCAGACTCCCCCTGGAGTCCGCCTGTCCGCCCGCCCTGGGGGCAGCCTCCGCTCCTCCAGCAAGCAGGGATGGACTCCCCCTGGAGTGCACCCGTCCGCCCGCCCTAGCGGCGGCCTCCGCTCCGCCAGCAAGCAGGGGCGGACTCCCCCTGGAGTCTGCCCATCCGCCCGCCTTGGGGACTGCCTCCGCTCCGCCAGCAAGTAGGGGCGGACTCCCCCTGGAGTCCGCCCGTCCGCCCGCCTTGGGGGAGGCCTCCCCGCCAGCAAGCAGGGGAGGACTCCCCCTGGAGTCCACCCGTCCGCCCGCCTTGGGGGAGGCCTCCGCTCCACCAGCAAGCAGGGGCGGACTCCCCCTGGATTCCGCCCATCCGCTCGCCCTAGGGGCGGCCTCCGCTCCGCCAACAAGCAGCGGGCAGACTACCCCTGGAGTCCGCCCGTCTGCCCGCTCTCGAGGCGGCCTCCGCTCTGCCAGCAAGTAGTGGGTAGACTCCCCCTGGAGTCCGCCCCATCCGCCCGCCAGATGGGCGACCTCCGTACCAGTAGGGGTGGACTCCCCCTGGAGTCCGCCCCGTCCGCCCGCTAGATGGGCGGCCTCCGTCCCAACAGGGGCGGACTCCCCCTGGAGTCCGCCCAGTCCGCCCGCCAGACGGGCGGCCTCCGTCCCAGCAGGGGCGGACTCCCCTTGTAGTCCGCCCAGTCTGCCCGCCAACGGGCGGCCTCCATCCTAGCAGGGCCGGACTCCCCCTGGAGTCCGCCCGCCAACGGGCGGCCTCCGTCCTCTACCGGCCTCCTTTCGCTCGCTTCGCCTGCCAGCCGGGCGGACTGATTTTTCCAGTCTACCGAGTCCGCGCAGGTCGTCATGATGACGTCATTGGGCCCCGCTTCAAGTTGATCTCCCCCGAGCCTATAAATAGGCCCCAATGGATCTCATCTGAGGGGGAGACAAGGCGCAAGAGGAAAACTGCAGCTTGCCATCATACTCTGCGGACTCAGTTTTCAAGTCCGCCACAGCTTGCCCACAACTTGCCAGCAGACTCTGCGGACTCAGATTTCCAGTACGCCATAGCATGCCCACAACTTGCCAGCAGACTCTGCGGACTCAGTTTTCCAGTCCTCCACAACTTGCCATCAAATCACGCTGCCTGCCAACAGCTTCTTTTCCTTAGCCTCTGGCAACTCCTTCCTTAACCGCCAGCTTCCCCCTTTGTACCCTTTATTGCTTTTTCATGTAAAGGCACTTTGAGCAAGCTGTAATCATATTTCTTGATTAGAGGAAAAGCCCATTGCAAGAGTGGCATTTAAGCCGCGGGAGGCGAAGTCTGTTGTTGCTGCAGCTAGCGGCCCCCTCTCTTCCTCTCAGCTCAGTTTAGCTCTCTCGGTGTCGACGTGCAAGAGCAACCGTCCAAGTAACTATCAGCTTAAGCTTCTGTGTTGATCAAGCTTCTCTACTCAGCAAGCTTGCTCTCTACTCAGCAAGCTTGCTCTCTACTCAGCAAGCTTCTTCTCTGCTCAACAAGCTTGCTCTCTGCTCAGCAAGCTTGCTCTCTGCTCAGCAAGCTTGCTCTCTGCTTAGCAAGCTTCTTCTCTGCTCAGCAAGCTTCTTCTCTGCTCAGCAAGCTTGCTCTCTGCTCAGCAAGCTTCTTCTCTTCTCAGCAAGCTTGCTCTCTGCTCAGCAAGCTTACTCTCTGCTCAGCGAGTCTTTTCTCTACTCAGCAAGCTTGCTTCTCTGCTCAGCAAGCTTGCTATCTGCACAATAAGCTTGCTATCTGCTCAGCCAGCTTTCTCTCTGCTCAGCAAGCTTGCTCTCTGCTCAGCAAGCTTGCTCTCTGCTTAGCAAGCTTTTTCTCTGCTAAGCAAGTTCCTCGCTGCTCCTTAAGCATCTCTGCAAGTCGATCTTCATAGTAACTCTCTGCTCGGCAGCTCCTGATCATCCTCCTCTTCTAATCAGCCTTCCCGGCTGCTCTCGGCAATCATCTCCTCTATCACTACAACCCCTTTGACAAGCGCTTTCTCCACTCTCGAGCACTCAGAAGCTTCCTTTCTTCCTCTTCTCCCGCAACTTTCATCCTCTTCCTCTCCTAGCTTGTGAGACTGAACACACTCCCTTCGTGTTAGCTGCCCGGTGCCATTTTCATACATCAATAGTTAACACGCGACCTTTAGATACGAACAGATAGTGAAAACTGACAGTTAGCCATGACAGACCACCAACCAGCTGAGAACTTTGCTCCAAGTCCCAGTGAAGATCCACTCTGGGAGGCCTTCGAGCAATCGCGCCGTGAGAATGCTCGGCAATTCCAAGCAATCAACCAAATTCTTGCTGCAATCACACAGCGATTGGACACTCATCCTACAGCAGCCCCAACTGCTCCAGCTGCTCCAATCAATCCAGCATCCGAGACTCCTCAAGCTTATCCTCCGGCTTGCCCAACGTTCTATCCTCCTTACACTCCAACCTTTCCGCAAGGGCTTGCAGCCCCTTTGCGATCTCAAGATGAAGAGTTTGCAGCTCGTCAAAACTTCTTCCGGGGAGCGGCCCGGGGAAGTCCTGCAAGATTTCTCAACTTTCAGGGAAGTCATCATTACCCATCAGCTCCTGGCTTTGCTCATGCAGCAACTTTTCCCTTTTATTCCCCTGCTTCCTTTGCAGCTTCAGCTTATCCTCCCTTAATTCCCTATGCTATAGGAGAATAAGAAGAGCCGTCACCGTTTATAGAGAATGTTCGTCACGAACCAACTCCAGCTAATTTTAGAGAGCCCCAGTTTCCAATCTACACCAGAGAGACTGATCCGGTGAAGCATCTGCAAGCCTTCGAATCAGCCGTTGCTCTCAAAACCCTATCAGATGCAACCAAGTGCAAGCTCCTTGTCGCCACCTTTGATGGACATGTGAGGGACTGGTTCTATGGCCTTCGTCCTCACTCCATCACTTCCTTTGCTGATCTGCGAAGGGAGTTCTTGCTTAGGTTCTCTACCTCAACCAAGAGAAAGGGCGGTCCTGAAGCCCTCTTTGAGATCAAGCAGCGCGGGAATGAAACTTGGTCTTAGTTCGTTGATCGATTCCAGAGAGAGATTTTGGACATCGAGATTGTTGATCAAGAAATGTACCGAGTGGCTCTTATCCACGGTCTCCGTGAAGGGCCTCTTAAATTTGAAGCTAATGTCTGTGCTCCAAGGACATACCAAGAGTTGATTGCTCTAGCCAACCCATATATACGAGGCAAAAAGAGCAACCCAAGCTTTGTCTCTAAGCTCATATCCGAGGAGGATCTCTCTCTCAAGAATCCTCCAAGGTCTCCTCACAATAATTTCCCAACTCACTCAAGAAAAGAGAGAAGGTTTCAATGCCATCGATACTCCTTCCCGAGCCGTGATCGTGCTCAAGACCCATTACTGCCGCTAGCTCCGTCTTCACAAGCAGCAGTAGTTCATCACCAACAAGACAATGACTTGCATGAGTCTGATCTCGACGAGGCCATGCAAGAAGTAATCCAGATTATGAAAGATAGGGAAAACTACAAGAAGCCCTATCGACCAGCCGATCAAAGGTCTAGAGACTCCGAACCATACTGCGAGTTCCACAGAGAGTCAGGCCACCAAACAGAAGACTACCGAGCACTCCGCCAGCTTGTGCAAAGGATGCTCCGGCAGGGTAAGATGCGTGACCTGCTTCCCAAAGAAGATCGACCTGATCCAGTAACCTCGAAGGGCAAAGAAGTTGCAGATGTTCCTTGCTCCTCAAAAGGAGTGAACCTAGTCGAAGAACCTCCTCTCCTCGTTGTTAACAACACTGTCGAATGCTTCGATGCCGACGATAAGGGTATGCTTGGAAGGCTATTCTAAGCCAGCAAAGGACTTCACAGTCCTCCAAATTCTCTCACAGCCTTGATGGGTTATCTCAACTCTGGCCCTTACTCTTTTCAAACTCTTTCATCTTAAAACACTTCTAAGTGTTCATTATTGTTTTTCAACATACCTTTAATCAGGTATCTCATACTGATACAGTTCCCCTTTTGTGATGCTTCCTCCTCTATTTTTTTTTTTTGCCAAAAAGATCACTACACCAATGAGATATCGCCAAGTCTGAAATGCTCCCTTAGTGGATTGTTCTCTGGCACGACCGCTTTGACCACATATGGCGGGAGTATACCCATATGTGTAGTGGGAGCCATTCAATCTACGATGTTGGCCTTCAGACTTTGGATCCTAGCCAACATCTAACATAGAGTGTGTTCTAGGGAGGCCCCATGTGTTAGCTCTGTTGTGCTTCATAAAGGATACATTACAGTTACATTAATCTTTGCTTGATAAGCAATAGCGATCAAGCGTAACCTTGTCTCTTTCATCATCCCACAACTGTGATGGCCGAACACTCTCTGGTACTCTCGATCCGTGCCTTCATGGGTTCCACAATTCCACTGATCTTTTCAGAGACAAGCAATAGGCCACTGGGCGCACCTAGTCTCATTGATCAGTGATGATTGTACCCGAGGAAAGAGAGCAGTGCATCTAGCGATCCTTCTCAGGATTTTCCATTGCTTTTTTCTTTTGTTCCCTCCTAGAGGATGCGCGGCTAGCCCGCTTCGAGTAGGACTATACTCGGGATTACCATTCTCAGGCAAACGATGCATAAGGCCCACGGGGAACACCTGTGGCAGCATCCAGCCTTCTTTAGTCACTTCCGATTATAGACCTCTTTTTGTCAACTGCCTTCTTTCATAGGTGAACAGGTTAATACGACCTCTCAAAAGGATTAACAAACATCCGCTCTGATTGTCCTCATTTCATGTACATTCCTCGCTCAAGCTCTATCAGATGATGATTCACAGAGCTATTCTTTACTCTTATCAAAATCTAATGGCGTCAAACATTGATCAAAGAATCTTACACTCCTTGATCATCAAGCTATGCTATTGCAATTTACTTAAGATTGGCAGAATTCGTCAGAATTTTTCTCTGCCAATATGATCATATCTATCAACATTCAGCGCTCGACTTATTGATCTTGACTTCATGTTAAAGAGGACATCTCTAATATAACAAGAAGATTTCTATTCTGGTTTGTTCCTCATTTGATTATCAGTAGAGTTCGTCAAGCATTTCCCCTACTATTTGGTCAACGTCCACCTTATCTTATCAACTGTTAACATCTGCAAGCCTCATCCAGGAACTTGCAGTTTAGTTCATTATGATATGCGTACTGCTCACTCTTTTCTCTTTGCAGTGAATAATAGACATTTGCAAGTTTTTTCACAGGTACTTGCAATCTACTTTCATGTCCCATTTTTTTCTTCTAACATCACTTTTGCAGAGACTAGCAGACACTTGCAAGATAATTTCAGGAAAAAGATATGTAATGATAACTTTGTTAGGAGAAGCATCAGGTCCTATCTCCCTTTGTCTCTTCTCCCTTTGTGGTGGATCACGATTTTCGTGGGTCTCCAACTTTTTAGAAGTTCCCTTCGGAACTTAAAAAAGTGCGGGGATTATGTTAACCCAGAAAACGAAGATCCTTCCCAAGGTAGATGGCTGGCTAGTCACGACCTTCAGATTCTCCCTGGTGTTTGCGACAAGTCCAAGTGTAGGCGGGCAGTTTTCCCTATCCGCCTAGGTCGCCTAGCAACCGCGTGTCCTGTGGGGCGGCGGGCTGTTCCCATAGCTCACCCTCGCAGGTCATGCGGTTAGGCCTGCTAACCATATAGCGTTCTTCCTTGCAAGAAGCAACCTACTATCAGGATCCCACCCGCATGGGGCGGGATACCACTGATGTCCACCAAGTCTGCGCAAGGTGGACTGCCAGGAGCAAATTTGCCTAGAGGCGTCCTCCGCTCTGCCAGCAAGCAGGGGCGTACTCCCCTTGGAGTCCGCCGGTCCGCCCGCCTTGGGGGCGACCGCCCCACCAGCAAGGTGGGGCAGACTCCCCCTGGAGTCCTCCCGTCCGCCCGCCCTATGGGCGGCCTTCGCTCCGCCAGCAAGCAGGGGCGGACTCCCCCTAGAGTCTGCCCATCTGCCCGCCCTGGGGGTGGCCTCCGCTCCGGCATCAAGCAGCGGGCGTACTCCCCCTAGAGTCCGCCCGTCCGCCCGACCTAGAGGCGGCCTCCGCTCCACGAGCAAGCAGGGGCGGACTCCCCCTGGAGTCCTCCCGTCCGCCCGCCTTGGGGACGGCCTCCGCTCCGCCATCAAGCAGTGGCAGACTCCCCTTGGAGTCCGCCCGTCCTCCCGCCTTGGTGGCGGCCGCCCCGCCAGCAAGCTGGGGCGTACTCCCCCTGGAGTCCGCCCATCCGCCCGCCTTGGGGGCGGCCTCCGCTCCGCCAGCAAGCAGGGGCGGACTCCCCCTGGACTCTGCCCATCCGCCCGTGTTGGGGGCGGCCTCCGCTCCGCCAGCAAGTAGGAGCAGACTCCCCTTGGAGTCTACCCGTCTGCCCACCGTAGGGGCTGCCTCCGCTCCGCCAGCAAGCAGCGGGCGGACTCCCCTGGGAGTCCGCCCGTCTGCCCTCCCTTGAGGCGGCCTCCGCTCCGCCAGCAAGCAGCGGGCAGACTCCCCCTGGAGTCCGCCCCGTCCGCCCGCTAGACGGGCGGCCTCCGTCCCATCAGGGGCGGACTCCCCCTGGAGTCCGCCTAGTCCTCCCGCTAGACGGGCAACCTCCATCCCAGCAGGGGCGGACTCCTCCTAGAGTCTGCCAGCCAGACGGGCGGCCTCTGTCCCAGCAGGGGTAGACTCCCCCTGGATTCCGCCTAGTCCACCCGCCAAACCCGGCCTCCGTCTCAGCAGGGGCGGACTCCCCCTGGAGCCCACCCAGTCCGCCCGCCAACGGGTGGCCTCTGTCCTCTACCGGCCTCCTGCCGCCCGCTTCGCCCGCCAGCCGGGCGAACAGATTTTTCCAGTTCGCCGAGTCCGTTCAGGTCATCATGATGACGTCACTGGGCCCCGATTCAAGTTAATCTTCCCCGGGCCTATAAATAGCCCCCAATGGCTCTCATCTGAGGGGGAGACAAGGCGCAAGAGGAAAACTACAGCTTGCCAGCAAGCTCTGCGGACTCAGTTTTCCAGTCCGCCACAGCTTGCCCACAGCTTACCAGCAGACTCTGCGGACTCAGATTTCCAGTCCGCCATAGCTTGCCAGCAGACTCTGCGGACTCAGTTTTCCAATCCTCCACAGCTTTCCATCAAGTCGCGCTGCCTGCCAGCAGCTTCTTTTCCTTAGCCTCTGGCAACTCCTTCCTTAACTGCCAGCTTCTCCCTTTGTACACTTTATTACTTTTTCATGTAAAGGCACTTTGAGCAAGTTGTAATCTTGTTTCTTGATTAGAGGAAAAGCCCGTCGCAAGAGTGGCATTTAAGCCGCAACGGGCGAAGTCTGTTGTTGCCGCTGCTAGCGGCCCCCTCTCTTCCTCTCAGCTCAGTTTAGCTCTCTCAGTGTCGACGTGCAAGAGCAACCGTCCAAGTAACTGTCAGCTTAAACTTCTCTATTGATCAAGCTTCTCTGCTCAGCAAGCTTGCTCTCTGCTCAGCAAGCTTCTTCTCTGCTCAGCAAGCTTGCTCTCTGCTCAGCAAGCTTGCTCTCTGCTCAGCAAGCTTCTTCTCTGCTCAGCAAGCTTGCTCTCTGCTCAGCAAGATTCTTCTCTGCTTAGCAAGCTTGCTCTCTACTCAGCAAGCTTGCTCTCTGCTCAGCGAGCCTTTTCTCTGCTCAGCAAGCTTGCTTCTCTGCTCAGCAAGCTTGCTCTCTGCTCAGAAAGCTTGCTATCTGCTCAGCCAGCTTGCTTTCTGCTCAGCAAGCTTGCTCTCTGCTTAGCAATCTTGCTCTCTTCTCAGCAAGCTTTTTCTCTGCTAAGCAGGTTCTTTGCTGCTCCTTAAGCTTCTCCGCTGGTCGATCATCATAGTAATTGTCTACTCGACAGCTCCTGATCATCCTCCTCTTCTCATCAGCCTTCCCAACTGCTCTCGGCAATCCTCTCCTCTATCCCCACAACCCCTTTGACAAGCGCTTGCTCCACTCTCGAGAACTCAGAAGCTTCCTTCCTTCCTCTTCCCCCGCAACCTTCATCCTCATCCTCTCCTAGCTTGTGAGACTGAATAAACTCCCTCCGTGTTAGCTGCCCGGTGCCATTTCCGTGCATCAACATCCTAGCCTTTTATGTCATAACTCATTTTAATTGCAAATAATATTAAGCAAACATATGTCTGATTTGGCAGAGAGAAAATCAACTAAGTATATGTTACCGTGACTATTTCCAATTAAAACTTTTTGGTTTTCTTTATTAGAAATAATGCAAGAAGTTGAGTTGAAATGTACCTGATAACCTTCATCACATAACTGGCTTATAGAGATGAGGTTATGTTTGAGTCCTCTTACATGGGTTACGTTCTTGAAGGTGACTGCTCCAATTCTTACTTCTCCATAGCCTTCAGACTGGCCATATTTTCAATCATCAAAGATAACCTTTTGTCCCAGCTTGGACTTGTAGTTGTGTAAGATATCCTTGTTGTGCGCACTGTCCAGGTACCATGTTTGATTATTTACTGGACAGCCCTTTACCTGTAGAGAGAATAATTAATTGTTCTTAACCCAGGTTACCTTGGGTCCTTTATATGGTTGATAAGAAAAACTTGAAATTACAGAAAATTCTGGTTGTGACTTATATCCTAATTGGTGAAATCTTCTAGGTGGTATTATCCAATCAGCTAAAGGATTAAATGGTTTCCTAGATTTATTGAAGGTGGTATTATAGGTATAATTTTTATCAAGTCTTTCTGAGTTCGACGAATTATTTTGAGTTCGTCGACCAGAGTTCGACGAATTGGGATGAGATCATCGATCTCTGCCTATAGAATGAACATGTTCATTTTTTGTGCCCCACATTCGTCGACCTCTGCTCGACGAATCATATAAAGTTCTTCGATCAGAGTTAGACGAATGATTATAGCTAATGTTTGCATTCAGCGTTCGTTGAGTTGGGTTCGACGAACTGGCCACATTTCGTCGATCTGAGTTTGACGAAATCTGCTGAACTTTGTTTTTACTTGTGGTTTTCTGATTTTTATTATTTTGACCTATTGATTTTGGAACATCTTCTAAGGTTTGCTTATTGTTCATTATTTCTTTCCCCTTAGCTGAAACAAATTTAATAGGGGTTGTCAGAATGTTCTTCTTGAGAATGGGGGCAAACTTGATGAAGCACCCATGCCCAGCTTGCCATTCAATCTGGCATTAACTTTGCTTGTAATGTCCATCAGCTTGAGGATTATCCCATTGAGAGATTCCTCAAGTTGTTTAGCCTCACATAGCTCTGTCTTTAACATTTTAATTTGTTCATTAGTTAAGATTAATTCATCCTTTAACCTATTGTTTTCAGAGTTAACATTCTCTAGGTTTCCTAATCTTTCCCTAAGAGTCTTAATTTCCTTTTCTGAGTTAATTAGATCTATGCACATGGTTTTGAATTCAGATTTAAATAAATCAGAATTATAATCAAAAGAAGATAATACCTTGTCAGATTCAGAATCTAAAACTGCTTCGTTGTCAGAATCTTCTTCTTATGAATGGCTCTTGGAGGCATCAATGGCCATTAGACAGACTTCTTTGGCCCTTGCCTCTTCTTCATCTTCACTGGAGCTGGAAGATGATGATTCATCCTCAGTTTCACTCCATGTTTCAGCCACAAAACCTTTCTCCTTCTTCTTATATTTGTTGGAGGAAGGCCTGCTGTTGTGCTATCTTCTTGTGCCCTTCTCTCTTCTCTTATCCTTTTCTGATTCTCTGGACACTCAGAGATGAAGTGTCCAGGTTTCCTGCAACCAAAACACACCACTTCTTTAGTTGATGTTTTGCCATACCTTGGCTTGTAATCCTGCCTGGATGACTTTTTCCTGAAGTCTTTCCTTGCCATCTTATAGAATCTTTTGGCAAAGAGAGACATCAATTCTTCATTCATTGTAGGTGTCTCTGTCTCCTCAGCAGCTTTGAATGCAATGCTATGCTCCCTCCTTGCTGGTGGAGGTGTTCTTTGCTCAGCTGCCTCTCTAGATTTGATCAGCTGTTCATAGGACTTTAGCTTTCCTAAAAGAGATTTAGTGGAAATCTCATTCAGCCTCCTGGACTCCTTGATGGGCAAGATCCTTGAATCCCATGAGCTTTGGATATAAGGAATTTATCATTCAACTCAGTGAGGGTGATGTCCTTGTCCAAGATTTTCAGCTCATTGATGATTGAGCTTAACCTATTGTACATGTCAGCCACTAATTCAGCTTCCTCGTTCTTGAAATTCTCATACTGGGATATGAGATTGGATCTCTTATCCTTCCTTTCATCTGCAGATCCAGCCACCATTTGATTTAGGAAATCTTAGATGGCTTTGGCTGATATGCACTCAACCACCTTTTGAAAAATGTCATCAGACATTGTTTGGGCCAGAATATTCATGGCCTTGGCATCATCAATTTTTTCCTTTTTCTGGGCTTCAGTCCACTCAGGTAGTTGAACTGCATTGTTGTTGGTTGTTGCTGTAGAGGTGGAGGCAGATGGTTGAGGAGGACCTGTCCCAATAGAATTGAAAATATCCTCATCAATAGAGTTCATGTATAATTTGATTCTTGCCTTCCAGATGGCAAACCTATTTAGGTTGCAAACAAGAGGTCTGGTGCTTGCATAGTCCTTGTTCTGTGTCATGCTGTGTGTATAATTTTAATAAACTAAATGAAGAAATCTGATCTAACACATGATCTTTGGTTCAAGGGTTAGCTTGTACAACCAAGGAATCCAGGCTCTGATACCAATTGAAAGTGAGGTGATAGATCAGAAATACTCTAAAGGGGGGGGGGGGGTGAATAGAGTATTCTTAAATCCTTTACAACTTTTGCTGTAAATAATTAATTGCAGAATAAAACTAAAAAAACAAAAACACAGCAATCCTAAAAAGGCACAAACACAGCAAGAACAAAAAGAAAGGGCAACCAGACAACTCAAGAAATTATAGTTGTTCCCCAACCTGGGTACATCCACTCTTCTACAACCCTGGTAGGAATCCACTCAGATTTTTGATCAGGTGCCTGCCACCAATGAGCTTTTGATCTGTTGCTGAAAAACCAAACCTCAAGTCTTTTGGTCAGGTAACTTGCAACCAAGACTAACTTTTGAAGGGAGTTAAGAACCCTTTATACAGTGGGGGGATGAGAGATGATATTGTCTTCTCTTTCTCAATATACAACTGAGAAGACTTAAGTGGATATGATATTAGCAATGAGCTCCCCCTGAGATATAGAGTGGTTCAGGAAAAACTGGAGCTTTGCTTCAGGGTGATAGGTGTTCAGTCTTTTTCAGCCTTGACCAGGAAGTATTCAGGAACTTCTTGACAGATGGATTTGTTGTTGTCTTTTGAAGTGTCCTAGAGTGTTGGAGAAAGAAGACTCTTGATTTTGATTTGGTGTTCTTCTTCCTCAGATAGCTGATGTTCTTCTTGTCCAGGGCATCTTTTCTGTATCACAGTTCTGTCCTGAGAGGGAGCAGAGAAATTCTTGATTCAAACTGATTGTGTTTCTGACTCTGTGTCTATCTATGTTGTATGTACTGTGTCTTTTTGGGAAGGTGAGAAAATCACTTTTATATTTCTTGTAAAACATTCCCTTTTAAAATTTGAATTCCTCTGCATTAATTGCTGACGGCCTTGAGAATAAACTGCAATGATTAATTTGCCCAACTATCCCATGGAAAAATGGCAAACAATAATCCTGGAGAAGACCATAATCAATGATCTGTCTAACAGTTATATTCAGAGAATATTTTATCATTGATTACTCAGGAATTATTGCAAAGGAAAGGAGACATTATGAAGGAAATAACTATGTCTGGATTCGTCGAATAGAGAATAGAAATCGTCAAGCTAAGTCCACAGTTCATCGAACTGAGAACTGTGTTCATCGACAAGATGGCTTTTATTCGTCAAGCTGAGTTCCACGATCGTCGAGCAGAGAGCAGAACTGCATTCTCTAGAAACTTTGACAATTCTGTGTATGAAGTTCGTCGAACTGATAACTGGTTCCGTCGAGCTAATAACTTCTATATGTTACTTGATAAATCTTGCCAAGACTATGTTCCAAGTTCGTCGAGCTGAGAATTTGACTTCGTCGACTGGAGATGATTCTGGACTTAGAAAACTGAGAGGTTTCTAGATAAATTAGTTGAAGTAGTGAATCCAAAAATT
The DNA here is from genome assembly GCA_039583875.1 of Platanthera guangdongensis. Taxonomy (NCBI): domain Eukaryota; kingdom Viridiplantae; phylum Streptophyta; class Magnoliopsida; order Asparagales; family Orchidaceae; genus Platanthera; species Platanthera guangdongensis. The sequence continues at coordinate 249,828,635 of CM077151.1, read as the reverse complement.
GTCGACCAGAGAACTAAGTTCGTCAACTGGAGTCTAGAGAATAAAGTCTGGACTTGGAATGCTAAAGGTAGAGTCCAAAAATCATCGTCCTGAGAATCAAGTTTGTTGAACTCAACTCAGAGAATTTTCTCTAAGATCGTCGAGCTGAGCACGACTATCGTCGACCTGAGTTCGACGAACGTCGAACTCATTTTACTGAGTCTTTGGAAATTCTCTTAAGTCTTGAGTCTCTGGCAGTCTGATGATGGCTGGTCCATGAGATGTTGAAACTAAGGACTTGGCCTAGACTCTAGGACACAACTATGACCCTGACTATACAAGATGGGTCACAAGATCCTAACTTAGTGAACCTAGCCCAAATCAAACTAGGGATCTAACATACATGAAGGTTGCATGTGCATAAAGTAAAGGTGGTGGGTCTTCGGTATTGGAGAGTCGATGCACCGACGCCAATACGGTGGCCCGACAAGTATGGTTTAGCACTTGGCCAAGTAAAGTCCGGTGCGCCAGCCGGCAAGAGTATGCAGGAGCTCCGCTTAGTGTACCAGTGTTGAAGCGTATGATAGGTCTGACTAGTAGTGCAATTACCGGTATAGAGGTGGGTGAGGCCTAACCCACCGCTTCTGTTTTCCACTATGGAGGTATCTTGGGAGGTTCGGCTCCAGAAAGGGGGAACTAAAGGTCTGTGTACACAGAGTCAAGTGGGTGTGTTACACTTGCATGTTCATAGCATGGCATAATTGTATTTCATAGCATAACCATTGCATTCAACACTGACACCTATTGTATAAAGTGGTATGGGACGCTTTATACAATAGGCCCTGCAAAACGACCCCTTGGTTTATAAGTTCGTGCGAGCATGCTTATAAGTTAAGGTTTATTTATGAAATCTTTATATGTTTGCTTATTAGAAAACCGACACCCTATCGTATAAATAGATATCTGACTCTTTATACGATAGGATCCCTGCAAAAGATCCCTTGGCTTATGTGTTCTTGCATAAGTTAAGGTTACTTTTCTTGTTTAGTTTTTCATGCTTTTATTACTGCCTTATATACTATTGGACTGCTAGTTTAGTTCCGCCGCCATCTGCTTATTTGATATTCTCCACCTTCATGTCCTCTTCTTTCCTCCTCCACGCTCGGTGCCTAGGTGTCATGGGGGAAGGGGCGGGAGATCATAGGACTTAGTCTTTTAGACTAACGCTTTTTGAACCACATCATTTTAGGGAACCGTGGCGCCCAGCATGGAGGAGCAGCCCTGCAGGTCGACGTGCTTGGAGATGGGGCAGTCTAGTACCAGAGTTCAGATGGTAGGGACTGTGAGTCCTGGTCCCTACTAGTTATATTAGTTTTGCTTCCGCGATGAGAGATTTGTAGTGAGGACATTGATGTACTGGGCATGAGCCCGAGAATTTTAGTATTTTTATTATATCTATGGACACTCCCTTCGTGGAGATCATTTACTATTTATGTGATTCCTGTGGACTTGCTTTTGTTACTTTGCTACTGTTGAGATCGATTTGGTAGCAAGATCGACATTTTATAGTGATGACCTTTCCAGACGTGAAGGTTTCACCGCAAAACAGCGATTTTGGGCCTAAGACCCCGTGGTTTTTAAAAATAAAAGGGGGGGGGGGTCTTACAAGTGGTATTAGAGACAGCCCTCGATCGAAAAGTAGCAGTCCACAACCCTTGGGTCACCCCCGCAAGAGTTTAGTTTGGGGACAAACTAAGCAGCTGAAGCATTGGTGTGCCCATATCAGGGATCACATGTAAATTGTCCACCATTAATTAGGTTTGAGTCGATTACTTACTGTTAGGTTTTGTTACGCAGCCCCCAACACAACCTACACCACAGGGCGGAGTCCAGTAGACTCCTGATGTTGCACCACCTCCCCCGGTTCCCACTTTGTTCCTACAGTCAAAGATGGGGCAGACTCTGACAGCTATCCTGGAGACGTTTATGGCAAACAGGTTCCGGCTCCGCAACCAAACCCGGGGGCCAACTGTCTGAGTATTTTCCGAGGACTTTCTCCCCCATCCTACTTGGGGACAGAGTCGGCCGTTCGGACGGAGGAGTGGCTGCACATTATGTTTGTGATGCTGACCGGGATCCGGTGCCTGTGGGAGGAGAAGTTGCCCTTGGTCCTCTCTTGCTTAGAGTCCCATGCCAAGAGGTGGTGGAAGACATCGTTGGACATGATGTTTGCTGACAGAGAGGTTGCTGAGATAGCTTGGGGGGAATTCAGGGCCGCACTGTTTGAGCTTTTTGTCTGGCAGTTGGCCAGAGATAAGTTGGAAGATAGATTTGTACAGTTGATCGAGACAGGGTAGCTAGACAGTGGTGGAGTATCATCGAGAGTTCAACCATCTGGCCCAGTTTGTGGATTCTTACCAGTTGGATGAGGTAGGTTACACCAAGAGGTTCTATAAGGGCCTGCGAGAGGATCTGAGGGAGGCTCTGTTATTCGTGTCCGACGGACCTATTCCTCGGATATTGGAGATGACGAAAAGGATCGAGGCAGATTGGCATATTACCTGAGGCAGGAAGCGGCCAGCTGAGGACCAGGGCCGGGGAGCCCAAAATGATCAATGGCGGGGCCGTGTCACAGATGGGAGAAGAGCAGAAGCCAGCCTCGATAGGAGGTGAGACAGGAGCAGAGGGAACTAGTAGTGGTGGCCCCTTAGCCACCCTAGATGCGGGAGGCGTAGAGACCCGGGGGTATGGCATATCCCATGCCAGAATGCTTCAATTGTCATCAGGTGGGGCATATCCGGAGGAACTGCCCCATGAGGGCGGAACCACCACCAGCACCACCGGCTATCCCGCCAGCTCAGTATTTTGGAGGCCGAGGATGTGGCCGAGGTCGTGGATACCATGGCAGAGACCACATGCAGGAGAGGGAGCAGGTATATGCATTAGATCAGACTCAATAACGGAACCCGGATCAAGTGATCACAGGTACGCCATCTAATTTTAAGTCTTCTTAAATGTGAGCAGACATATCAGAAATAATCTAGATGGTGGCTGAATAGAGTATTCTTGAATCCTTTACAACTTTTGTTGTAAATAAAAACTACAGAATAAAATTAATAAAGCCTAAAGCCTAAACACAACAATCCTGAAAGAAGCACAAACACAGCAAGAATAAAAAGAAAGGGCAACCAGACAACACAAGAAATTATAGTGGTTCCCCAAACTGGGTACATCCACTCTTCTACCACCCTGTTAGGAATCCACTCAGATTTTTGATCAGGTGCCTGACACCAATGAGCTTTTGATCAGGTGCTCAAAAACCAAACCTCAAGTCTTTTGGTCAGGTGACTTGCAACCAAGACTAACTTTTGAAGGGAGTTAAGAACCCTTTATACAGTGTGTGGATGAGATGTGATATTGTCTTCTCTTTCTCAATATACAACTGAGAAGACTTAAGTGGATAAGATATTAGCAAAGAGCTCCACCTGAGATATAGAATTTTTCAGGGAGAATGGAGCTTTGCTTCAGGGTGATAGGTCTTCAGTCTTTTTCAGCCTTGACCAGGAAGTGTTCAGGAACTTCTTGACAGACGGATTTGTTATTGTCCTTTGAAGTGTCCCTTAGTGTTGGAGAAAAAGGACTCTTGATTTTGATGTGGTGTTCTTCTTTATCAGAAAGCTGATGTTCTTCTGGTCAATGGCTTCTTTTCTATATGAGAGTTCTGTCTTGTGTGAGATTAGTGAAAATCCTTGATTCTGGCTTATTGTGTTACTGTCTATCTATGTTGTCTGTGCTCTATGTTGAGGGAAGAGGGAAAAAAAATCTCTTTCTTATTTCTTGTAAAACATTCCCTTTTGAAATTTGAATTCCTATGCATTAATTGCTGACGGCCTTGAGAATGAACTACATTGATTTATTTCCCCACCTGTCCCATGGAAAAATGGCAAGCAATAATCCTGGAGAAGACCATAATCAATGCTCTGTCTAACGGTTATATTCAGAGAATATTTTAGCATTGATTACTCGGGAATTATTGTAATGGAAAGGGGACAGAATGAAGGAAATAACTAAGTCTGGATTCGTCGAATAGAGAACAGAAATCGTCGACCTGAGTCCACAGTTCGTCGAGCGGAGAAGCTGTGTTCGTCGACTAGATGGATTCTGTTCGTCGAGTTGAGTTCCAAGATCGTCGAGCAAAGAGTGGAACTGCATTCTCTAGAAACTTTGCATTTTCTATGTATGGAGTTCATCGAGCTGATAACTGGTTTTGTCGACTAAAATTCAGCAAAGTATTTCTAGACTTAGAATATTTCAGATGCTTCTGGAATGAAAGTGTTGAAGTGAAGTATCCAGAAATTGTCGACCTGAGAATTGGTTTCGTCGAGCTGAGGAACTTGAGTTCGTTTACTGGAGATGAGAATAAAGTCTGGACATGAAATGCTGAAGGTATAGTCCAAAGATCATCGACCTGAGAATCAAGTTCGTTGAGCTGAGATCTTCTAACTGATAGATAAGTTCTGCCTAGACTGTGGTCCAAGTTCATCGAACAAAGAAGATGTATTCGTCGACTGAAGTTTAAATCTGAACTTAGAAGAAATTGATTGTTTCTGGTCTTGTGGTGCTGAGGTAGAATACCCGGGGATCGTCTAGCTGATAACTAAGTTCGTCCACTGGAGTTCAGAGTGAATAATCCTGGCCTTGGAGTGTTGAAGTATAGTGTCCAAAATTCGTCGACCTGAGTACCAAGTTCGTCGAGCTCAGCTCAGAGAATTGTCTCCGAGATCGTCGAGCTGAGCACGACTTTCGTCGATCTGAGTTCGACGAACGTCGAACTCATTTTACTGAGTCTTTGGAAATTCTCTTAAGTCTTGAGTCTCTGACAGTCTAATGATGGCTGGTCCATGAGATGTTGAAACTAAGGACTTGGCCTAGACTCTAGGATACAGTCATGACCCTGGCTATACATGGTGGGTCACATGATCCTAACTTAGTGAACCTAGCCCAAATCAAACTAGGGATCCAACAATCTCCCCCTATTTGGGTGAGGTCACTTATTACAGACTTAGACTAAACTGAAAATAAGAAAAGCAAGAAAGCATATATATGGCAGAGATAATTAACACATGTAAGAGATATATATATACATAAGCTTTGTATTAGAAATAGAAATCAGTTATAAAATCTTACAGAAACTAAATAGTTCAGAGATCATTTCTTCTGTTTCTTTTCCTTGGGCGTCTCCTCTTTATCTTTATCTCCAAGCTTGATGAAAACAATTTCCCTGTTGGGATCAGCATCTTGCACCTTAGTCATTATCATATCAGCAGCCCCTATGATTTTGAAAGATGTGGCCCTGGGCACTACTGCTTCTGGGTGCAATTTCATGTAATCATCAACATTGAAAATTTTATTAGCTTTGTCAAACCTTTTGAGCTTTTCCTTCCTGTATTTAGACATGGTATTATATTCTGTGGTATCCTTTCCTTCAGCTCTGGCTCTGTTGATCATAGAAAGGCCAACATGTTCTTGGAACTTGTCCATCCTAGCAGTTTTTGCTATTTCTGGATCTTCAAAAGGTACAGGTGGAGAAGGAGGTCTGTTAGAGCTTTCAGCTTGTTGATGTTCAGGTAGTTTTTGTTGTTTTTGTTGTTGATGTTGTTGCTGTTATTGAGGTTGGTGCTGCTTGCTAGATTGGTACTGTCTTTGTTGGTTGCTTCTTGAGGATGAGGGTCTACCCTGATGTCTTTGATAAGTTAGAAATTGGGTAGTCCTTTGAGAAGTTGTGCCTGAAGCACCGGTAGCTGGAGGAGGAGGAGGAGGAGGAGGATCACTTCTGTATTTCTGAGTTGGAGGATGGGAATATCTTCTGCTTCACTTTCTCTCTTTCTGTTCATTCTTGGATAGACACATCCAAGCAGGCATTCCCTTATAAGTGGTGATTTTCGGGAGGATGTAGTAAGGAGTGTCATTGGCTGGGTTGAGCTTTGGAGCAGGAGGTGGAGGAGCATTCCTCTTCTTAGACACTTTCTTCTTCTTTGGATACTCATCTGAATCCTCCTCCTCATCATCAGATTCTAGAGGGGCATCATATAAGGAATCCAGTACTTTGAGAGCCTCTACAGAAATCACAAGTTTATCTTCCTAAGAGGGAGCTGGAAGACGAGCAAGAACTGGAGCTGAAGAGCTGTCTATGACAGTGCTTTCAACAACTGTCTTATTCTCTTCTTCAATATCAGCCAAGACCAAGGCATCAAGATCTGGCATAGGAGAGTCATCCATTACAAAACTTGGTGCAAAAAAGGTTTTTGGAGGGGATGGAATGACTCTAAGCTCTGGAGTAGCAAAACTGTGTCTGAGTTGCTTAGCAACTTTAGGACTTATAGGAGAAGATGTCTTAGTAAATTTTCAACAAATTTACTAAATCTACTGTGGGATTTAAAATGAAATCACCAGCAGTAATTATGTCCTCTGTTACTGACTCATCTATATCCATGTCAGTCTCAATAAAATGAATAAAATCAATTAAATTTAATTCAACATCTGCATTTGCTGGTACTTCTACTGGAATAACTACTGCTACTACTGCTGCATCTGCTACAGCTGTGTCTGCAGTGTCTGCTGTTGCATCTGCTACTAGTTCTACTACATCCTCTTCATCAAGCATCTCCCCCTGCCTAGTTTCAGTGTGAACTGGAGCCAGGCCCCTTACTAAAGAGGGGACAACAGTGTGGGCAGAAATCTGGGCAGAGAGGGAAGATATAGAAGTAGCAAGAGGTGTAATGGCCTCTGCTATTATTGTTTTAAGGAGGGGTGTGATGAGGGCAATGACAGAAGAAATTGTGGATGGATCCAATGATGGAGGTGCAGTTGTTGTTTCAGATGGTGGTTGGGTGGAGATAGTTGGAGGGATGGTAGATGTTGGTGAGGATGGAGGAGGAGCATCTTACATTTGGACATCCTGTATGGAAGAAGGAGTAGTGGGAGAAGATGAAATTAGATTGAAAGATGATATGGAGGACAGGTGAGGTGGAAGAGTAGATGTAGGTGGTGTTGGAGAAGGGGAGGCTTGTTGATATTCCTGAATAGGGGAAGAGGTGATGTCTGTGAGATCGATTGGTGGAGAGGTGTCAGGAAATGTAGCTGGAGTAAGAACATGAACAAATGGTTGTGGTTGTGATTGTTGTTGGGGTTGTTGTTGTGGTTGTGGAGTAGAGGTAAAGGTGTGGGAGGGTTGTTGTAGAGTCCAAGGTTGAGGTGGGAGGACTGTTGTGTGTGGTAGTTGGGTTTAGAGTGCTGGAAGAGATGGGGTGGAGGTGAGGTCTCTTCAGCAGGGTGGGGAGTGGCTAGAATAGCCCTTGTGCTCTCAGAAGCTTTGGTGGAAGAGGATGAGGCCTTGGAAGTCTTTATTATTCTCCTCTCCCACCTGCCAAACAAGGCATAGGTAAGCCTTTTGCTGGCATTGATGAATATGGTCGGGGAGACCAGTGATTCAGCAGCTTTTTCTTTTAAAAAAATCCCTAGGATCCCCAAAACAAACTTCCTTTTTGTTGTTCTTTTTCTCGATCGTTGATCTGAGCCCAGTCCACTTGTTTCTTGTTGACTACTCCACACAACCAGAAATTGATGTTTGGTTATATAATCATGTGCAGTATGCTTGCCCAGCAAGACTTTCCCAACGATATCTGCAAACAAGTGCTTCTTCAGCAATTTAGTAAGGTTATCTCCAGTGTAACCCATCATGTTAAGCATCATGTCATATTCTTCACTATGAAACTCTAAATCTTCTTCTCCATTTCTCAATCCAAATATCTCACTCAACACTGCGGGAGAGAGAGAGAAAAGGCATTACCCGCAATTGAAACAACCATAGTGTTTTCCTCTATTGTCGAAGATGTATAAACTCATTCTCTTATTTCAGTTCCAGATAGCTTAATCCTTGTTGTCATCAAGGTCTTCAGTTGCTAGTCATCTAGAAGTTGCAGAATATCCAAAAAAATTGGGTCTGAGTGCTGGAACGAATCAAAGTCGACATCGAATCCGAAATAAAACTTCATCGTGGTCAGGGTTCCTGCTAGAATCGTCATGAGGTCACCTACAAGAAATAAAATGATGATCAAGTGCAAAGGAACAGAATGTGTAGGATGGAGGTCAAAGAAAATCTAGATATAAGGTTTTCTAGAATATGAATCGACAAACTCTGTTCCACGAAAATTAAGAAATTTTTCGACCTGAGATCGACGAAATAGTTAATAGTTAAATAATTCGTCGAGCTCAGCCTGAAGATTTGAAGACATTTCGTCGAGCTCCATTCGACTAACGTTTTCATGTAGTAGATTCGTATAGCTCCATTCGACGAAAATAATTTCACTCACAGAGAGTTCGTCGACCTCCGTTCGACGAATATCTCCCGAACTGTCCCTAGTTCGTCGAGCTCCATTCGACGAACTTTGCAAAGTTCGTTGAGTGCAGACAGAAACTAAACAAAGTCTTCTCCATTGATCATTCCAAGCTGATTTATAAAGAATAGGTGGTTTCTTTCATCCAAAGGTTTGGTGAAAATGTCAGCTCTTTGTAAATTAGTGTAGATATAGACAAGTTTAATTTTGTTTTTGTCTACACACTCTCTAATAAAATGATGTCTTATATTTATATGCTTAGTCCTACTGTGATGGACTAGATTTTGTGTTATGGCTATAGAACTTGTGTTATCACATAGTAGAGTTAAATTATTTAAGTTGAGACCATAGTCTAGGAGTTGATTTTGAATCCACAGCATCTGGGAACAACATCTGCTAGCTGCAATGTATTCTGCCTCAGTAGTTGAGGTAAACACAGATGACCGTTTCTTACAAAACCAGGACACTAATCTAATACCCAGGAACTGGCAGGTTCCTGAAGTACTTTTCCTATCCACCCTGCATCCAGCAAAATCAGCATCTGAGTATCCAGTTAACCCAAATTTTGATTCAGTAGGATACCATAGGCCTAGACTTGGACAACTCTTTATATATCTCAAAATTCTTTTTAATAAAATTAGATGAGATTCTTTATGGTTCACTTGGAACGTAGCACAAAGGTATGTTGCAAACATGAAATCAGGTCTGCTAGCTATAAGATATAAGAGGGACCCAACAATGCCCTTGTATAATTTCTGGTCAACAGGTTTCCCAAGTGGATCAGAATCTATTACAGCATTTGTAGCCATGGGTGTTTTATTTGCTGAGGCATCAACCATCCCAAACTTTTTGATAAGCTCTTTTGCATATTTAGCTTGGGAGATGAAGATGCCATCAAGGAGATTATTCACTTGTAGACCAAGAAAGTAGGAGAGCTCACCCATGCTACTCATTTCAAATTTTGAATGAATGAGGTCAAAGAACTTCTTGCATAATTTCGAATCAGTAGACCCAAATATAATGTCATCCACATATATTTGTACCAACAATGTTTGGTCCTTATGATGTCTAGTGAAAAGTGTCTTATCTACTATGCCTCTAATGAACTTATGCTCTATCAAAAAGCTAGCTAAGGTCTCATACATGATAAAGAGCTTTATGCAATTTAAATACATGATAAGGGTGAGTTGGAGAAATAAAACCTAGAGGTTGTTCAACATAAATCTCATCTTTTAGTACTTCATTCAGAAAAAACACTCTTCACATCCATCTGATAGACTTTGAATTTCTTGTAGGATGCATAGGCAAGGAATATTCTAATTGCCTCTAACCTTGCAACATGTCCAAAAGTTTGGTCATAATTATCCATTCTTCTTGCCAATAGCCTTGAGCAACAAGCCTAGCCTTGTTTCTCACAATCATTCCTTGGGCATCCAGTTTGTTTCTGAATACCCATTTGGTTCAAATGACTGGGTAGTCTTTGGGTCTTGGAACCAAATCCCAAACTCTACACCTCTCAAATTGATTCAGTTCCTCTTACATAGCAATGATCCCGTGGGGATCCTGCTCAGCATCATGAATGGATTGAGGTTCAATCTGAGAGAGAAAACAGGCATGCATCAAATCTTGGTTGAGTTGATGCCTTATCTGTACACCTACTGATATGTCTCCAATCACTTGAGATCTAGGGTGATCCCTTAGTGTGACAAAATCATTTGGTGGAGTTGGTTCAGCATCAACATTTGGGATTAACTCCTCTTGTGGAATTAGATTTGTTGTTAGATGAGATTGAGCTTCTTCCAAAGAATCTTCTTCACTGTCTTCATCATCCTGTGGAGAAGGATGTGTTGGAGCCTCTTGGGTGAGGTTAAGTCCATCCAAATTCTCACACAAGTGAGGTACCTGCAAAAGATTACTGGTAGAAACTTCTTCTCCTTGCAAGACATGTTAGTCTCATCAAATGTAACATATATAGACTCTTTAATTTTTAAGGATGATTTATTGAATACCCTATAAGCTTTGCTTACTTGGGAATATCCTAGAAATATTCCCTCTTCAGCCTTATCCTCAAACTTTCTAATGTTTCTTTTATTGTTGTTATGTATATAACATACACATCCAAATACTTTAAAATAGTTAATATTTAGTTTCTTCCCTTTAAGTAATTCGTAGGGAGTCATATTCTTCAGTTTATGTATTAGGCTTCTGTTCAGGACATAATTTACAGTGTTTATAGCTTCTGCCCAAAACATTAGTGGCATGTAAGCATCTGTAAGTAATGTACTTGCAGCTTCAATTAGGGTCCTTTTTTTCCTTTCAGCTACCCCATTTTGTTGGGGAGTTCCTGGAGCTGAGAAGCAGTGCCTGATACCTTCCTTCTCACAAAACTCATGCATTAGAAGAGACACAAACTTTGTACCATGATCACTTCTGATCAATGCAACATGAGTAGAGTATTCAATCTGTATGGTCCTAAGAAAATCTATAAGAACTTTAAAGGTATCTGACTTAGATCTCAAAAAGGACACCCAAGTGAACCTTGAGAAGTCATCTACAATAACTAATGTGTAGGATTTCCCTCCTAGGCTTTGTATAACAATGGGTCCAAAGATATCCATGTGTAGCAAATACAAAATCCTAGGTGAATCACTTTTATTTACTGATTTAAACGTAGATTTAGTTTGGTTGCCTAGTTGACAAGCCCTACAAAGGACTTCCTTCTTGTACGGACCAGAAGGTAAGCTTATTACAAGACTGTCTTTTGATAGCCTGGCAATGTTTTTCATGTTGACATGTCCTAGCCTTTTATGCCACAACTCATTTTGATTGCAAACAATATTAAGCAAACAAATGTCTGATTTGGCAGAGAGAAAATCAACTAGGTATATGTTACCTTGCTTATTTCCAATTAAAACTTTTTGGTTTTCTTTATTAGAAATAATGCAAGAAGTTGAGTTGAAATGTACCTGATAACCTTCACCACATAACTGATTTATGGAGATGAGGTTATGCTTGAGTCCACTTACATATGTCACTTTATTGAAGGTGACTGCTCTAATTCTTGCTACTCCATAACCTTCAGACTGTCCACATTTTGAATCACCAAAGATAACCTTTGGTCCCAGCTTGGACTTGAAGTTGTGTAAGATGTCCTTTCTGCTAGTCATGTGTTTGGAGCAACCACTGTCCAGATACCATGTTTGAATATTTACTGGACAACCCTTTACCTGTAGAGAAAATAATTAATTATTCTTGACTCAGGTTACCTTGAGTCCTTTATTTTGCTGATAAGAAAAACTAGATATTACAGAAAACTCTGGTTGAGATTTGTATCCTAGTGGATGATATATTATTTAGGTGGTATGATCCAATCAGCTAATGGATTAAATTGTCTTCAAGATTTATTCAAGTTGCTGTTGTAGTTATAATTTTTATTAAGTCTATCTGGGTTCGACGAGTTATTGTGAGTTCGTCGACCAGAGTTCGACGAATGGGGATGAGATCGTCGATCTCTGCCAAATAATGAACATGTTCATTTTCTGTGCCCCATGTTTGTCAACCTCTATTCGACGAACCATATAGAGTTCGTCGATCGCAATTAGACGAATGATTATAGCTGAGGTTTGTGTTCAGCGTTCGTCGAGTTGGGTTCGACGAACTTGCCATATTTCGTCGATCTGAGTTCGACGAAATCTGCTGATTATTATTTTTACTCATGATTTTCTGATTTTTATTATTTTGACCTATTGATTTTGGTACATCTTCTAAGTCTTGCCTATTGTTCATTATTTCTTTCCCTTTAGCTGAAACAAATTTGATAGGGGTTGTTAGAATCTTCTTCTTGAGAATAGGGTGAAAACTTAATGAAGCACCCAAGCCTATCTTGCCATTTAATCTGGCATTAACAGTGCTTGCAATGTCCATTATCTTGAGGCTTCTCCCATTGAGAGTTTCCTCAAGTTATTTAGCCTAACATAACTCAGTCTATAACATTATAATTTGTTCATTAGCTAAGATTAATTCATCGTTTAACTTATTGTTTTCAGAGGTAACATTCTCTAGGTTTCCTATTTTTTCCATAAGAGTCTTAATTTCCTTTTTAAAGTTAATTAGATCTATGCACATGGTTTTGAATTCAGATTTAAATGATTCAGAATTATAATCAAAAGAAGATAAAACCTTATCAGCTTCAGAATCTGAAACTGCTTCATTGTTAGAATTGTTTTCTTCTAAATAGCTCTTGGAGGCATCAATGTCCATTAGGCAAACTTCTTTGGCCCTTGCCTCTTCTTCATCTTCACTGGAGCTGGAAGATGTTGATTCATCCTCAGTTTCACTCCAGTTTTCAGCCACAAAACCTTTCTCCTTCTTCTTGTATTTGATGGAGGAAGGCCTACTATTGTGTTGTCTTCCTGTGTACTTCTCTCTTCTCTTCTCCTTCTTCTGATTCTCTGGGCACTCAGAGATGAAGTGTCCAGTTTCTTGCAACCATAACACACCACTTCTTTAGTTGGTGTTTTGTCATACCTTGGCTTGTCATCCTGCCTGGATGACTTTCTCCTGAAGTCTTTCCTTGCCATCTTGTAGAATCACTTGGCAAAGAGAGACATCAATTCTTCATTCATTGTAGGTGTTTCTGTCTCCTCAGTAGCCTTGAATGCATTGTTGTGCTCTTTTCTTGCTAGAGGATGTGTTCTCTGTTCAGCTGCCTCTCTGGATTTGATCAGTTGTTCATAGGACTTAAGCTTTCCTAAAAGAGATTCAGTGAAAATCTCATTTAGGCTTCTGGCCACCTTGATGGGCCAGATCCTTGAATCCCACGAGCTTAGGAAGCACATAAGAATCTTATCATTCACCTCTGCGAGGGTGATGTCCTTGTCCAAGGTTTTTAGCTCATTGATGATTGAGCTTAACCTGTTGTACATATCATCTACTGTCTCAGCTTCCTCATTCTTGAAATTCTCATATAGGGATATGAGATTGGATCTCCTGTCCTTCCTTTCATCTATAGATCTAGCCACCATTTGGTTTAGGGAATCCCAGACGGCTTTGGCTGATGTACACTCAGCCACCTTTTTAAAAATGTCATCTGACATTGTTTGGGACAGAATATTCATGGCCTTGGCATCAGTAATTTTTGCCTTTTTCTGGGCTTCAGTCCACTCAGGTGGTGGAACTGCAGTTATGCTGGATGTTGCTATGGAGGTAGATGCCTGAGGGGGACCTGTCACAATGGAATAAAAAATATCCTCATCAATAGAGTTCATATAAAGCTTGATTCTGGCCTTTTAAATGGCAAACCTATTAAGGTTGCAAACTAGAGGTCTGGTGCTTGCATAATCCTTGTTCTGTGACATGTTGTGTGTATAATGTTAATAAAATAAATGCAGAAATCTGATCTATCACAGGATCTTTGGTTCAAGGGTTAGCTTGTACAACCAAGGAATCCTTGCTCTGATACCAATTGAAAGTGAGCTGACAGATCAGAAATACTCTAGAGGGAGGGTGAATAGATTATTCTTGAATCCTTTACAGCTTTTGCTGTAAATAAAAATTGCAGAATAAAATTAATAAAGCCTACAGCCTAAACACAACAATCCTGAAAGAAGGCACAAACACAGCAATAATAAAAAGAAATTGTAACCAGACAACACAAGAAATTATAGTGGTTCCCAAACCTGGGTACATCCACTCTTCTACCACCCTGGTAGGAATCCACTCAGATTTTTGTTCTGGTGCCTGACATCAATGAGCTTTTGATCAGGTGCTCAAAAATCAAACCTCAAGTCTTTTAGTCAGGTGACTTGCAACCAAGACTAACTTTTGAAGTGTGTTAAGAACCCTTTATACAGTGTGGGGGATGAAAGATGATATTGTCTTCTCTTTCTCAATATACAACTGAGAAGACTTAAGTGGATATGATATTGGCAAAGAGCTCCCCCTGAGATATAGAATGGTTCAGGGAGAATGGAGCTTTGCTTCAGGGTGATAGATCTTCAGTATTTTTCAGCCTTGACTAGTAAGTATTCAGGAACTTCTTGAAAGACAGATTTGTTGTTGTCCTTTGAAGTGTCCTGGAGTGTTGGAGAAAGAAGATTCTTGATTTTGATTTTGTGCTCTTCTTCCTCAGATAGCTGATGTTCTTCTAGTCTAGGGCTTATTTTCTATATAAGAGTTCTGTCTTGTGTGAGAGCAGAGAAAATCCTTTATTCATACTGATTGTGTTACTGTTTATCTATGTTGTCTGTGCTCTATGTTGATGGAAGAGGAAAAAAAATCTCTTTCTTATTTCTTATAAAACATTCCCTTTTGAAATTTGAATTCCTCTGTATTAATTGCTGACGGCCTTGAGAATGAACTGCACTGATTTATTTCCCCAACTGTCCCATGGAAAAAAGGCAAGCAATAATATTGGAGAATACCATAATCAATGCTCTATCTAACGGTTATATTCAGAGAATATTTTAGCATTGATTACTCAGGAATTATTGCAATGGAAAGTGGACAGAATGAAGGAAATAACTAAGTCTGTATTCGTCGAATAGAGAACAGAAATCGTCGACCTGAGTCCACAGTTCGTCAAGCAGAGAAGCTGTGTTCGTCGACTAGATGGCTTTTGTTCGTCGAGATGAGTTCCAAGATCATCGAGCAGAGAGTAGAACTGCATTCTATAGAAACATTGCCTTCTCTGTGTATGGAGTTCGTCGAGGTGATAACTGGTTCTGTCGACTGAAGTTCAGTAAAGTATTTCTAGACTTAGAATATTTCAGGTGCTTTTGGAATGAAAGTGTTGAAGTGAAGTATCCAGAAATCATCGACGTGAGAATTGGTTTCATCGAGCTGAGGATCTTGAGTTCATCGACTGGAGATGAGAATAAAGTCTGGACTTGAAATGCTAAAGGTAGAGTCCAAAGATCGTCGACCTGAGAATCAAGTTCGTCGAGCTGAGAC
This sequence comes from Platanthera guangdongensis, assembly GCA_039583875.1. Taxonomy (NCBI): domain Eukaryota; kingdom Viridiplantae; phylum Streptophyta; class Magnoliopsida; order Asparagales; family Orchidaceae; genus Platanthera; species Platanthera guangdongensis. The sequence continues at coordinate 249,813,309 of CM077151.1, read as the reverse complement.
CTTCTAACTGATAGATAAGTTCTGCCTAGACTGTGGTCCAAATTCATCGAACAAAGAAGATGTATTCGTCGACTGAAGTTTGAATCTGAACTTAAAGAAATTGATTGTTTATGGTCTTGTGGTGTTGAGGTAGAATACCCTGGGATCGTCTAGCTGAGAACTAAGTTCGTCGACTGGAGTTCATAGTGAAGAATCCTGGCCTTAGAGTGTTGAAGTATAGTGTCCAAAATTCGTCGACCTGAGTACCAAGTTCGTCGAGCTCAGCTCAGAGAATTATCTCTGAGATCGTCGAGCTGAGCACGACTTTCGTCGACCTGAGTTCGACGAATGTCGAACTCATTTTACTGAGTCTTTGGAAATTCTCTTAAGACTTGAGTCTCTGGCAGTCTGATGATGGCTGGTCCATGAGATGTTGAAACTAAGGACTTATCCTAGGCTCTAAGTCACAATCATGAACCTGGCTATACATGGTGGGTCACATGATCCTAACTTATTGAACCTAGCCCAAATCAAACTAGGGATCCAACACTTCTCTTTCCTAGATAATTAAAGCTATGGATAAAGAACTAATCGATTAGGAAAGAAAACCACAATTAGATTTTTAAGACATTAAAGTTAAACCCCCTGGCATAGTCTTCATCACCGGTAAGCCCGCCTATACACTGTTAGATACGGGTGCTTCACACCTATTCATGTCGAAAGCCTTCGTGGAAGGGCTGGAAGGCATGGAGCGGTTCACATGCCTGATGATGAGGATACGGCTACCTGACGGATCAGAGTTATTCACCACCTCCCGCTGCAACATGGAGGCTGAGATCGACAAAAAGATATTTGAAGCACCAGCAACGATCATGAAGATGCGATTCTTTGATTTGATCCTGGGAATGACATGGTTGCGCTGGAAACATGCTCAGATTGGCTACATGTCCAAGAGGATTACTGTGAGGCATGCAGAATCCTTCATCGTCATTGAAGGTATTAGATCTATTCCCCCTCTCTTGCTATCATCCGTGCAAGCCGTCAAGCCCCACTTGCAGGGGGAGGAAGTCTTTGAAGTGTTGCATGAGATGGCCGAGGCTAAGGGTTCCATCTCGGATATTCCGGTGGTGCGAGATTTTGCCGACGTATTTCCAGAGAAGATGTCAGGGCTACCCCTGTACAAAGAGCAGGATTTCCGGATACAGCTGGTGTCGGGGGCTAAGCCAACATCTAGAGCCCCTTACCGGATGGACCTGAAGGAGCTGACAGAGTTTCGGAGCCAGCTCCAGGAACTGGTGGAAGCCGGTTTTGTCCGGCCAAGCTCTTCACCATGGGGAGCCCCGACGTTATTCGTCAAGAAGAAGGACGGGACACTCAGATTGTGCATTGACAACCGGGAACTGAACTGACTGACAGTCCGGAATACCTATCCACTGTCAAGGATAGATGAGCTGTTTGACCAGCTGGAGGGCGCACATTTCTTTTCAAAATTGGACTTGAGGTCTGGCTACTATAAGCTGCGGATCCAGGAGGAGGACATTCCAAAGACTGCCTTCAGTAGCAGATATAGGCTATTCGAGTTTACTGTGATGCCCTTCGGGCTCATGAATGCACCGTTCGCATTCTTGAGGCTCATGAATCGGGTGTTTGAGGCTTATCTGGATGTGTTCGTCATTGTATTGATTGACGACATTCTCATATACTCGAGGACAGAGGAGGAGCACACACGACATCTGATGTTGACCCTAGAGAGACTACGGGAGCACCAGCTATACGTGAAGTTCAGAAAATTCTAGTTCTGGTTAGAGGAGGTGGCCTTCTTAGGCCATATCATCAGTGGTGCTGGGTTGGCAGTGGACCCGGCCAAGATTCAGGCCGTTCGGGATTGGCCGCACCTGAAGTCGGCCTCAGATGTGTGGAGCTTCCTAGGACTTATCGGTTACTACCAGAATTTCGTGGAGCGATTTTCTCGTATTGCCGTTCCACTTACATCCCTGACAAGAAAAGATGTGCCCTTTGTTTGGACCCCGCAGTGCGAGGTCGCCTTTCAGGAGCTAAAGAATCGGCTCACCTCTGCTCCTATACTAGACCTTCCTTCGGGGAAGGAAGGATTCCAGGTCTACACCGATGCTTCCTACCAGGGCATGGGGGCGGTGCTGATGCAGAATGGTCACATGATAGCATACGCTTCTCGGCAGCTGAAGAAGCATGAGCTGAACTACCCAGTTCATGACTTAGAGATGGGAGAGGACATATTTGCACTGAAAGTCTAGCGACACTATTTGTACGGTGTCCACTGAGACATTTACTCCGATCACAAGAACTTGAGGTATGTGGACACGCAGAAGGAGCTGAATATCAGGCATAGGCGATGTGTGGAGTTTCTAGCAAATTACCAATACGAGGTGCACTACCACCCAGGGAAGGCAAATGTGGTTGCCGATGCGCTGAGCCGAAAGGCCACAAACTCTGGAGCAAGAACAGAGTTGATGGCCTTGAAGTTGGTGCAGATGTTCAAAATGATGCGGATATCCTTTGTGTCCGAGGATCACCCTTAGCTATACCGGGAGTACCTAGCATCGTTGGTTGCCCCAGATGACATTCGAGATCGAGTCAGAGATGGGAAGAGGTAGGATGCCCAGCTCGAGCCGATATTTCGGACCTTGGAAGCAGGCACTGCTGGAGATTACTCACTGAGGGATGGTCTAGTGTATTTCAGAGGATGGATTTACATACCAGAGGGAGGCCAGGTCGGGGAAGAAATCATGTCGGAAGCTCATTGCAGTCGGTATTCAGCACGCCCGGGAGTTACAAAGATGACTGCGGATCTGAAGAAGACCATGTACTGGACAGACATGAAGAAGGATATAACCTACTTCGTGACCCATTGGGAGAAATTCCAGTTGGTGAAGGCAGAGTATGGAAACCCCTCGGGATTATTGCAGCCACTCCCAATGCCGGAGTGGAAATTCAATGATGTCGCGATGGACTTCATATATGGGCTTCCCCGATCGCGGACGGGAAACGATTTGATCTGGATGATCGTCGTCCGGCTGACAAAGATAGCCAGATTTATTCCGATCAGGAAGGATGACTCTGCTGGTGTGCTGGTTCGGAAGTTCGTGGAATAGTTCATCCGTTATCATGGCATACCCAGGTCAATTGTATCGGATCGGGATAGAAGATTTACGTCTAAAGAGTTGAGAACAGTGCAGACATACTTGGGCACTCGGCTGACATTCTGTACAACATTTCATCCCCAGACTGATGGACAGACGGAACACACTAATCGGACCTTGGAAGATCTGCTGCGACTTTGCATATTGGATCGCGGTGAGCCCTGGGAGAAGCTGTTACCACTGAGCGAGTTCTCATATAATAACAGCTACGAGTCCAGTATAAGGATGGCTCCTTATGAGGCCCTATATGGATGAAGGTGTAGGACTCCGCTGTCATGGATACAGGACGAGGATCCAAAGGCTTTTGGTTCGGAGTTTGTTGAGGGCACCGAGGCTCAGGTGAGAATGATACGGGATAGGATGCTAGAGGCACAGAGCCGACAAGCTAAGTATTATGACGCGCGACATCATCAGGTGGAGTTCTAGTTGGGGGACCAGGTGTTCTTGAAGATCCTACCAATGCATGGGGTTTCATGGGTGCGTGGTCAGAAGAAGAAGCTCAGACCAAGATATATGGGGCCTTATAGGATCCGGGAGTGGATCGGTCCCTTGGCATACTGGCTGGAGCTGCCACCGGAGCTGGAAAGCCTGCACGACGTGTTCCATGTATCCTATCTCAGGAGGGCTCTGCTACACCTGTAGCAGCATATTATGGTCACGGATTGGCCAGTAGCCTCTTATCCGTCAGTTCACTTGGAACCGGTCCGTATTGACGATAGGGGAATACGAGTCTTGCATCGCAAGAAGGTTCCATTGGTCAAGGTCCTCTGGAGGAATCATGGGTTAGAGGAGTATATATGGGAGCCCCAGGACTTGATGCAACAAAGGTACCCGGAGCTTTTCAGTCACGTATTACTCAAAATCTCTCAGGATGTTACAATTTTCCTTTCATATTTGAAACCCCGTAGGCCTAGCTAGAATTTCGAGGACGAAATTTTTTTTGTTATATATTGGGATTTGTAAAATCCCTCAAACAACTAGACCCCTGGGTGTGGTTTTTGTCATGACTAGGTCATGACAAAACCCTAGGAAGCCCAAGAAGGCCAAGTAAACCTAGGGATGTAGGTGAGACCACTATGGTCTGCAAATAGTAGATTTATGAACCCTAGTTTAAGGTGATCATGGGGCTTCACCAAGACGTCAAGACCCCACCATGGCCTCACCAATCCATTGTAAGGTTCATCTGAACCTTAAGGGTCCATTGGAGTCGACTCAGGGTGGCCAAGTTGACCTAGGACCACTCTAGGCCTAAATTGGGCAAGGTGCCCTAATTAAGGGCAGTGCTCCCTAGTTAAGCCCAACTAACCCTACCAGGGTCTTCCTAGAAAGAAAATGGGGTCAAAGGGTCACTAAGGACCCATGGAGGGCAGTCAAGGTGGTTAAGTTGATCAAAGTCAACTGTAGCCCTAAATGGGTCAAACTGAATTATATTGGGTCAATTAACCATCCCCTAGCCAGGTGGACCCCATTTATACCTCCTAACCCTATGGTGAGGTCCATGGGTCACCAAGGACCCATTGGGTTCAGCCCTAGTGGCTAATTTGACCAAAGTCAACCTTAACCTTAATTTGGTCAAAGTACCCTTCCTAAGGGCAGGTGACCTCCAAAGTGCCAAGTCAGCCGTACCCAACACTACCTAGGCCTTAGGGGAGATCGATGGGTCACGAAGGATCCATTGGGCGCAACCCAAAATGTCAAAAAGACCAAAGTCAAACCAAGCCTACTTTGGGTCAACCTAGCCCAAAAGGGCTAGCCCAAGCCCAAGCCTCCTCATGTGGCTCCTTTAGGGAATAATATGCATGGATGGGCTACAAATAGTCCTCCAGGTTGACCAAGTCAACTTGGTGACTAGGAGAGAGGGTGAGCTCCATGCCATGTTAATGGAGGAGAGAGAAAGATGAAGGAGGAGGGAATGAAGGGCGCTCGGCCAAGGGGAGGCCAAAGGCCACATTTAATGGCTGAATTCAACTACCCTAAGGAAGGGGAGAAGTTTCCAGTTATTCCCCTGGCCACCAAGGCCTGGTTCAGTCCCGCTCCTCCATGGCTGAGCCTAGCCATTAATGGCTTTAGTGGGCATTGATAATCCAGCCCCTCCCCTCCCCAACTGAGGCTTTAAACACCATCAGTGGGTCGAGAGAAGATTTTTCCAATCCTTACCTGAAGAAATCGAGCCCCCCACTGTGCAGGTGTAGAAACCGAGCGGCGCCGCCTTCAAAAATGGCTTCCCGGTGATCTTCTCGACTTCAGGCCGCCGACAAGTTCCTCCTCCTCTCCTTGCCTCATGGCTAGATCTTAGCAATGCTTTGGTTCTTGGTTCGGGCTCAATTGAGCCCGAACCAATTCCTAGTTTTCATGGTTTTGGGCCTAGAAATGTTCTTGGTAAAACCGCCGGAATCCGCCCCTCCGGCGGTTGTGTCACCGCCAGTCGATAGCAACCACCTCGGTGCAGGTGTTGGTGGTGGTTGTCGGCTGGGGAAGTGCCGGGATGGGCAACAATGGAGGTTGGAAGTGGCTCCAGGCTCAGGCTATCTCAGCCGTTGGCTGGAGTTAGACGATGAGCCCGGGCTGTTGGATCTGTGCCAAGATTCGTGCGCCATATTTGATAAGAATCATTTAATTCCATTTTTATTTCATTTCTGTCACATTATTTGCAGTAAATGGTTTTAGTTTTTACAAATACTTAGGCCCCTCTACTAAAAAAGTCACCAACATGAGATTTGTAGCCCTAGGTGTCTACTTTAACTCAAAATTGATTTGAACCAATTTGAACCTATGGTTGGACTAGGGAACCCATTTTGGTGGGACCTATACCTAGGGATATCCTGGGATTAAAAAGGGTGCTCACTCTTCATCCCTTGTCCAAATGACCTGAAATTTGGGCAGTGGGTCACCCTTAGCTATGCCTCGGGCTTGTACAAAAATGGGAATTTTTGGAGATACTTTGGCTATGGTTTTATTATTTATTTAATAATACTAGGGTAATTTAATTAGGTGGCCCCTGGCTATGCCTACTTTGGCTTGCCCAAATTTTGGTGATTGGTACCTGGCCTCATGATATGTCTCTGTATAAATTTTCACCTCATTTGGATGTGTTTTGGATAGAAAATGAACTCACCCTATTTTTACCTTAATGAGGGGTTCTTAAGTAAAAAGTGCACCTTGAGGTTGAGTGATCAAATCACCTCAACAGAGGCTGAGATTTTGACCACTGACTTGGAATGACCTTTAACACCCTCATAGGGATTATGGGGTGGTCTAGGGTAGTTTTGCCCTAGGATCCAAACTCAAAGCCTAAGGAGGGGTTTTTGAGTGTTGTGAAGGGCATGGTGTCAAATGCCCATGTGTGATCTTGCAACTTGGTAGAATGAATCTAGGGTAGCCCAAGTCCTCTGGTATGAATCTTAGAGGATTTGGAGATGCATGGACATCTCAAATCCCTAACCCTAGTTTAGGGCATAACCACTTTTTGTGTACGATAAGCCACCAAAACTTACTAAAAAGGTGTGAAACTTAGGTTGCATGGACTCTAAGTTAGATGGGATCTTTGGTGAATTTATTGGAATTTTATGAGTAATATTAGTAGCACCCCCTTTGTTATACATAATGTAGTCCTAAATGATATTTTATTTATTATGATCACGCTGTTCATTATAGACACATGAAATTTGGGCAGGAGATGTTTTAAGTCAAAATGATTGTTCTTGATTTTTGTTATAAATTTTAGTTGAACAACTTTAGTACTTCCTTCACAAGTTTTAAAAGATACAATTATGTCCAATAAATTATTTAGAGCTATTTACTTATTGCAAAAATTGTGAAATTTGGTCTCTGATAATTTTAGGTCAATAACCATTTGGAGAAATTAATTCAGTATTTTTAGATGATTATTTGCAGTATATACTTTACAAACCCATAATTTTGGGAATCTGATGTAAAATATATTCAGAGCTTATTTCTTGCTGAAAAATTGGGAGACATTGGATTTTTGTTAAATAGTCGTATTGAATTTATCATGTATTTTGTAGAGTATTTGCTTGTCTGAAATGGGTACTTCATGTTCAAACTAGGATTTTCGGATTCCTAGAATAAATAAATAAATATCAAATAAATTAGGAAAATTATGAATTTCTGGCTCTAGGTTAAAAATGTCATTATAGCCGTCCAATAATTATTATAGGGGTACTGGGTGATTATTTTGTGTACCTCCCATTTTAAATGTCATATGACTTATCATAGTCTGCATTTAGTAAAACTGCAGAAATTATGTAGGGGTATGAATTTGGGCACATGAGTTGGGGTTAGATGCTTGCTGATTTGGTTCAATGAAAATGAGTTCATAATTGGATGTCGGGATGAGTAGTGGTTGGATTGGCTAGTGTCCAGTGGTTCTCGGGATCGACGAAAGATCGTCTTTCCCGTGGGGAGGAAGTTTCTAATGCACTAGGGTTAGATCCAGTAAAATAATTAAGGGTTGGAAAATCTGGTAGCAACAAATAATAGTAAGTGCCTTGCGAAAGGGACCTTTGGGCGTAATCCTATCATAGTTCTCAGTGCCTCCGAGAGCCTTCACGGGGTATAACTTGGGCAGTCCTGGGCTAACCTAAATAGTAGGTAAAACTGAAATACATGAGTAAGTAGAAATAATCTAGGGTTGCACTCACACTCCTCGGGGTTATGTGAGTTAGGTTGGGTCACTCGGGAAGTATGCTCGGTGGACTTGGAGATGGGCAAGTTGGCCCGATGAGATTTGGCTCGGTTGATGTTTGTGATGGGCAGGTTGGCCCGGCGAGCTTTAGATCGGTTGCATTTGGTGACGGACGGGTTGGTCCGGGGAGCTTTGGCTCGGTGGTTATACATCAAGTTTGCATGTGGATAAAGTAAAGGTGGTGGGTCTTCAGTATTGGAGAGTCGATGCACCGACGCCAATACGTTGACCCGGCAAGTGTGGTTTAGCACTTGGCCAAGTAAAGTCTAGTGCGCCAGCCAGCAAGAGTATGCAGCTGCTCCATTTAGTGCACCAACATTGAGGCGTACGATAGGTCTGACTGGTAGTTCAATTACCGGTTTAGAGGTGGGTGATGCCCAATCCACCATTTCCGTTTGCCACTACGGAGGTATCCTGGGAGGTTCAGCTCCAAAAATGAGGAACTAAAGGTCTGTGATCATAGTGTCGACTGGGTGTGTTGCACTTGCATGTTCACAACATGGTATAATTGTATTTCATAGCATAACCATTGCATTCAACCCTGACACCTATTTTATAAAGTGGTATGGGATGCTTTATATAATAGGCCCTACAAAACGACCCCTTCATTTATAAGTTCATGCGAGCGTGCTTATAAGTTAAGGTTTATTTCAGAAATCTTTATATGTATGCTTATTAGAAAACTGACACCTTATCGTATAAATAGGTATGAGACACTTTATACGATATGAGCCCTGCAAAAGATACCTTGGCTCATGTGTTCTCGCTAAAGTCAAGGTTACTTTTCTTGTTTAGTTTTTCATGCTTTTATTTCTGCCTTATATACTATTGGACTGCTATTTTAGTTCCGCCGCCATCTGCTCATTTGATATTCTCCACCTTCATGTCATCTCCTTTCCTCCTCCCCGCTCGGTGCCTAGGTGCCATAGGGGAATCAGCGGGGGATGATAGGACTTAGTCTTTTAGACTAACGGTTTTCAAACCACATCATTTTAGGTTACCGTGGATCCAAGCATGGAGGAGCAGCCCCGGAGGTCGACGTGCTTGGATATGGGGCAGTCTAGTACCAGAGTTCAGATGGCAGGGACTGTGAGTCCTGGTCCATACTAGTTATATTAATTTTGCTTCCGCGATGAGAGATTTGTAGTGAGGTCAATGATGTACTAGGCATGAGCCCAAGAATTTTAGTATTTTTATTATATCTGTGGACACTCCCTTCATGGAGATCATTTACTATTTATGTGATCCTTGTGGGCTTGCTTTTCTTACTTTGTTACTGTTCATATCGATTTGGCCGGCAGGATCGGCATTTTGTAGTGATGATCTTTCCGGGCGTGAATGTGTCACCGCAAAACGGCGCTTCTGGGCCTAAGACCCAGTGTTTTTTAAAAAGAAAAAAGGGGGGGGGGTCTTACACTCGGTCTCCCTCTTTCGAATTCATGGTCGAATTCTTTTGTGGGATGACGTGCATGTGTAAGTGCGACCAACAATAATATGAATGAACTTAAGAATGTCCACTAAGGAATGCAAATACACCTGTTTGAGGAACCTGCGCGTTCCTATATTGTTGTGATTGCTTGTGCAACGTCACTAATGTGTGTCTTGTCCACCTATAAGTGACTCGCAGTGGTGCTTTGCAGTCTGAGCCCCATCATTCTGATGAGAGTGAGGCACAAGCTGAGGTGCCTACACCTCCTCCTTCCGCGAAAACAGTACGCTTAGTTACTCAGGTGCTGTTTGCAATGATTCATGCACAACATACTGGGCAGGCGCAGCCGACATTGAGGCCAGAACGGGTTGTTGTAAAGCCAGAACCTGTTGAGGCTGTTGATTCTTGGGCAGCTGAACGACAGTTAAAGCAGTTTATGAGCTTCAATCCTCCTACGTTTATAGGTGTGGGATCCCCAAGGCAGGCGGATGATTGGTTGTCACGCGTTAAGCGAATATTGACGACAATAAGGACGGAGGAAAATCAGAAGGTCACCTTAGACACCTTCTTGTTGGAAGGGGAGGCTCGATTATGGTGGGATGAGATAGAGTTACACCACATAGCGGGCAGACGACTAACAGAAGTCTCGATTGAGGAGTTTTCGCTATTGTTCTTGTCAAAATACTTACTAGCGGCATAACACATCGCTATGGAAAATGAGTTCCAGCGTCTAACTCAGGGAGAGAGTAATGTCGATTCCTACTTGCATGAGTTTACATGACTAGGATGCTATGCAGGATCTATCTTCGCTGATGAACAACAAAAAACCAATCGGTTCTATGAAGGGTTGCGGGATGAGTTGAGATTCCTACTATCAAGTTCGGTGAATCAAGGGTTTCAGGCATTGGAGAAGGATATGAAGTGGGTGCAAGGAAAAATGGACTTGGCGGTGACAAATTCCGAGATCAAAGTGTCGCACCCGGGAAAATCAAATTACCCAAGGAAATGGGGTAAGAGATTCAAGTCTTCTACGCAGGCTCCTTCGAGTGTTGCATCTGGAGCAACTTCGAGGCAGGAGTCTCAGACCTACTATACATGTGGTAGAGTGGGGCATATAACCCATAACTGTCGGGTTGGTCCACCAAAGGTTGAAAAGAAGACAGGAGTGTCATATGCTGAAAAGGGAAAGGTAATGGTGGAGTCCACTACATCACAGGCGCAACCCCGAGTGTATAATCTTGGCCATCAGGAGGCCATAAAGCAAAGTGATGTTGTCACGGGTACGCGGTAATATATTTGATGGCTGTTTTTGTTATTTCATACCTTATTTGTAGTTTGTGTATGATGTGTTTTTGTTAGGCTTTATCCTGATTCGAGACTGTACGGCGAGCACATTGTTTGATACTGCTGCTTCTCATTCATTTCTATTTGTGGACTTCGTGTCACGGATCGTTGTACCGACTCATATGGTGGCAGTTAGTGTGAAGGTGTTATTACCAAATGGATGTGTAATGCATGCGGATAGGTCTTGTTTTATGGAGGTACGAATGGGAAGTCAGGATTTCGGGTTGGAAGCATCGGTGCTGCCGATATCGGAGTTTGATGTGATCTTTGGTATGGACTGGCTCTCGGAGTAGCGTGTCTATATATATTGCAAATTAAAGGAAGTCACATTGGAGTAGAATACCGAACAAGAAACGAAGGTCGCTGGTATGCGAGGGTCGAGCATGACATTGATGTCTACTCTTCAAGTGGTTAAGGCAGTTCGGAAAGGCGCGGGGTTGTTCTTCACGCTTGCTGAGGATGTTGAGCCAAAGGCCAGTGTGAGTGATGTTCCGATTGTTTTGGAGTTTGCTGATGTGTTTTTGAAGGACCTTCTGGGATTACCATCATAGCGAGAGATTGAGTTCTCTATTGAGCTAGTGTCAGGTGCAAAACCTGTGGCCCGCTCGCCATATCGAGTAGTGCTAAAGGAAATGACTGAACTAAAAGTTCAACAGCAAGAGTTGTTGGAACAGGGATATATACGCCCAAGTACGTCACCTTGGAACGCACCTGTTCTTTTTGTAAAAATTAAGGATGGTAGGCTGCGATTGTGTATCGATTATCGTGAATTGAACAAGTTAACGGTGAAAAATAAATATCTGATTCCACAGATAGATACCTTGGAACTCAAAATTGGATTTGAAATCTAGCTACCACCAATTGCGAATTCGGGATGGTGACATTCCCACGACAGCGTTTGGCACACACTACGGTCATTACGAGTTCACTGTAATGTCATTTGGACTATGTAATGCGCCATCAGTGCTTATGGAACTAATGCACTGAACGTTCTGAGAGTACTTGGATCTGATTATGATTGTCTTCATTGATGGTATCTTGGTGTACTCTCAATCTAAAGAAGATCATGCGAACCATTTACGGATGGTGTTGCACACCCTGAGGAGAAACAAGCACTATGCCAAGTTCTCAAAGTGTGAGTTTTGACTATCGTCTATGGCCTTTCTTGGCCATATGGTGAGTGGAGAGGGCATTGTGATGGATCCGTCAAAGATAAGAGTCATCCAGGAGTGGCCAGTATTTTCTTCGCTGGCCGAAGTCAGGAGTTTCCTTGGACTGGCAGGCTACTACAGACATTTTGTAGAAAACTTCTCACGGATCGCTTCCCTCTTACCACATTAACGAGGAAGGATCAGAAGTTCATTTGGACGCTGGAGTGTGTACGTGCTTTTAAAGAGCTAAAGAGTCGTTTGACCACGGCGCCTGTTTTGACATCGCCATGTGGTTCGGATGGCTTTGAAATTTATAGTGATGCGTTAGGGAGCGGCTTAGGCTGCGTTCTTCTTCAATTTGGAAAGGTGATCGCTTATGGCTCATGCCAGTTGAAAGTGCATGTGCGAAACTATCCCGTCCACGATTTAGAGTTGGCAGCGGTGATTTTTGCACTAAAATTGTGGCGTCACTATCTTTATGGCGTAAAGGTGGATATATTCATGGACCATAAGTTGGGTCATATTATCCTAACTTAGTGAACCTAGCCCAAATCCAACTAGGGATCCAACAATCTCACCCTATTTGGGTAAGGTCACTAATTACAGACTCATAATAAAATCAAAGACTTACAAAGTATGAAAACATTTATCTGGCAGGAAAAATTAACACATGCATCAGATATATATATATATATACATAATAAGCTTTGTATCTAGAAATTAATAAGTAGTTTCAAAACAATACAAACTTATCAGTTCAGGTTTCACTTCCTCTTCTTCTTCTCCTTGTGCTTATCCTCTTTAGCTCTTTCACCAGGCTTAGTAAATATGATTTCCCTGTTGGGATCTGCAGCTTGCACCTTTGTCATAGTCATGTCAGCAGCCCCTATAAACTTTAGAGATGTAGCCCTTGGGACCACTTCTTCTGGATGTAATTTCATGTAGTCATCAACATTAAAGAATTTATTAGCCTTTTCAAACCTGTTGAGCTCTTCCTTTCTGTACTTGGACATTGTTATATATTTAGATGGATCCTTCCCTTCAGCTATAGCTTTGATAATCAAGGAAAGGCCAACCAGTTCCTAGAACCTGGACATCCTAGCTGATGTAGCTATTTCTGGATCTTTAAATGGTACAGGTGGGGAAGTGGGTCTTTTAGGACTTTCAGTTTTTGATGTTTAGGTTATTTTTGTTGATGCTGCTGATGTTGTTGTTGGTGCTGCTTGCCTGAAGAATAGTGTCTCTACAGGCTGCTTCCTGAAGATGAAGATCTACCTTGATGTCTTTGATATGTTTGAAACTGGGTAGACCTTTGAGATGTTGTGCCTGAAGCACCAGCAGCTGGAGGAGGAGGAGGAGGAGTGTCCTGTCTGTTTCTTAGAGGTGGAGGTGAATATCTTCTGCTTCTCTTCCTTTTTTTCTATTCATTTTTGGATAACCACATCCAAGCAGGCATTCCCTTATAAGGAGTGATTTTCTGGATGATATAGTAAGGGGTGTCATTTGCTGCATTGGGCTTTGGAGAAGGAGGTGGAGGTGCTTTCCTCTTCTTAGACACCTTCTTTTTCTTCGGTTCCTCATCTAAGTCCTCCTCCTCATCATCATCAGAATCCTTAGGAGCATCATATAAGGCATCAATGGCCTTTAGTACTGATTTGTTAATTGGCTTTTTAGCCTGAGTAGAAACTGGAGGAGGAGCTGGGACTGGAGCTGGGGCAGGAGCTGGAGAGCTGTATACTTCAGTGCTTTCAACAACTAACTTATTTTCCTCTTGTATATCAGTAATGATCAGTTCATCGAGATAAAGCATGCGGGAATCATCCATAACAAAAATTAGGGCAGAGATGGTTTCTGGGGGGATGAAATGATGACTGAGTCAGCCTTAGGTGGAGATGAAATGGCTGGTTACTCTGGAGTAGCAAAAATTGCCGTGAGTTGCTTGGCAACTTTGGGGCTTATTGGTGTGGTGTATGGGATTATAGCCAAGGATAGCTTAGTACTATCTTCTAGAGGAAGGCTCAAATAAGTTGTATCAAAAATTCTTAACAGACTTAACAAATCAACTGTGGGATTAATAATATAATCACCAATAATACTGATTTCTTCTGTGGCGATCTCATCCACATCCATTTCAGTATCAATAAAATTAATAAAATCAATTAAATCCGCATCTGCATCTGCTATTTCTACTGGTACTGCTGCTACGACTATGTCTGCTGCTGTTACTACTACTGCATCTGCTACTGCTATGTCTGCTGCTACATCTGCTGCTGGTACTGTTGCTGCTTCTTCATCAAGTATCTCCCCCTGCCTGGTTTCAGTGGAATCTGAAGCCAGGCTCCTTACTGAAGATGGGGCAGTAGAGAGGGTAGATATTTGGGCAGCTAAAGAGGAGATAGAAGAAGCAAGTGGTGTAATGGCCTCTGCTATAATGGTTTTAAGAAGAGGGGTGAGAAGGGAAATATGAGATGAAATAATGGATGGATCCAATGGTGGAGTTATAGATGGTATGGCAGAGGGTTTTGGAATGGAGACAGAGGGGGGAATTGTAGTAGTTGGTGGAGTAGGAGGGAGTGCATTTTGTATGGTTGTATCTGGAAGAGAGGAAGTAACAGGAGGGGAAGTAGGCAGAGTAAAGAAGGGGATGGTGTCCAGATGAGATGGTAAGGGAGATGAAGTTGGGGATTGAATGGGTGTGCCATGGGGGGATTGACGTGGGGTTGGTTGTAGGGATTGTGAAGGAGAGAGTTGTTGAGTGTCTTGAAGAGGGGAAGATGGGATGTCAGTGATATCTAGTGGTGGAGAAAGAGCAGGAGATGAAGCTGGAGTAGGAATGTGAATTAATTGTTGTTGAGGATGTTATTGTGGTTGTTGTGGAGAAGGAATGGTGGAAGAGGGTTATTGTATCATATGATGATGAGGTGGGATTGCTGGATGTGATGGAGGTGTATGGGGGATCTCATCAGTAGGGTGGGGAGTGGCTAAGCTAGCCCTGGTACTCTCAGAAGCTCTTATGGAAGAGGGAGCCTTAGAGGGCTTTGTGATAGTCCTCACCAACTTGCCAAAGAGGGCATAGGTGAGCCTCTTTCTGGCATTTGTGAATATGGTCTGGGAGACCAGTGATTCCGTAGCCTTTTCTTTTCGAAGGACCCCTAGGATCCTTCCAAAATTGACTTCCTTTTTATTACATTTTTTCCTTATCAGATCAAACAGGATCTGAGCCCAGTTTACTTGCCTCTTTTTGACCACAACACATATAACCAGGTATTGGTTCCTAGCAGCACTTTTCCCACAATGTCTGCGAGAAATTTGAACACTATAGACAAATGTTTCTTCAGCAATTTGTTAGGGTTTTCTCCAGAGTAACCCATTAGACTCAGCATCTCATCATACTCTTCACTATCCATTTCTAGATCCTCGTCACCATTACTTAAGCCAAATATTTCTGTTAAAATGGTGGGAGTGAGGGAAACATCATTACCCGCGATTGTTCCAGTCAGTGTGTTGTCATCTATTGTAGAGGAAGTATATACCCATTCCTTGATTTCTGTTCCAGATATTTTAATCCTTGTCGATGGCAGAGTTTTCAATTGTTGATCGTCGAGAAGTTGGAGGATTTCCAGAAATACGGGGTCGAAATGCTGAAAAGAATCGAAATCGACATCAAATACGGTGTCGAACTTCATTGTTGTGATAGTTCCTGCTATAATCGCCATTAGAGTACCTGCAAGAGAAAAAAGGAAGATCAAGTGCAAAGGAACTGAAAGCGCGGGACAGAGGTCAAAAAAAACCTCGATAAAAGGTTTTCCAGAATATGAATCGACAAACTCCTTTCCATGAAAATTAAGAAATTCTTCGATCTGAGGTCGACGAAATAATTTGTAGTTAAATGATTCGTCGAGCTCAACATGAAGATTTGAAGACATTTCGTCGAGCTCCGTTCGACGAAAGTTTTTTGAAGTAGATTCGTCGATCTCCGTTCGACAAAAACAACTTCACTCACAGAGAGTTCGTCGACCTCCATTCGACGAATATCTCAGGAACTTTCCCCAGTTCGTCGAGCTTCGTTCGAAGAACATTGGAAAATTCATCGAGTGCAGACAGAAATTAAGTTAAGGCTTCTCCATTGATCATTCCAAGCTGATTTATGAATAATAAGTGATTTCTTTGATGCAAGGGTTTGGTGAAAATATCAGCTCTTTGAAAATCAGTGTAGATATAGATAAGATTAACTTTATTTTTGTCTACATACTCTCTCATGAAATGATGCCTAACATCTATATGCTTAATCCTAATATGATGGACTGGATTTTGTGTTATGGCTATAGCACTTGTGTTATTACAGAATAGAGTTGAATTATTTAAGTTGAGACCATAGTCCAGTAGTTGATTCTGAATCCATAATATCTGTGAGCAGCAACTACCAGCTACAATGTATTCTGCTTCAGCAGTTGAAGTGGACACAAATGATTATTTCTTACAGAACCAATACACTAATCTCATACCTAGGAACTGGCAAGTCCTGAAGTACTTTTTCTGTCCACCCTGCATCCAGCAAAGTGAGCATCTGAGTATCCAGTTAACTCAAATTCTGACTCTGTAGGATACCATAGGCCTAGACTTGGACAACTCTTTATATATCTCAAATTTTTTTTTAGGAAAATTAGATGAGATTCTTTAGGGTTCACTTGGAACCTAGCACAAAGGCATGTGGCAAACAAGATATCAGGTCTGCTGACTGTAAGATATAATAGGGACCGAACAATGCCCCTATATAATTTCTGGTCAACAGGTTTCCCATGTGGATCAGAGTCTATTACATCATTTGTATCCATGGGTGTTTTCTTTGCTAAGGCATTAGCTATCCCAAACTTTTTGATAAGCTCTTTTGCATATTTAGCTTGGGAGATGAAGATACCATCAGGGAGCTGCTTCACTTAGAGACCAAGGAAGTAGGAGAGCTCACCCATGCTACTCATTTCAAATTTCAAATGCATAAGGTCAGAGAACCTCTTGCATAATTTGGAATCAGTAGACCCAAATATGATGTAATCCACATATATTTGTACTAACAATGTTTGATCCTTATGATGTCTAGTGAAAAGTGTTTTATCTACTATGCCTCTAATGAATTTATGCTCTATCAAAAAACTAGCTAAGGTCTCATACCAAGCTCTTGGAGCTTGCTTTAGACCATAGAGGGCCTTATGTAATTTAAATACATGATAAGGATGGGTTGGAGAAATAAAACCTGGAGGTTGTTCAACATAAACCTCTTCTTTCAGTACTCCATTCAGAAATGCACTCTTCACATCCATCTGATACACCTTGAATTTCTTGTAGGCAGCATAGGCCAGAAAGATTCTGATCGCTTCTAACCTTGCATCTGGTGCAAAGGTTTGATCATAATCTATGCCTTCTTCTTGCCTATATCCTTGAGCAACAAGACTAGCCTTGTTTCTCATAATTGTACCTTAGGCATCCAGTTTATTTCTCTATAACCATTTGGTTCCAATGACTGGGTAGTCTTGGGGTCTTGGAACCAAATCCCAAACTCTACATCTCTCAAATTGATTTAGTTCCTCCTATATAGCAATGATCCAGCGGGGATCCTGTTCAGCATCATGAATGGATTGAGGTTCAACCTGAGAGAGAAAATAGCCCTGCAACAAATCTTGTTTGAGTTAATGACTTGTCTGTACACCTACTGATATGTATCCAATCACTTGAGATCTAGGGTGATCCCTTAGTGTGACAAGATCAGTTGGTGGAGTTGGTTTAGCAACAACATTTTGCATTAATTCCTCTTGTGGAATTATGTTTGATGTTGGATGAGGTTCAACTTCCTCAGTGCTTTCTTCTTCACTTTCTTCATTAACTTGTGGAGAAGGATGTGTTCGAACCTCCTGGGTGAGGCTTAATCCATCCAAATTCTCACACAAGTAAGGTACCTGCAAAGTATTATTGGTAGAAATCTCTTTCTTCTTGCATGACATGTTAGCTTCATCAAAAGTAACAAGAATAAATCCTTCAATATTTAAAGATGATTTATTAAATACACTATAAGCCTTGCTTACTTGGGAATATCCTAGAAAAATTCCCTCTTCAGCCTTAGCTTCAAACTTTCTAATGTATTTCTTGTTATAATTATGTATATAACATACACATCCAAATACTTTAAACTAGGTTATTTTAGGTTTTTCCCTTTAAGTAATTCATAGGAAGTCATATTCTTTAGTTTATGTATCAAACTTATATTCAGGATATAATTTGTTGTGCTTACAGCCTCAGCCCAGAAGGATAGGGGCATGTAAGCATCTACAAGTAATGTACCTGCAGCTTCAATTAGGGTCCTATTTTTCCTTTCAGCTACCCCATTTTGTTGGGGAGTTCCAGGAGCTGAGAAGCAGTGCCTGATACCTTCCTTGTTACATAACTCATGCATAAGAAAAGACTCAAACTTTATACCATGATCACTTCTGATCAATGCAACATGAGTAGAGTACTCAATCTGTATGGTCCTGAGAAAATCTGTAAGAACTTTAAAGATATCTGACTTAGATCTCAGAAAGAACACCAAAGTGAACCTTCAGAAATCATCTACAATAACTAAGGTGTAGGATTTCCCTCCTAGGTTTTGTACAACAATAAGTCCAAAAAGGTCCATGTGAAACAAGTACAAAATCCTTGGTGAATGACTTTTATTTATTGATTTAAAGCTAGATTTTGTTTACTTGCCTAGTTGACAAGCCCTGCAAAGACCTTCCTTCTTGTAGGGGCCAGAAGGTAAGCCTCTCACAATATTGTCTTTTGATAGCCTAGCAATATTTTTCATATTAACATGACCTTTCCTTTTATGCCATAATTCATTCTGAGTACTAACTACATTGAGTAGACAGATATCTGAACTGGCAGAATAAAAATTAACTAAATAGATGTTGCCTTGTCTATTTCTAATTAAAACAATTTGTTTTTTTTATTAGAGATAGTGCAGGAGGTTGAATTAAAGTGTACATGATAACCTTCATCACATAGCTGGCTTATTGAGACGAGGTTATGCTTTAGTCCTCTGACATATGTCACTTTCTTGAAGGTGAGAGCTCCAATTTTCACTTATCCATAACCTTCTGACTGGTCACACTTTGAATCACCAGAGATTACCTTTGGCCCCAGATTGGAGTTATAGTTGATTATGTTGTCCTTGCTACCAGTCATGTGTTTGGAGCATCCACTTTCAAGGTACCATGTTTGATTAATCACTAGACAGCTCTTTTTCTGCAAAGAAATCAGTTAGTTGTTCTTGACCTAGGTTACCTTGGGTCCTTTATTTTGCTGAAATGAAAAACTGGATATCACAGAGAATTCTGGTTGAGATTTGTATCATAATGGGTGATATCTTCTGGGTGGAATTATCCAATCAGCTAATGGATTAAAGGGTTTCCTGGATTTATTGGTGTTATAATTATAATTTTTGTTAATTCTTCCTTGGTTCGAAGAAATATTGTGAGTTCTCAACCAGAGTTCAACGAATTGGGATGAGATCATCGATCTCTGCCCAGAGAATGATCATAGTCATCTTCTGTGCCACAAGTTCGTCGACCTCTTCTCGACGAACCATACAGAGTTTGTCGATCGCAGTTAAACGAATAATTATAGCTAAAGTTTGCATTCAGAGTTCGTCGACTAGAGTTCGACAAACTGGTCACATTTTCTCGATCTGAGTTTGACGAAATCTGCTGAACTTTATGTTTACTTGTTTTCTGGTTTTTGTTATTTTGATTTTTAAGGTTAGGGATTTCTTCTGTGATTTATTTATTAGTTGTTATCTCTTTGCCTTTAGTAGAAACAAACTTAATGTTTGTTGACAAAATATTCTTGTTAATAATGGGGTGCAAACTTGATGAAGCACCCAAACCTAGCTTGCCATTTAGTCTGACATTAACAGTGCTTGTAATGTCCATCAGCTTGAGTCTTCTCCCATTGAGAGATTCCTCAAGTTGTTTAACCTCACATAGTTCAGTTTTTAAAGAGTTAATCTATTCATTTGCTAGATTTAATTCTTCCTTAAACTTAGTGTTTTCAGATGTTAGTATCTCTTGACTAGCTAGTTTCTCCCTAAGTGCTTTGATTTCTTTTTCAGAGTTTATTATGTCAATTCACATGGTTTTAAATTCAGATTTGAATGATTCCGAATTATAGTCAAATGAAGAAAATACCTGGTCAGCCTCAGATTCTAAAGCTTCTTCACTGTCCGATTCTTCTTCATCTAAATGAGTTCTAGAAGAATCAATTGCCATAAGACAGACTTCTTTGGCCCTTGCCTCTTCTTCGTTTTCACTGGAGCTGGAGGATGTTGATTCATCTTCAGTTTCACTCCAGGATTCAGCTACAAATCCTTTCTCCTTCTTCTTGTATCTGCTGGAGGAAGGTCTTGAGTTGTGTTGTTTTCTGATATCCTTCTCTCTTCTCTTATCCTTCTTTTGATTTTCTGGACAATCTGAGATGAACTGTCCAGGTTTCCTGCAACCAAAGAAAACCACTTCTTTAGTTGGACTTTTATCATACCTTAGCTTATCATCCAGCCTGGATGACTTTCTTCTGAAGTCTTTCCTTGCTAGCTTGTAAAATCTTTTGGCAAGTAGACCGATCAGCTCTTCATTTATTATTGGTGCTTCTGTCTCCTCAGCAGCTTTGAATGCAATGTTGTGCTCCTTCCTTGCTGGTAGAGGTGTTCTTTGCTCAGCTGCTTCTCTGGATTTGATAAGCTTCTCATAGGACTTTAGCTTTCCCAAAAGAGATTCAGTGGAAATCTCATTTAGGCTCCTGGACTCCTTGATATGCCAGATCCTTGAATCCCATGAGCTTGGGAAGCACATAAGGATTTTATCTTTCACCTCTATGAGGGTGATGTCTTTATTCAAGGTTTTTAGCTCATTGATGATTGAGCTCAACCCATTATACATGTCTGCTACTGATTTAGCTTCTTCTTTCTTGATGTTTTCATATTGTGATATGAGATTGGACCTCTATCTTTTCTTTCATCAGCAGATCCAGCCACCATTTAATTGAGGGAATTCCAGATGGCTTTGGCTGATGTGCATTCAGCCACTTTTTGAAAGATGTCATCTGATATTATTTGGGCCAGAATATTCATGGCCTTGGCATCAGTAATTTTTGCCTTCTTCTGAGCCTCAGTCCACTCAGGTGGTGGACCTGCATTATTTCTGGAGGTTGCTGTAGAGGTAGATGCTTGAGGAGGACCTGTCACAATGGAATTGAAAATATCCTTATCAATAGAGTTCATATATAACTTGATTCTTGCCTTCCAGATGGCAAACCTATTTTGGTTGCAAACTAGAGGTCTGGTGCTTACATAATCTTTATTTTGTGCCATGATGTGAGTAAATATCTAATAGAAATGAGAAGACAGATCTAACTCAGGATCATTGGTTCAAGGGTTAGCTTGTACAACCAAAAGAACCTTGCTCTGATACCAATTGAAAGTGAGGGGTTAGATCTGAAATACTCTAGAGGGGGTGAATATAGTATTTAGGGTTTTTATAAAAATTTTCTAACTGATTCAACCTAGGCCTAGTGCTACAAAAATTTAAACTAAAAACACAGACACGACAATCCTAACTATCACAGCCACAGCAAGAAACACAAGAAAAACAAAGCAACCCAGACAACATAAGAATTTATAGTGGTTCCCCTAAACTTGGGTACAGCCACTCTTCTACCACCCTTGTAGGAATCCACTCAGATTTTTGATCAGGTGCCTGACAGCAATGAGCTTTTGATCAGGTGCTCAAAAACAAATCCTCAAGTCTTTTGATCAGGTGACTTGCAACCAGGAATAAATTTTGAAGGGAGTTAAGAACCCTTTTTACAGTGGGGGATGAGAGATTGATTTTGTCCTCTCTTTCTCAAATACACTCTAATAAGATTTAAGTGGATCTTGATGTTAGCAAATGCCTCCCCTTGAGATGTAGAATGGTTCAGGAAGTTGGAGCTTTGCTACAGGGTGATAGGCCTTCAAACAGTTGCTTTAACCTGATGAGATCCAGGAACTTCTTGACCGATATTGAAGTTGTTGTCCTTTGAAGAATCCTGGAAGAAGACAAAAGAAGACTCTTGATTTTGATTGTTTGTTCTTCTTCCTTCTTAAGCTTACTGATGGTTCTCTGGTCTAGGGCTTGTTTTGATGTATCATTGTATTCTGTATTGCTGTATGATTGAGGTTCTTGCAGAGAGCTGTGTATTCTTATTTTTATTGCTCTGCATGTATATCTATTGTTTTTTTGTGTTGTTCTGTTCTTATATATAAGAAAAGGAAGAAAAGATCTCCTTTATATTTTCCAGATTATCTTCCTTTTGAATTTTGAATTTCTTCTGCATTCATTGTTGACGGCCTAGAGAATATTTTGCATTGAATGATTTCCATAACTATCCAATAGAAAATAGACAAGTAATAACCCTGATGACGACCGTAATCAATGCTCCTTCTAACGGTAATATTCAGAGAATATTAAGCATTGATTATTCAGGAATTATTGTAATAAATTGAGGGTGAGAAGGAAGGAAATAACTAAGTCTGGAATCGTCAAATGAAAAACAGAATTCGTCGAGCTGAGTTCACAGTTCGTCAAGTTGAGAAGTTAAGTTCGTCGATCTGATAATAACTGTTCGTCGAGCTGAGATCCAAGATCGTCGAACTAAGATCAGACAACTGCTTTCTCCAGAACCTTGACAATTCTGTGTATGAAGTTCGTCGAGCTGAGAACTGGTTTCGTCGAGCTAATAACTTCTATCTGTAACTTGATAAATCTTGCCAAGAATATGTTCCAAGTTCGTCGAGCTGAGATGCAAGATCATCGATCTGATAAATAGATTTGTCGAGCTGAGAACTTATAACTGATACCTAATAATTCTTGTCAGGAATGTATTCTAAGTTCGTCGAAATGAGAAGGTGAATTCGTCGACTGAAGTATGATTTTGGACATAGAATAATTAGTTGGTTCTAGTCTTGTGGTGTTGAAGTAGAATTCCCAGAGATTGTCTAGCTGAGAACTAAGTTCGTTGACTGGAGTTCAGTCTGAAGAATCCTGGCCTTGGAATGTTGAAGTATAGTGGTCAAAGATCGTCGAACTGAGAACCAAGTTCATCGAGCTCAGCTCAGAGAATTACCTCTGAGTTCGTCGAGCTGAGAATGACTATCGTCGACCTGATTTCGACGAACGTCGAACTCATTTTTCTGAGTCTTTGAAATTCTCTAAGTCTTGAGTCTTTGGCAGTTTGTTGATGGTTGGTTCATGCAGTGTTGACTCTAATTACTTGGCCTAAATTCGAGGACATAAACACGACCCTGGCTATACATGTTGGGTCATATTATCCTAACTTAGTGAACCTAGCCAAAATCCAACTAGGGATCCAACAGTTTGCCTACAATAATAGCTATCATGCAAGCATAAGTATGGAACCGTTTGAAGCTTTGTATGGTCGAAAATGCTGTACAACATTAGTTGGGGCAGAAGCAGGTGAATCTAAACTATATAAGCGTAAGGAAGTCGAAGAAGCTAATTCGACAATACACTCTATTTGGGAGAGACTACTGATAGCCTAAGATAGGCAAGATAAATATTACAACGCCAAGCATCGAAATGTTGAGTTTGCAATTGGCAATTGGGTATATTTGAAAATCAAACCCTTCAAAGGGATGTCCAGAATTCGGCGCTTGAAAAAGTTAAGCCCGAGATATCTTCGTCCATTTGAAGTGGTGGAAAGAGTTGGCGAAGTTGCCTATCGGCTAGCTCTTTCGGATGAATTGAGTGGATTGCATGATGTGTTCCACATCTCAGTGCTTCATAAAGCCGTAAAAGATCCAGCTCAAGTGATTGTGAATGATCGTATACCGATCGAATTTGGGCAAACGATGAAGGTTAGGCCCATTCGGATCGAGGATAAAGCCGATAAGCAGTTGCGAAATAAGAAAATCGGGATGGTCAAGGTCCGATGGGACAACTACGGCCGTGAGGAGCTAACATGGGAGCGAGAGCATACCATGCATGCTGAGTTTCCCGAACTATTTTTGTAAACTTGTATAATAGTTAGTGGTGTACAGAACATAAAATGTTGTAACACTATTTTGTTGAAGACTTTCCTGAGTACTGTATGCAAATTTCGAGACGAAATTTCTTGTAAGGAGGCAAGGATTGTAACACCCCAAATCTCAATGCTGAGTAGGGTGGGAAGCACGGCCTGGGACACGCGAATGTCCAAAGCTGTGTCCTACTCTGTGTGAGGTACATGGCTGGGGAAACGGTCGTGTCCATGGCCATGTCCTTCACTCGAGTGTGGGTAGGGCAGTCTCGAGTGAGCTCAATGAAATGTACTCGATGATCCTCGAGTTGGGTGCACGACCTATGACACGGGCGTATCCAGGGTCGTGTCCTGCTATATACTCAATGAGTTCTCGAGTGAGATCGACAAAATTCACTCGACGATCCTCGAGTTGGGTACACGGCCTGTGACACGGGAGTGTCAAGGGTCGTGTCCTTCTCTATGCTTGGACAGTTCTGTGAGGACAGATGAACACGGGCTTGACATGGACGTGTCCGAAGCAGTGTCTAGCACACGGCCTGTGATATGGGCGTATCACAGGGCCGTGTCCTGGTCGGGTCAAGTCAGCTTCTTTGCCGCTTATGGCACATGGCCTGTGACAGGAGCATGTCACAGGCTGTGTTCGGCCCAGGAAAGTGTTTTTCAGGGCTTTTCGTGGCCGTTCATTGCTTTCAACTACGATCCAGCGGTCCTGAGATCTCCCTACTATTATATGGCCATGAGTTAAGGATAAACTCTCATTATCAAAGGATTTTCTCTCTCTTTCTACAGAGGTAGAGAGTGTGGAGAGCAAGGGAGGAGGAGGAGGAATCCGGCTACCGGTAGAGCCTTAGAGCCCCGAATCGCGTGTCGAGGCCAGATTTGTGGAGGCAATGCCATTGCGGTGCTTTTCATCTAGCTAGTTTTCCATGGCTCCAAAGCGATCGTCAAGGGTAATGATCTTTATTCCTTGGATATGTGAAGTCCTTAATTTGGCATATGCATGGGTTTCCCCCAACTAAAGGGGGATTATTGAGGGATTCCCCTTAGGTTGATTCTGGTTAACCCCAAGATGTGTTGCATGTAGATCCAGAAATGTGTAGTACGAAATAGTCATACTATGTGAAGCCCATCTAGATAGGTTAGTCTGGATTGGTGATGTTTTGTTTTGCACACTGGAGAAGACTCCGTGAATAAATGAGTATGTTTGCGGATTCGGCGGTTGTGCCGGTGAAGAGTAGTAGCAGGAAGTACTTGAGTGAAATTCCAGGAAAATAACTGCAAAGTGCTTGCATTGCATGCTATGAAAAAACTAGTGGTTCTGGCACTGTAGATGGCTGCAGAGATTGCTGGATGGTTGATCCAGATAAGTTTATGGCTGGGGATGGAAAATGAGTTCTGTCGCTAATGCTGGGCAATAGTAAATTTTGCTAGCGATGGATCCTAGCTAACCTGTGATTGTGATGCCAATCCTTAGGGGACAGTGTGGCTATTTATGAGCTCTTGAAAAGGCTTCGTGTCGAACAGATAAGGGGAGGCCAACCCACATCAGTCTGGTCATAGAGCTAGCAATTTGAGCAACGGGAAAAGGCTGAAATGTCTCCGCGTTACGGTTGTCCTCCATGAGTTCTTGGGCTACTGACATTCGACAGAAACACATAATGAGAGTCTTAGGCATGCACAGCATTAAAACTAAAGTATCCGACTGAAGGCCGTGGAGTGAAATGCTCAAGCTTGCCGTTGGGCTTCGAGCCTTTGATTGGCGGTGGGACCCTGGTATTTTTGGTACACCAAGAATGTGCCTTCTAATGGCGGTGGGACCCTGGTTTTTTCGGTACACCAAGAATGTGCCATGAATGGCGGTCGGACCCTGGTATTTCTGGTACACCAAGAATGTGCCCTGAGTGCATGGAGCGTCGGGTTGTGTGGTCGACATTTGTAATATATTGATTGTGTTTGCGTGCACATTGTGTGATATATCTACTTGTAAAATGCTATGCCTGCAGGGAAGGAATACCATTGCCCTGGGTAAGGGGTAGGGTCGTTATAAATTGGTCAGCTGAACGCTGACCGTTTTCTTGTTTTCCACCATTGCGGTGGATTGTCCCGTACAGGTGCAGGAGAGACGAGCAGAAAATATGGTGCTGAAGCCCTTGTTGTTGTTGCTGCTGCTGTTGCTCTGCTAGCCCTCGAAGTCCAAAGAAGATGTTAATTTCATGTGTGGCCGACCTGCATACCGATGTATGAAATTCATAGTTATAAAGCTTAACTATAGGGCCAGACTTGTTGTGTATTTGGAGAACATTCCTTCGTGATGTTATATATATAAATGCAAGTTTATATATTTTGGACATTCAAATGGCATGAGTTCAAAGAACATAAAAGCTTCCGCTAGAATGCTCTGAGTTAGGGTGCGAAGAGTTTTTGATATTCACCTATAACTTCGCTGTCTGTTTGTGTCATATGATGTGGGGCCCCGACTGAACCTTCTATTATATGTCATGTAACGGATGGAGGTGTTACAATTAACAACTTAGAATCTATGTACAAGGGGAGAGGAAGGGGATTGGACCTGCTGGAGGGCCATTTGCCTAGTTATTCTCGGATCCGCCAAGGAAGGGGGAGCTCTCTTGGGGGTCATTGCTATTCTCCAATCTGGGGCTTGAAATACTTGGGAGGGATAGGGGTTTTGCTTCTTATGAGGTCGTGAAGATGATAGGTGGTCCAATTGGATGTGGGAGAGTTTCCATAGGAGGTTTCCATTAATGGCCAATAGAGCATTTTCGGCTTCCCCTCAATCCATTGAATCCAGCCATCAAGGAGGCTGGCCAAGGGCTGGAAACTCCTCCAATTCACTAGAGGAGATGAATTTAGCCTTCAATAGGGGATTTTGAAAGTCCAAGATTTGATTTCTGTTGGTTCCATTGCCCACAATGTCCTAGATTTGAGGAAGTCAATCCAGTCAATGATATACACATAATTGTAGATGACAGTGATGGGACAGATAACCTAAGTGGCTAAGTCAGGTAAGTTCTTACCTAAGTGGTGGAAAGACAAAAAACTGTCCAAGTCCACATGCATTGAGTGAAGATTATTCACTCAATACCAGATGAATTGTAGTGTTGAGTAAAGCCTATTTAGTCAAAGCCATGAAGTGGTAAGCTTAGAATATGGCCAAATCCATAGGCGTTGAGTAAAGTAAACTCACTCAATGCATTACAACAAAAGGTTGTGAGTCAGGCTAATACAGTCAAAGCCTAAAGAAAAATGAGCTGAAAATGGCTAAGTCCACAGGCGTTTAGTGTAGCTCACTCACTCAATGCCTTAGCTTCACAATTGTTGAATAGATGGGCTCAGAGTTCGTCGAACTAAGGTCTGAGTTCATCGAATTGAACTTTCACTTATTCGTCGAGCTGAGCTCAGAGTTCGACGAACTGAACTCTAAATTCGTAGAACTGAGTTATTACTTATTCGTCGAGTTGAGCTCAAAGTTTGTCGAGCTCATACTGAATTCTGAAATAGAAATCTGGCTAAGGCAGAAAGCATTGAGTGAGACATGGTCACTCAATGCTCTCAATTCCATGACGTAGAATTTGTTAAATCAAAAAGTGTTGAGTGAGGCATGCTCACTCAACTCTGTCAACGCTTAAGATGCTGATGAAGTAGAAATGGCAAAGGCAGAAAGAATTGAGTGAGGCATGTTCACTCAACGCTCTCAACTCCTAAAATGCAGAATATGGTTATGGTATAAGGCATTGAATAAAGTATGTTCACTCAACGCTCTCAACGCCATTCATGCAGAAGAGGCTGCAGAAAGGGTTAAGGCAAAAAGCGTTGAGTGTGCATTACTCACTCAACGTTGTCAACGCCTACATAGAAATAATTCTGTCTAAGTGTCTTTGCGTTGAGTGAAGCTCATTCACTCAATGCCTATACTACTGATACTTGATTTTGGCTAAGTCCACAGGTGCTGACATCAGTAAAATTGACAAAGTCAACCATATTCAAATTGTGAGTGGCAAAGCCACAGTACACGACAAAAGGCGCTGCTGGCCTACTGTACGACATATAGGCATTAAAGCAAGATGCAGCTGGAAGCTGTAAGTGGGACCCTCTGATCTCTAAGAGCTGTTGATCGACGAACTATAAAAGGATGAGATGGGCCAAGACACAAGATAACTTTCAGGGCATCAACAACTTCAAAAGTCAGCAGTCGAGTTCATCTTCTTCGCCATTGCTGCATGCAAAAAGCTTGAAGCTCTCCTGAAAGAAAAAGTTTAGATAGTTGTGCAATCTCCATCAGCCATAGCAGAAACAGAAATTATTCTGAAGAAAGAAGAACCTTCAGCCTTGGGCAAGTTCTTTTAGCTGCTTGAAGACTCAAGATCAACAGATATTTAGCCTTCTTTCGGAAGTCAGCTTCTGAGTACCTCTAGCAATATTTTTCTCTACTATGAGGAGAGGTAGAGCAGAAATTTCTTTGCTCTAGTTGTTGGCACACAAAAATTTCTCTGTGTCAAAGTTATTTAAAACATTTCTTGTTGTAGGATCCTTCTGGATCTGAGCTGTAGGGCTTTGGGCCTGAGGTAAGGCAAATTTGCCTTAGCTGTAGGAGAGGACTCCTCTCTGAGTGTAGGAACCTGCTGGGATCTGATGTAAGTGAGTTTTACTCAATAAGAATAAGGGCAATATTGCCTGAGATGTAGAGGAGTGAATCTCTCTGAGTTGTAGGAGCAAGTTGGCTCTGAGGTAGCAATATCCTCCATAGCCTGAGTGGTAGGGCTTAATTGCTTGAGGTAGGTGATTCATGTATCACTGAGTGTAAGCCTTTGTGGCTGATGTGTAAGTCTTAGAGGAGACTGAGAGATCCTGAGGGATCTCGGGTGTAAGATCCTTGGAGCATTGCTTTGGAGAAGTGTTGTTACGCCCCTAATCTTTTTTCCGATGATATTATTTGATTTGGTATCGTTATAATTATGACGTCATGCGTGACGTTACATTTTCAGACACGGTCTTCTTGGCCCGTGTGCATTTCTCAGTTCGACGATTGCCTGGATCGAGGCACACGGCCTTGGACACGGCCGTGTGCAAGCCGTTGCGGCCCAGGTCTGGGGAATTTTGTGCAGATCCGAGCCGTTCATTTTCTTAAATTAGGATCCAATGGCCCAGATCCTGTTGTTAAGAATAGGGAGTTATCCAGATGAGAGAGGAGAGGAAGAAGAAGGAAGTTTGGCCGCCGGCGGAGTTTTTGAGAGCGGATGTGGAGGGAAGGTTGAAGAGTGAGTTTTTCCATGGCGCCAAAACGGACTACAAGGGTTTCTCAACTAGGAAGAAGGGAATCCCGCTCCCGCGAGTATGCGGTGATTTATAGTCCCCCTTGGCATGTATGCTTATACCCGGACGTGTATCGGTGAGCATTTGATGTTTGTCCGTGCTTTGGATTTTTCGGGTTTCCCGCGGTAAGAGCAGGGATCCTTGATTAGCTTCAAGGCGCACCTGGAAAATACGGAAACGTGTTCGCTAACTTGATTCTAGTGGGTTGAGATCCGAGAGAAGCTTGGCGCAGCTGAATTCAACGGGCAAGTAGAGTCAGCGATTTATCCCGGAGAAAGGCTATTAGTTGTTGCAAATCTGAATTTCTGATATTTTTGGCCTTCTTAGTTCTCGGAAAAAACTAGCTTGTACTTGCGTGATGACCATTCTCTGTGCTGGCCCTATTTCATCGAGAAGCCAGGAGCTGTTCCTAATTGAATTTTATATTCATTCCGCTAGAATCGAGAAATGATGATTTGTTCCCAGGAAGTCCATGCTTCACCTAATCTTTTTTCCGATGATAATTTGAAATAATTATGACGTCCGTTACCATCTATGGCATTGCACTGTTAGTGCAGTCTGTCCGTTTGACCAGCATCTCGATGATCCCAAGAATTACGTCGGATTCTAGTGTTGTCTTCGCAGCTGAATTTGAGTCAGCGATCCCGGAATATTAGTCAAATCTGAATTTCTGAAGTTACTACATTGTACTCGAGAAGCCAGGAGCTGTTCTGAGAATTTTATATTCATTCTCGAGAAATGATGATTTGTTCCCAGGAAGTCCTGCTTCATCTTGTGACCCTCCTCTAGTTCACGAGAGGTCTTGAAGCTCTCGAGAAGTTGTTCTCGAGAAGTCACACATTTCTCGAGATATCCAGAAAACCTTCTCGAGAAGTCCATAGTCTATTCTCGAGAATCCCATTTTTGTACTCGAGATCTGCCCTTATTCTCGAGAAGGCCGTCTTATTCTCGAGAAGGCTCTACTTTTTACTCGAGAACATGTTTTGCTGTTCCCGAATGGTTCTTCCACCTGTTCCCGAGAAATGAATTTATTTGTTTCCGAGAAGCCACTTTCAGTTCTTGAGATGCCTTCTTAGTTCTCGAGATACCTTCCTTATATTCTTGAGAAACCTTCATTCCACTCGAGAAATCCACAATTCATCTCGAGATTTCTGGTTCAGCCGACCCAGGTTCATCTCCGTAAGTGCAATGATTTCAAGAGTAAATTTATTATAAATATATATAGATATATATATACATAAGAAAACTTCTTCCCCTCCTTAACTTAAGCCGAACTTCCTCCTACTCGAAACAGAGAGGCGTGAGCGAGAGAGACAACGCCCGTTCATGAACTTTCGGTGGCCGTCGATGGTGCTCTAGTGCTCGAAATTTTCAAACGAATATAGATCTGAAAAGATCTCAACGAGAGCTACGCTAACGTGGTAAAGTTTTCCCCGTTTCTTAAGTTTTTCTAGTTAGGGTTTTTGGACCTAACCTCTATTTCGGCCATTTTAGTTCAGATTTTGACTTTCCCCGTCTTCCTTAGTCCCGATCTATGCCGAGGTGTGATTTGGAGGTCTTCTCCGGCAAAACCAAGGCAAGTTATTATTTCTCCCCTCTTCCTCCGTCGTCCAATCTTGATATAATTTCTAATATTACTTGTTTAGTGTTGTATTCGTGATTGATTTGCTAATCTATGGAACAGTTTTGAACTCTTATTTTCATGTTCATGATTATGCTAACCCACCTTGCAGAATTGTTAATGATTTAGTATTGATTTAAGGTCTCGAATATTTTCCTAAAGGTTGATCAACCGTTCCCAATCTAGAAATGTTTAGTAGAATCCGATGTGCCAAGTTTTGAGATTTATATCATGGTTTTCTTCGTAGCGATGTCGTGGGGCGAGACATGCCGCTAGACCCAGGAAGGGTTGTTGTGGACCTCCGAGCTCTAAACCCGGGTCATTATTGAATGTGATGGTGATGATTTTTCTTCGTTGTGGGTGTTATTATTGGACAAAACCACTGCCGCAATGTTTGATCCCTCTATTAGTACCTTGTGGGACTCTACCGGGTGTTTGGGCATCTGCGGTGAATGGTGGAGTGTTTGAGTCTCCCCCACAGTTAGACGGATATTATATCTGTGGGTTGTGTGTCCTGATGAGTGATATAATTGCCAATATTACTTGTTTAGTGTTGTATTCGTGATTGATTTGCTAATCTATGGAACAGTTTTGAACTCTTATTTTCATGTTCATGATTATTCTAACCCACCTTGTAGAATTGTTAATGATTTAGTATTGATTTAAGGTCTTGAATATTTTCCTAAAGGTTGATCAACTGTTCCCAATCTAGAAATGTTTAGTAGAATCCGATGTGCCAAGTTTTGAGATTTATATCATGGTTTTCTTCGTAGCGATGCCATGGGGCGAGACATGCCGCCAGACCCAGGAAGGGTTGTTGTGGGCCTCCGATCTCTAAACCCGGGTCATTATTGAATGTGATAGTGATGATTTTTCTTCGTTGTGGGTGTTATTATTGGACAAAACAACTATCGCAATGTTTGATCCCTCTATTAGTACCTTGTGGGACTCTACCGGGTGTTTCGGCATCTGCGGTGAATGGTGGAGTGTTTGAGTCTCCCCCACAGTTAGATGGATATTATATCTGTGGGTTGTGTGTCCGGATGAGTTGACCACAAGTGGCTGACAGAGTTTTGTGATTCTTCCTGATGATTTAATCGTGATTTTTACCCTTATAGTCTTATGCATCTGGTGTACTTTTTGTTGTACGTGACGATTCATGTAAGTATTCCTTTCCGAAATTTTTATACCTTACTTCTGTACATGACTTTAGTACTTTTGGTCTTCGGTTGGTACCCCTTATGACCCATGCTTTTTCTTGGTTTCTATTTCTACCATCACTTGTACTTTCCTACTAAGGTGTTTTGTCATTGGAATGCCTCAGGTTCAGAGCTGTAGCTAGTAGTGGAGCTGGTTTTAGAGTTCCTAAGCAGCACAACTGGCTGTGGTTTTGACCTCGCCGTTGCGAGGTAGTTTGTTGTTTTAGTTTACTTTACCTAGTTCAGACATACTTTTATTTTATGTGGGTTCGTGTCAGATTGTTGACGCCCACAGGATGGTTGATTTTGGATACTTTTGCTAGTTGCTACTTGTTTTCTTTTTTATTGTATGGATTACTTGCTCTTTGAGATGTTTTATGCTAGGATTGCATGATAGGTATTTTCAAGTATAAAATCTACTATTATTTCTTCATGCATTGCATGTTTTAAAATACTAAATCAATATATTTAACGACCCTAAAAGCTACTTTTACTTCTATTATAAACCTAGAACCATGCATACCATGAGTTGTCCTCTAGGGACCTTTATACTCATGTAGGATGTTTAACCTTGTAAAAGAAGTATTTTCTGCAGCGTATAACTATTTTTTCTCATGGACTAGATGAGCCACTAAGCCGAGTTTTGCCTGAGCGTTCACAGTTATTCCCTGCTGACGTGGCATCATGATGCTTATTTTCTTTTATTCTGATATATCTTTAAAGGCGGTGAAAATACGGGTTGTGATAGTTGGTATTAGAGGTAGGTTGGTTTGACAAGTTGGTCGAACCAGCCAATCTCGTATAGTTTGTTTCCCTTCATTCATTTGCATACACACACCGATGTGTCATCAATACGCCTTTACCGAAGCATAGTCACTACACTCATAGCATGACATGAAGTATACATGGCATATTATGTAGTATGTGATGCATAATATGTGTTTGTATATGGATCCACCATAGGTGGCAACATGTGAAGGTTATGTAGTTTGGGATGCATAACCATCACCACATGGTGTCCATTAGCACGTTTTCTTTTTTTTCATTGCATGCGATGTTATGTAGTATGTGATGCATAACATTTCATGTGTATGCCGCTCATACATGCATTAAGGCCTTTTTTGAATGCATAACAATGCATACATAGCATATCATCGCATAAGCATTCGTGCTAAGTTAAGGTTTACATGATGACACATGTACACACATGATTTTTTTCTAAATATAAATAAAGAATTCATGCATTCATATCGTAGGCACATGAGTCAATAGGATGAGAGGATATCATCCTAAGTATGACAGATCATAATTATAAAATCTCAAAGAAAGTTGCAACATAAGCTAGTGTATTTTAAGTATGGTCTAAACTAGTTGTGTGGCCTAGTTGTAATCTAGGGTTTCTGATGAGACGTTCTTTACTTTTTTAGAAATATAGACTAGACATCCTGCGACTCGGTCGATTCCCTAGTCGGAGGGTAAGTCGTCAGGTGCACAAAGTGATGCGATGATCGGGAGTTTACGTTAGAGTAATGAGGCTCTGTCGAGACAGTTAGATATGATGCAATCACAAGTTCAGTCCTTATTGTCTGCCGCTCCCGCGCAGTAACCCTTAGTGCAAGATTCTGCCATGGATCACATCGTGCCAGCTAATCCTGCTCCTCTAGTGCCCCTAGTGACACTACCACTAGAGATGAATTTTATTTCGCATTTCCAGCGATTGGGACCTCCTACCTATGACCGGAGTGATGACTTTATGGTTTTGGATGATTGGATCATCTCTATCGAAGAGATGTTCTCGTACTCGGGGATTGCAAAATCCCATAAGGTAATGGTTGCGACCTACCAGCTAAAAGGACTAGCGAAGAGCTGGTGGATTCGGGAAAAGGAGAGTCTGAAAGAAGGACGCTCTTGGGAGTCCTTCAAGAAGATGCTGCTTAAGAAGTTTCTACCCTCGGTCGAGTAAGACCGCCTGATGAAAAATTTTCTGCATTTGAAGTCGAGACAGCTCACGGTGAGCGAATATGAGATTGAGTTCAGTAAGTTGAGTAGATTTGCGTCGGATATGGTAGCTTCAGAGGCGAGAAGAGTGAAACATTTCCTAGGAGGACTAAGAAGTGATGTACAGTAGTTGGCATGTGCTTATAGAGCTGAAAGTTACGCTTAGGTAGTGGAAACCGCTATGAAAGGTTAGGCGATTGAAAACGCCAAGAATCGAGGTGCTGCGGCGAGAAAAGAGAAGAGGAAGGGTGATGAGGATGGAAGCTCTAGGGCATCTGGCCCTTCTTCGAAGTGGAAAAGTAGAGAAATATGTAGCTTCTATAGTCGATCTGGCCACCCTTACGAAAGGTGTTTAAAAAGGACTGTCGCCCTGAAGTAGCAGCAGGTGCTCGCCATCCAAGGTACACCCAAGGGAGATCTGGTGTGCATGTTCTGTAAAAAGAAGGGGCATGACGTGAATCGTTGCTGGTCGAAGGATAGGGCTTGCTTTCAATGCGGGCAAAAGGGGCACCTGATGTCTTCATGTCCCCAGGCTCAGTCCCCACTGCAACCTGCCCCGCTTCGGGCTTTACCGCCGCCACTAAACCAACACAGAGGGAAAGGAAAGCAGAATGTGGTGACCAGGGAGGAAGCTCAGACCTCTACTCAAGTGATAACAGTTTAGCTTTCTGTATAGCATTTAATTTGCATTGTTTGCCCTAGTTTTTGTTGGTTTAGTTACATATGCTACGCTTTTAGGGGAGTTTAAGGTGCAGAATAGCTGGGCGTGCATTCTCTTTGATTTGGGTGCCACGCATTCCTTCGTAGCTCGAAGTTTCGTAGATAGACATTGTTTGGACGTGGAATAGTTAGAAGATTCCTTCAATGTCAAACTTCCCTCTGGAAATCTAGTGATATCAAATTAAGGAATTCAGAGGTGCCCTATTTTTCTAGGTGATTTCCTAGCCTTTGTGGATCTGATGTTGTTGGATCTGGCGGACTTTGACGTGATTTTGGGCATGGATTGGCTGTCCAAGTATGATGCGGTCATCTAGTGCAAGGCAAAGCTGCTGGAATTCAAGATGGACAACAACCAACCTGAAAGTGAGGTGGTAGATCTAAAATACTCTAGGGGGGTGAATAGAGTATTTTTGAATCCTTTACAGTGTTTGCTGTAAATAATAAACTGCAGAATAAAACTAATAAAACATAAACACAACAATCCTAAAATAGCACAAACACAGCAAGAACAAAAAGAAATGGCATCCAGACAACACAAGAAATTATAGTGGTTCCCCAACCTGGGTACATCCACTCTTCTACCACCCTGGTAGGAATTCACTCAGATTTTTGATCAGGTGCCTGACACAAATAAGCTTTTGATCAGGTGCTCAAAAACCAAATCTCAAGTCTTTTGGTAAGGTGACTTGCAAACAAGTCTAACTTTTGAAGGGAGTTAAGAACCCTTTATACAGTGGGGGGATGAGAGATGATATTATCTTCTCTTTCTCAATATACAACTGAGAAGTCTTAAGTGGATATGATATTAGCAAAGAGCTCCCCGTGAAATATAGAATGGTTCAGGAAAAACTGGAGCTTTGCTTCAGGGTGATAGGTCTTCAGTCTTTTTCAGCCTTGACCAGGAAGTATTCAGGAAATTTTTGACAGATGGATTTATTGTTGTCCTTTGAAGTGTCCTAGAGTGTTGAAGAAAGAAGACTCTTTATTTTGATTTGGTGTTCTTCTTCCTCAGATAGCTGATGTTCTTCTGGTCTAGGGCTTCTTTTCTTTATCAGAGTTCTGTCTTGAGAGGGAGCAGAGAAATCCTTGATTCAGACTGATTGTGTTACTGACTCTGTATCTATCTGTGTTGTCTGTACTATGTCTACAGGGAAGGGGAGAAAATCTCTTTTATATTTTCGGTAAAAAATTCCCTTTCGAAATTTGAATTCCTCTGCATTAATTGCTGATGGCCTTTAGAATAAACTGCATTGATTTATTTCCCCAACTGTCCCATGGAAAAACCACAAGCAATAATCCTAGAGAAGAACATAATCAATGCTCTGTCTAAATGTTATATTCCGAGAATATTTTAGAATTGATTACTCAGGAATTATTGCAATAGGGAGGAGACAGAATGAAGGAAATAACTAAGTCTGGATTCGTCAAATAGAGAACAAAAATCGTCGAGCTGAGTCCACAGTTCGTCGAGCTGAGAAGCTGTGTTCGTTGGCCAGATGGCTTCTGTTCGTCGAGCTGAGTTCCAAGATCGTCGAGTAGAGAGCAGAACTGCATTCTCTAGAAACTTTTCCTTTTCTGGACATCAAAATCATCACGCTTAGAACTGGGTTCGTCGTACTGAGAATTTTGAATTCATCGACTGGAGATGATTCTGGACTTAGAAAACTGAGAGGCTTCTGCATTAATAAGTTGAAGTAGTGAGTCCGGAAATCATCGAATAGAGAACTAAGTTCGTCGACAGGAGTCTAGAGAATAAAGACTAGACTTGGAATACTGAAGGTAGAGTCCAAAAGTCATCATCCTGAGAATCAAGTTCATTGAGCTCAGCTCAGAGAATTTTCTCTGAGATCGTCGAGCTGAGCACAACTATCGTCGACCTGAGTTCGACGAACGTCGACCTCATTTTACTGAGTCTTTGGAAATTCACTTAAGTCTTGAGTCTCTGGCAGTCAGATGATGGCTAGTCCATGAGATGTTGAAACAAAGGACTTGGCCTATACTCTAGGACACAACTATGACCCTGGCTATACAAGATGGGTCACAAGATCCTAACTTAGTGAACCTAGCCCAAATCAAACTAGGGATCCAACAATCTCCCCCTATTTGTGTGAGCTCACTAATTACAGACTCAGACTAAACTGAAAATAAGCAAAGTAAGAAAGCATATATCTGGCAGAGAAAATTAACACATACAGCAGATATATATATATATACATAATTTTGTATCAGAAATAGAAAGCAGTTATAAAACATTACAGAAACTAAGTAGTTCAGAGATCACTTCTTCTGCTTCTTTTCCTTGGGCTTCTCCTCTTTAGCTTTATCTCCAGGCTTGGTAAAAATAATTTCCCTGTTGGGATCAGCATCTTGCACCTTAGTCATTGTCATATCAGCAGCTCCTATGATTTTCAAAGATGTCGCCCTGGGCACTACTGCTTCTGGGTACAATTTCATGTAATCATCAACATTGAAAATTTTATTAGCTTTGTCAAACCTTTTGAGCTCTTCCTTCCTATATTTAGACATGGTAGTATAATCTGTGGGATCTTTTCCTTCATCTCTGGCTTTGTTGATCATAGAAAGGCCAATAAGTTCCTGGAACCAGGCCATCCTAGCAGTTGTTGCTGTTTATGGATCCTCAAAGGGTACAAGAGGAGGGGGAGGTCTGTTGGAGCCTTCAGCATGTTGATGTTCAGGGAATTGTTGCTGTTTTTGTTGTTGATGTTGTTGTTGTTGTTGAGGTTGGTGCTGCTTGCCAGATTGATACTGTCTTTGCTGGCTGCTTCCTGAGAATGAGGACCTACTCTGATGCCTTTGATATGTTTGAAAATGAGTAGGCCTTTGAGAAGTTGTGCCTGAGGCACCAGCAGCTGGAGGAGGAGGTGGAGGAGGGTCCCTTCTATATCTGCGAGTTTGTGGAGGGGAATATCTTCTGCCTATCTTTCTCTCTTTCTATTCATTCTTGGATAACCACATCCAAGAAGGCATTCCCTTATAAGGGGTGATTTTCTGGAGGATGTAGTAAGGAGTGTCATTGGCTGGGTTGAGCTTTGGAGCAGGAGGTGGAGGTGCTTTCCTCTTCTTAGATACTTTCTTCTTCTTTTGATCCTCATCTGAATCCTCCTCCTCCTCATCATCATCAGATTCTGGAGGGGCATCATACAGGGAATCCAGTACTTTGAGAGCCTCTGCAGAAATCACAGATTTATCTGCCTGAGAGGTTGCTGGAAGAGGAGCTGCAAATGGAGATGGAGAGCTGTCTATGACAGTTCTTTCAGCAACTGTCTTATTTTCTTCCTCAATATCAGCCATGTTCAGAGCATCAAGATCAGGCATAGGAGAATCATCCATTACAAAACTTGGAGCAAAAATGGTTTCTGGAGGGGATGGAATGACTGTAAGCTCTGGAGCAGCAAAACTGTCTCTGAGTTGCTTGGCAATTTTAGGACTTATATGAGAAGAATAGGGAACAATAGCCAAAGATGGCTTAGTATTGTCTGCTGGAAGGAAACTCAAATATGCAGTTTCAAAAATTTTCTAAATCTACTGTGGGATTTAGAATGAAATCTGCAGCAGTATTTATTTCTTTTGTTACTGACTCATCTATGTCCATGTTAGTTTCAATAAAATGAAGGAAATCAATTAAATCTAACTCAGCATCTACATCTGCAGGTACTTCTACTGGAACAACTGATGTTGTTGCTGCTGCATCTACTACTGCTGTGTCTGCTGCTGCATTTGCTATTGGTTCAGCTGCAGCTTCTTCATCAAATGTCTCCCCCTACATAGTTTCAGTGTAGACTGGAGCCAAGCCCCTACCTGAAGAGGGGGCAGCAGAAAGTGTAGAGATTTGGACAATAAGAGATGATATAGAGGTAGCAAGAGGTGAAATGACCTCTACTATAATGGTCTTGAGAATGTGGAGTAATGAGGGCAATGATAGAGGAGATGGTGGAGGGGTCCAATGGTGGAGTTGCAGATTGTGTTTCAGAAGGTGGTTGAGTGGAAATAGATGGAGGGATGGTAGTAATTGGTGGGGTTGGAGGAAGAGCATCTTGCAGTGTGGCATCCTGTATGGATTCATTTTGAGGAGAAGGAGTAGTGGGAGGAGATGTTAGTAGATTGAAAGATGGTATGGAGGATAAGTGGGGTGGAAGAGGAGATGAAGGTGGTGATGGAGAGGGTATATCATGGGGGGGATTGTGGTGATTGAGATGGAGTGAGTTGATGGTATTCCTAAGTGGTTGAGGAGGGGATGTCAGTAAGATCTATTGGTGGAGAGGTGGCAGGTGATGTAGCGGGAAGAGTAACATGAACAGATGGTTGTGGTTGTGGTTGTGATTATTGTTGGGCTTATTGTTGTGGTTGTGGAATAGAGGGTAGTTGGGTTTGGAGTGCTGGAAGAGATATGGATGAATGAGTGATCTCTTCAGAAGTGTGGGGAATGGCTGTATCAGCCCTTATACTTTCAAAAGCTTTGGTGACAGAGGATGAAGCCTTAGTGGGCTTTGTGATGGTCCTCTCCCACTTGCCAAACAAGGCACAAGTGAGCCTCCTGCTGACATTAATGAATATGGTTGGGGAAACCAGTGATTCAGCAGCTTTTTCCTTCAAAAAGATCCACGGGATCCTTCCAAAACAAATTTCATTTTTGTTGTTCTTTTTCTTAATCAGATCATAGATGATCTGAGCCCAGTCCACTTGTTTCTTGTTGACTACTGCACACATAACCAAAAATTGATGCCTGGTTATATAATCGTGTGCAGTATACTTGTCCAGCAAGACTTTCCAAACAATATCTGCAAGAAACATAAACTCTGCAGACAAATATTTCTTCAGCAATTTGTTAGGGTTTTGTCCAAAGTAACCCATCATGCTCAGCATCATGTCTATTCTTCACTGTCAACCTCTAAATCTTCTTCTCCATTTCTCAATCAAAAAATCTCAGTCAAAACGGCGGGTGAGAGATAAATAGCATTACCCGCTATTGTTCCAGTCATCGTGTTATCCTCTGTTGTAGAAGTAGTATATACTCATTCTCTGATTTCAATTCCAGATATTTTGATCCTTGTTTAAAGCAGAGTTTTTAGTTGTTGGTCTTCAAGGAGTTGTAGTATTTCCAGGAAGATGGGGTTGGAATGTTGAAAAGAATCGAAATCCACATCAAATCTGGTATCAAATTTCATTGCCGCCAGAGTTGCTGCTGGAATCACCATTAGAGTACCTGCAAGAGAACCCGACGATCAAGTGCAAAGGAACAGAAAGCGCGGACGGAGGTCGAAGAAAACCTAGATATAAGGTTTTCCAGAATATGAATCGACAAACTCCGTTCCACGAAAATTAAGAAATTCTTCGACCCGAGATCGACGAAATAATTGATAGGGAAATAATTCGTCGAGCTCAAACTGAAGATCTAAAGACATTTTGTCGAGCTCCGTTCGACGAAAGTTTTCCTGAAGTAGA
Organism: Platanthera guangdongensis; assembly: GCA_039583875.1. Taxonomy (NCBI): domain Eukaryota; kingdom Viridiplantae; phylum Streptophyta; class Magnoliopsida; order Asparagales; family Orchidaceae; genus Platanthera; species Platanthera guangdongensis. Next base: position 249,773,088 of record CM077151.1, on the reverse strand, counting down.
TTTGTAGATCTCCGTTCTTCGAAAATAACTTCACGTACAGAAAGTTCGTCGACCTTCGTTCGACGAATATCTCCCGAACTATCCCTAGTTCGTCGAGCTCTGTTCGACGATCTTTGGAAAATTCGTTGAGTACAGACAGAAACTAAACTATGTGTTCTTCATTGATCATTCCAAGATGATTTATAAAGAACATGTGGTTTCTTTCATCTAGAGGTTTGGTGAAAATGTCAGCGCTTTGTAAATCAGTGTAGATATAGAGAAGTTTAATTTTATTTTTGTCTACACACTCTCTAATGAAATGATGCCTAATATCTATATGCTTAGTCCTACTGTGATGAACTGGATTTTGTGTTATTGCTATAACACTTGTGTTATCACACAATAGAGTTGAATTATTTAAGTTGAGACCATAGTCTAGGAGTTGTTTTTGAATCCATAGCATCTAGGAACAACAACTACCATCTGCAATGTATTCTGCCTCAGCAGTTGAGGTAAACACAGATGAATGTTTCTTACATAACCAGGATACTAATCTCATACCCAGGAAGTGGCAGGTTCCTGATGTACTTTTCCTGTCCATCCTGCATCCAGCAAAATCAGCATCTGAGTATCCAGTTAACTCAAATTCTGATTCAGTAGGATACCATAGGCCTAGAGTTGGACAACCCTTTATATATCTCAAAAATCTTTTTATGAAAATTAGATGAGATTTGATAACTCTAATTTTGTCCAAGTATTTATATATATTTTATTTAATAATTAATTAATTTATAGGTATATTTTATAATTTTATTATTTAATTTTTCTAATTTCTTATTTCAGGGCAATCTGGGCTGCAAATCTCAATTTGGAGTCTATAGGGTGGATCAGGAGACTAAACTGGACAAAAGCCAGGAAATTGCAAAGTACACGCCCCTGTCACGGGCGTGACCGACAAGGTCACAGGCGAGAACCCGGCGCGTGGAAGGGCTATGTAACACCCCCTATCCGTCGCATAGCATATAGCAGTAGGTCCGGCCGGGGCCCGACGCCATATACCACAGACAGACCGGGTGGTTACTTATGGAAACCATCCAACCAATCTCAACGTCCTACACAGAGCATTCTAGCGGAAGCAATTTAAAAGAGTTGTAAAACAAGAACCCAACAACAAGCATGAATGTCCACTAATATCGAAAAGAATGTTATTACAAAATACTCAAAACAAGCCTTAAGGCCTTACAAAATGTTTCACTTGTCTGTTACATGATTTACATACCACGGCACGCAGGCCGGTCATACATGAATAAAGCAATAAACATTTCCATTCGAGCCTTCGAGGGCCGGCTTCGCAAAAAGGGCTTTAGCCCGCTATTGACCGCTTGGTCCAGCTGCACCTACAAGCAACAAACCACTGCACGGTGGCAAAACAAGGCAACGGTCAGCAATGCTGACCAAATTATAACGATCCCGCCCCCAACTCGGGGCGGCGATGCTCCTTCCCTGCATTTCATTAGCATAAGCGAGCAATTTATATAACCATATCCATTTCATCACAGGCGTTGGCTCGCACGGCCACACGCCCCGTGCACTCAGGGCACATTCTCGGTGAACCGGTCGATGTCACGTCAATTAAAGTCATTAACATTCCGGACTCACCACCGCCACTTAGACGGCCAAACCTATGAGCAATTTGTCTTCTTGGCATGGGTCACGTCAATTAAAGCCATAGACCGCCGAAGACTCACATCTATGCCAACGGCGAGTGCCACGTAACCTTAGGTCTCTCTAACCCGAATGACATAGAGCGGGTACGGTTCCATCTAACCCGTGCTCACATCGCAATGACAATTTAAGCCATTTGCGCGGGTCAAACTTCCACCGAGTCCCATTCTAACACAAGTCACATAACCACGTTATGTTCAAGATGGCTCTCAGGCCACCAAGTTGGCAAGATCTCGTATCCGCCCAGTTTTCCGGGTGCACCTTTGGGTTAGTCCCCAAGGCTCCCTGCTGCAATCTACCGCGTAGAAAACCCGAAAAACAACCAATAGCACGGAGTCTTCTCAGGCCTTATGCAATGCAACATCACCGATCCAGACCAACATGTCCGGGTAGGCTTCACACATCATGCCTATGTCTGTTCTCGCATACGGACTCTAAACAACGGGGACTTCACATATCTACCCAAAGGAACGCCTCCAACTCTCCGCAAACTCGCGAGAGCGGGCTTCCTATGCTAAGAAAGAGAGTTATTCATGCTCAAGATGAGGATCGTTACCCTTGAGTTCCTCTTTGGCGCCATTGAAAAGTATCCGAATGAAAATCACCGCACTAGAGTTGCCTCCGTGGATCCGGAGTCGGCTTGCGATTCGGAGCTCCGAAGCTCCTACAATGGCGGATCTAGCTCCTCTTCCACTCTTGGCCCTCCTCTTTCACTAAAGACTTGGAGAGATGATAAGTGAAGAAAAGTGATGGATTTCTAAGTCAACTCACGGGTATATCCCTTCAGGAACAACCCCCAGCCATTGGATCACAACCTAAGAAAACGAACGGCTTTGATTCGGGGCTGAAATGCCCAATCTAGACCGAACACGGCCTGGCACACGCCCGTGTCCAGGGCCGTGTGCCTCATTTGCCGTCAAAATCGAATCACCTGGAACCTCACACGGGTATCGAACACGCCCGTGTTCGAGCTGACACGCCCGTGTTCCACCTGACACGGCCGTGTGGCCGGCCGTGTACCCCATGATTTTTCGCCATTTTCAACCCGAGCACTGCACGGGTTCTAGGACACGCTAGTGTCCTTGCCCGTGTCACCTTGACACGCCTGGGCTCCAGGCCGTGTACACGGTCTCGACACTTCGCAGCTAAGTGTCGACACGGGTCGACACGCCCTGCGACACGCCCGTGTCGCAGGCCGTGTGCCATGTCTCGACACATTGTCGACACCAGAGTGTCGACTTCGCGGGACGAGTGTCGACACGGGTTGACACGCCCTGCGACACGCCCGTGTCGCAGGCCGTGTGACATGTCTCGACAAAACGTAAAAGCACTATGTCGACTTCATGGCTAAGTGTCGACACGGGTCGACACGCCCTGCGACATGCCCATGTCGCAGGCCGTGTGCCCAGTCTCGACACAATGTCGAGACTAAAGTGTCTACTTCCCGCCTTAGTGTCGACACAGGCTTGACACGCCCTGGGACACGCCCGTGTCCCAGGCCGTGTGCCTGCAGCCAGAACTCAAACTGGCCCAAAACATCCCCCTTTGCTCCTTTGAGTTTTGGGGCGTTACAACTCTACCCCTCTTAAAAGAATTTCGCCCACGAAATTACATAAAGGGAAAAACATGTACAAAACCAAAATTTGTACCTGAGTGGAACAACTCCGGATACTCGTCAAGCATCATCTGCTCTCGCTCCCAAGAGAGCTCCTCACGACCGCAATTGTCCCACCGGACCTTGACCATCCTGATCTCTTTATTGCGTAGTCGCTTGACCTCCGAGTCCTCAATCCGCACGGGCTTGACCTTTGTCGTTAGCCCACTATCCACCGGCACTTGATCAACAGCGATCACTTGCGTAGGCTCTTGCACCGCCTTCCGAAGCACCGAAATATGGAATACATCATGTAAACCACTTAGCTCCACTGAAAGCTTCAGCCGATAGGCCGCTTCTCCTACTCGCTCCAGAACCTCAAACGGTCCAAGGTACCTCGGGCTTAGCTTTTTCAATCGCCGCACCCGCGAGACACCCTTGAACGGCTTGATCTTTAAGTATACATAATCGCCCACAGCGAACTCCACGTTCCTGTGCTTGGCATTATAGTACTTTGCTTGCCGGTCCTGAGCCATAAGCAACCTCTCCCGAATGGTCCTTACCAAAGATGTAGCATCCTCCACTTCCGATCGCTTATACAACTTTGACTCGCCCGTTTCTAACCAAGACAACGGCGTGCGACATCTTCTACCATATAGGGCCTCGAAGGGCGCCATCTGAATACTTGCTTGGTAGCTATTGTTGTATGCGAACTCCACCAAATAAAAGTGGTCTTCCCATTGCTTTCCAAAATCCAAGACACACATGCGAAGCATGTCTTCCATCGTTCTATTGACCCTCTCGGTCTGCCCATCCGTTTGCGGATGGAAGGCTGTGCTGAATTTCAGCTTTGTTCCCAACATTTGCTGCACCAGCCTCCAATCATTGGACGTGAACCGCCCATCTCGGTCACTCACGATGCTGCGGGGCACACCATGAAGCCGCACTATGTTATCCACATAAAGCTTTGCCAGCTTCTCCACCGGATCATCCTTCCTATGCGGAATAAAATGCGACACCTTCGTTAATCGATCCACGACCACCCAAATGGCGTCGTTCCCCTTTTGCGACCTTGGCAAACCATGCACAAAGTCCATAGAGATGTCGTCGAATTTCCACTCCGGAATAGGCAAGGACTTAAGAAATCCTCCCGGCTTTTGGCACTCCGCCTTCACCAAGGCGCAAGTTTGGCACTTCGCTACGTATAGCGCCACATCTTTCTTCAAACCCGGCCACCAAAACAGTTTCTTTATATCGCGGTACATCTTTGTGCTCCCCGGGTGAATCGAGTACTTGGTATGGTGTGCCTCGTACAACAATTCCACCCGTAAATTGCCCACACTTGGGACGCACAAATGACCGTCTTTCCACAGCAATCTGTCCTCCACAACGAATTGGGAATTTGACCCATCCAGAGCCTCTATCATGAACTGCTTCATATGAGCATCCATATCCAAAGCCTGCCGAATCCGATCAGCCAGGTCATATTGGACTTCAGTCCAATTCAGCACTGCTTCAGCACTAGATTGTCTATCCACACAAACAATCTCCAACGCCTCCAACTCCTGCACCAACCGCTCATCATGCACTGATAGCCAATTTGCTTGAGCTGGGGCTCGGCGACTCAACGCGTCCGCAACTGCATTCCCTTTGCCAGGCACGTAGTGGATCTTGAAAGTATAGTCCCCCAGGAACTCCATCCACCTACGCTGTCGCATATTCAGATCCTTCTGATCAATCAGGTACTTTAGGCTCTTGTGATCGGTGTAGATATCAATCTTCACACCGTACAAATAGTGTCTCCACAGCTTCAAGGCAAAAATCACGGCCGCCAACTCCAAGTCATGGACCGAATAATTTCTCTCGTGCACTTTTAGCTGTATCGAGCCATAAGCTATCACGCTTCCGTGCTGCAATAGCACGCAACCCAAACCACTGCCCGAAGCATCGCTATATATCTCATAGCCTTCGGTTCCACATGGCGAACTCAGCACAGGCGCCGTGGTCAACCGACACTTCAACTCCTCAAAAGCTCGCGCGCACTCCGGCGTCCAAACGAACTTATGCTCCTTCCTCGTCAAAGTAGTGAGAGGTAACGCTAACCGCGAGAAGTTCTCTACGAAGCGCCTATAATAGCCGGCAAGCCCCAAAAAGCTCCGGACTTCTGCTACCGTAGTAAGCTCAGGCCACTCCCGTATCGCAACAATCTTTGCTGGATCCATAACAATACCCTCTCCACTCACTATATGCCCGAGGAATGCCACTGAGGATATCCAGAACTCGCACTTCGAGAACTTGGCATACAACTGATTTCTCCTGAGTGTCTCCAACACCAAATGGAGATGCTTGAAGTGATCCTCCTCACTTTGCGAGTACACCAAAATATCGTCGATGAAGACGATCACGAAATGTTCCAAGTACTCCCTGAACGTTCTGTTCATCAAATCCATGAACACCGACGGCGCATTAGTCAGCCCAAACGGCATGACCGTAAACTCATAATGCCCGTACCTCGTACTAAACGCTGTCTTCGGGATATCACTCTCCCTTATCCGCAGCTGATAGTACCCAGCCTTGAGATCCAACTTTGAGTACACCGTCGACCCGACTAACTGATTGAAGAGATCATCAATCTGGGGGATCGGGTACTTGTTCTTCTCAGTCAGCTTGTTCAGCTCCCGATAATCAATACATAACCTCAAGCTTCCATCCTTCTTCTTAACAAAGAGGACCGGTGCGCTCCAAGGCGAAGAACTCGGGCGCACATACCCTTGCTCCAACAACTCTTGCAGTTGAACTTTTAGCTCCGCCATTTCCTTAGGCGCTAGCCGATACGGAGATCGTGACACAGGCTTTGCACCTGGAACTAGCTCGATAGTAAAATCTATCTCCCGTTGAGGCGGGGCTCCAAGAAGATCTACGGGGAACACATCAGGGTATTCCGATACCACTGAAATGCAATCCAACGCGGGCTTCGGCTTTGCAACCTCCGCTAGTGTAAAGAACAGTTCTGCTCCAGCACGAACCGCCTTCACCACCTGAAGAGCAGACATCAACGTCTTGCTCGACCCCTTTAGGCCCGTAAAAGTCGTCTCACGACTTGCTCCCAGCTTGACTTTCTTGCTACCGCAATCTAAATTGGTCTGCTGCTCCGAGAGCCAGTCCATGCCAAATATGACGTCGAACTCCACCAACGGAAGTAAGGACGCCCGCAGGTCAAACTCCTGCTCTCCAATACGAATCTTAACATCGCAGATCCTATCCGCTCGCATCGAACACCCATTTGGCAACAACACATCCAACTTATCCTTCGCCATCGAAGAAGGGACTCCGATGCGTAATATAAATCCTTCGGACAAGGAGTGTGAAGCTCCCGTATCAAAGAGTGCTCGTGCCGGATTTTCACAAATCAACACAAATCCTAAACAAGTAGTGGTAAGGTAACATGTGCATAACAAGCATATAAAGGAATTGACTTGCTATAAATTAAACCGTACCTGTCACCACGTCAGCTTGTTTAATGGCCTCCTGTTGGCCAAGATTGTAGACCCTTGGTTGGGCCGGAGCATAGTGGGATGCGGTCGACTCCACCGCCTTTCCCTTCTCTTCATAAGTAGCTCCCGGCCTCCCCTCGGACTTAGGACGTCCGCTCCAACAATCACGGGCGAAATGCCCCGTCTTTCCACATGTAAAACACGCACCCGGGGTCCGACCTGTAGTCGCCCCAGAATCGCCAGAAGGAGCTGGACCCGAAGTCCTATGCTTCTTGAAAGCCCTCCGATAGCCGAACTTTGAAGTAGTCGGCACTTTAAATTCAGATTTTCTATCAACCAAGCCTTTCTTCGCTTGCACATTCTTCATGTCCTTCTCCAAGGACCGGGCAGTATTGACCAAGGTTAAGAAACCCTGCATCATTGGCCCCGACAGTAATAGTCTCAACTCATCCCTCAAGCCTTCATAAAAGCGATTAGTCTTGCGCTCCTCATCCATGATGGTGGAGCTAGCATAACGACTCAAACGCGTAAACTCGTGGAGATATTCATCCACGCTCCTCTCACCCTGCACCAACTTCAGGAACTCATTCTCCATTGAAATCCTCTGAGTAGAAGGGAGGTATCTTGCTAAGAACAATCCCGAGAACTCTTCCATCGGAACGTCTATCAGTTGTCTGCCTCTCAGATGATGCAGCTCCAATCCTTCCCACCACATCCTCGCTTCACCGTCCAGCAGGAACGTACCGATGGTGGTCATTTGCCACTCCTCCGTCTCCATCGCTGTCATGACTCTCTTCACCCTGGAGAGCCAGTCTTCAGCCTGAGATGGGGTTCCCAACCCCGAGAATAACGGAGGGTTAAAGCTCATTACATGCTTCAGCTGCCTCTCAGTTGCCCTCCTTGGCACTATTGGTTCCACAACCACTTGCTCCACTCTCCTCGGCTCAGCCTCTTGAAGAGGTACTTGCTCCATCACAGGAGCGGGCTGCTGCGCTTGCCTTCCAGGCTGCGCATTGATCACGGCCAACACCGCTTCAGCCACCAATCGTATATTTTCAGCCGACAGAGGTGTTGTAGGAGCAACATCCGGTGCACTACTAGCCTCAGAAACTCGACGTTCTGACGGCCCAACACCACTTCTGGTCACCTATAGTGGTACAAAACACCGTTAAGCGATCAAATAAATTGCAAACAACAATTATAGGAACACGCAGGTTCCTCAAACACGAGTATTTTCATTCCTAAGTGGACATTCATGGGTTCTTTTACCATTATAACGATGACGCACACAATGTGCTCACCACCCCTTAAAAAGAATTCGGCCACGAATTCAGGTTAAGCCCGACCAAAACCAGTAGTCTGATACCAAATTGTAACACCCCCTATCCGTCGCATAGCATATAGCAGTAGGTCCGGCCGGGGCCCGACGTCATATACCACAGACAGACCGGGTGGTTACTTATGGAAACCATCCAACCAATCTCAACGTCCTACACAGAGCATTCTAGCGGAAGCAGTTTAAAAGAGTTGTAAAACAAGAACCCAGCAACAAGCATGAATGTCCACTAATACCGAAAGGAATGTTATTACAAAATACTCAAAACAAGCCTTAAGGCCTTACAAAATGTTTCACTTGTCTGTTACATGATTTACATACCACGGCACGCAGGCCGGTCATACATGAATAAAGCAATAAACATTTCCATTCGAGCCTTCGAGGGCCGGCTTCGCAAAAAGGGCTTTAGCCCGCTATTGACCGCTTGGTCCAGCTGCACCTGCAAGAAACAAACCACCGCACGGTGGTAAAACAAGGCAACGGTCAGCAATGCTGACCAAATTATAACGATCCCGCCCCCAACTCAGGGCGGCGATGCTCCTTCCCTGCATTTCATTAGCATAAGCGAGCAATTTATATAACCATAGCCATTTCATCACAGGCGTTGGTTCGTACGGCCACACGCCCCGTGCACTCAGGGCACATTCTCGGTGAACCGGTCGATGTCACGTCAATTAAAGCCATTAACATTCCGGACTCACCACCGCCACTTAGACGGCCAAACCTATGAGCAATTTGTCTTCTTGGCATGGGTCACGTCAATTAAAGCCATAGACCGCCGAAGACTCACATCTATGCCAACGGCGAGTGCCACGTAACCTTAGGTCTCTCTAACCCGAACGACATAGAGCGGGTACGGTTCCATCTAACCCGTGCTCACATCGCAATGACAATTTAAGCCATTTGCGCGGGTCAAACTTCCACCGAGTTCCATTCTAACACAAGTCACATAACCCCGTTATGTTCAAGATGGCTCTCAGGCCACCAAGTTGGCAAGATCTCGTATCCGCCCAGTTTTCCGGGTGCACCTTTGGGTTAGTCCCCAAGGCTCCCTGCTGCAATCTACCGCGTAGAAAACTCGAAAAACAACCAATAGCACGGAGTCTTCTCCGGCCTTATGCAATGCAACATCACCGATCCAGACCAACATGTCCGGGTAGGCTTCACACATCATGCCTATGTCCGTTCTCGCATACGAACTCTAAACAATGGGGACTTCACATATCTACCCGAAGGAATGCCTCCAACTCTCCGCAAACTCACGAGAGCGGGCTTCCTATGCTAAGAAAGAGAGCTATTCATGCTCAAGATGAGGATCGTTACCCTTGAGTTCCTCTTTGGCACCATTGAAAAGTATCCGGATGAAAATCACCGCACTAGCGTTGCCTCCGTGGATCCGGAGTCGGCTTGCGATTCGGAGCTCCGAAGCTCCTACAATGGCGGATCTAGCTCCTCTTCCACTCTTGGCTCTCCTCTTTCACTAAAGACTTGGAGAGATGATAAGTGAAGAAAAGTGATGGATTTCTAAGTCAACTCACGGGTATATCCCTTCAGGAACAACCCCCAGCCGTTGGATCTCAACCTAAGAAAACGAACGGCTTTGATTCGGGGCTGAAATGCCCAATCTGGACCGAACACGGCCTGGCACACGCCTGTGTCCAGGGCTGTGTGCCTCATTCACCGTCAAAATCGAATCACCTGGAACCTCACACGGGTATCGAACACGTCCGTGTTCGAGCTGACACGCCCGTGTTCCACCTGACACGGCTGTGTGGCCGGCCGTGTACCCCATGATTTTTCGCCATTTTCAACCCGAGCACTGCACGGGTTCTAGGACACGCCCGTGTCCTTGCCCGTGTCACCTTGACACGCCTGGGCTCCAGGCCGTGTACACGGTCTCGACACTTCGCAGCTAAGTGTCGACACGGGTCGACACGCCCTGCGACACGCCCGTGTCGCAGGCCGTGTGCCATGTCTCGACACATTGTCGACACCAGAGTGTCGACTTCGCGGGACGAGTATCGACACGGGTTGACACGCCCCGCGACACGCCCGTGTCGCAAGCCGTGTGCCATGTCTCGACACAACGTCAAAGCACTGTGTCGACTTCACGGCTAAGTGTCGACACGGGTTGACACGCCCTGTGACATGCCCGTGTCGTAGGCCGTGTGCCCAGTCTCGACACAATGTCGAGACCAAAGTGTCGACTTCCCGCCTTAGTGTCGACACAGGCTTGACATGCCCTGGGACACGCCCGTGTCCTAGGCCGTGTGCCTGCATCCAGAACTCAAACTGGCCCAAAACATCCCCCTTTGCTCCTTTGAGTTTTGGGGCGTTACAGGCTATCTGCCACGTCAATTAAAAGTACACGCCCTAAGGTCACGGGCGTGACCATCATCACACGGGCGTGTACAGCGGGCCTGACACATATGTCCCGGGCGTGACGAACGTCGTGACATCCCGGCGTGCTGACTTAATGCTGCAGTTTCAAGTGCTGGGAGTTTTCTCAAGACACGCCCAAGGTCACGGGCATGACCATGGGCGTGACCCTTCCAACAACGGCCGAAGTTAGACATGCCCTATGTTACGGGCGTGACCTAGGGCGTGACCCGCCAATTAACGACTTTTGACGGTTTCGCGCCAACGTTCAGAGGAATTGAAGACGACGGTTCCGAGACCTACACGCCCTAGGTCACGTGCGTGACCTAGGGGCGTGACCACCCAGTAACTTTTTCTATAAATTCCAGACAACTTCAGATGGCCGGAGAGGAGATTTTTGGGAGCTTAATTCTACTTTCTTTACTGTTTTTTTCCTGCATTTTCAATTCATAGTGTAGTCTTTATTTCCAAGTAATTTTATAATCATGTCTCTCTTCAATCTTTCTTGTAATTCTCCCATCATGATGAGTAGCTAATTTTCAATTAGCACTTGATTATGATGAACTTTGGAATGGAATAAAATTCTTATTTTTATCTCAAATTAGCAAGCATTCTAATTTCTAAACTTTGATTTATCTTTGATTTAATTTTTCTTCGAATTCATAAGTTGCAAGTTATGTTTATTTGAGCTTAGATTCGTATCCTAGATTTACCGAGAGGTTGTGGATACGAGTAGATCACTCAAGGATAAAGATAATTTCTTGCATCCCTCGAGAGAGGAACGCAAAATTCTTCTACCTTGGAGTCAACTCCATTAGTGAGGTTCACCGCCTAAAGCAATCTTAGGTCTTTCGACTGGCCGAGATGTCTTAATCGATCTACCTAAAGTTAGTCCAGTGCGTATTCTCGAGAGAGGCGCTTCGTAGCTTTGGAACCTCCGCGGTCGAAGTTAATAATTTAGATGCTTGTGCACTTTAATTTCGTGGATTTTATTCTAGCCCAAAGGGATTCCAGATCAAGTGCTAGACTTTTATTCATCAAATTTCTCCTTTTTAATTTAACGTTCGCTTTTGTTTTCGCAAAAACCAATTTTCCGTTCGATAAAATAATAGCTTTTCCTTGTGAGTACAAATACTCAACGGTCCCCGAGTTTAAATACGATATTTCCTATACTAAATTTTGATAGGTGCACTTGACTAGTTGAGAGTTTAGTTTGGATCATTTTCAAATCTTATAAAATCTACATCAAGTTTTTGGCGCCGTTGCCGGGGACAATTTTTTTTGTTGATATTTTGAAAGCAAGGATCTATTAATTTTATCGTTTTCTTTTTGTTTTAAAAATTTCAAAATAAATAAAAAAATTTATTTTGTCTTATTTTGGTGTATGACCCGAGGGAATCCGTCGCCTCTTTTTGATTTGGATCCGGAAATCGAGCGAACCCTTCGGCACCGCTTATGATTTCGAGTTCCGAATTTTCAAGATACGGAATCCTTAGGAGACACTCCTAATCCTTCATTAATCCTCTCTTCGTCACCGCCTTCTTCTTCTTCTTCTTCATTTAGTTCTTCTCATTCTCCTAGATCTCCCGCTTCTGCTTCTTCCAATATGGGTGAGCCAAATGTGGTTGAACAAAGGACTATGTCCTATTATGCCCGTCCAAACTTGGACGAAACTCAATCTAGTATTGTTCGCCCCGCTATTGCCCCCAATAATTTTGAGTTGAAGCCAAGCATCATCCAAATGGTACAACAATATGTACAATTTGATGGGCTTCAAGATGAAGATCCAAACGCGCATATTTCAAATTTCTTAGAAATATGCGATACTTTTAAAATTAATGGTGTATCCGATGATGCCATCCGGCTAAGGTTATTCCCATTTACATTGCGCACTAAAGCCAAGCAGTGGTTGGGTTCTCTACCAAGAGGATCCATCACAACATGGGCTCAAATGACGGAAAGATATCTTATGAAATACTTTCCGCCGGCTAAAACGGCTAAATTGCGCAATGATATCACATATTTCTCCCAACTTGATTCGGAAACGTTATATGATACTCGGGAGCATTTTAAGGAATTGCTTCGCCGATGTACTCATCATGCAATTCCGGATTGGTTACAAATCCAAACCTTCTATAACGGCCTAAATTCTCAAACTAGGCAACATATCGATGCCGCCGCCGGTGGAACGCTTAATAACAAAACACCGGCGGCAGCCCAAGAGCTTATAGAAGGTATGGCTTTAAATACCTATCAATGCAGTACACCTCGGTCTAAACCACCTAAACCGGCCGGGATGTATGAAATCGATACGGTTTCAAGTTTGTCTCTCCAGGTTGAGCAACTGCAAAAACAGATGAACGAGATATCTGCTTCCTCGTCCAAATCTACCTGTGAGCCCCAATATTGGGAGCCTTCTACTATTGCCGAGCATGTGGATTACATGGGTAATCCGAATCGGCCACCTTATAATCCGGGTAACAATTTTAGCAATACCTATCACCCGGGTATAAGGAATCACCACAACTTCTCTTGGAATAATCCGGGGAACGCGGCTCGCCCGCCGAACACGATTCCACCCGGCTATTTTTCACCGCAAGCTCCCAAAGCTCCCAATCTCGAGGAGTTGTTCACCAAATATATGACTACAAATGATGCCAACATCCGGAATCTCACCGGATCTCTTCGAAGTTTGGAGACACAAATTGGGCAAATCGCTAAAATGCTCTCCGATCGTCAACAAGGAGCGCTACCGGGCAATACAGAGCCCAACCCAAAGGAGCATGCCAAAGCCATCACCCTACGGAGCGGGAAGGAGGTAATCACTTCTCCAAATCCGGTTGATACTTCTCCAATTCCGGTTGATACGGAGGTAATAATTTCTCCATCTTCTCCTCCGCCTAAGCCTTCTACATTTAATAAACCAAAAGCTTATCAACCACCTCTTCCCTATCCTTCTAGAATGCAAAAATACCGGGTGGATGAACATCACGGTAAATTTTTGGACATGTTTAAACAAATCCAAATTAATCTACCGTTTTGTGAAATAATAGCACAAATGCCGAAATACGCCAAGTACCTCAAGGATCTTTTATCCAATTAAATGAAACTTGAGGATATCTCCACGGTTCAATTGAACGCGGAGTGTTCGGCAGTTTTACTTAACAAATTACCGGAGAAATTACCCGATCCGGGTAGTTTCTCCATTCCATGTTTGTTTGGTGATTTATTAGTAAAACGTGTGTTAGCCGATCTAGGCGCCTCAATCAATTTAATGCCTTATTCTTTGGTTAAGAAGTTGGGATTAGGAGAACCTAAACCCACAAGAATGTGCATTCAATTGGAGGATCGGTCTGTCAAGCTCCCTATGGGGATCATAGAGGATGTGCTAGTCAAAGTTGACAAATTTATCTTTCCGGTAGATTTCGTCATCTTTGACATCGAAGAGGACACCGAGGTCCCACTTATTCTCGGTCGCCCTTTTCTTGCCACCTCATGCGCAATTATAGACGTTAGTAATGGGAAACTTCTCCTTAGAGTCGGAGATGAAGAAGTTACCTTTACTATTGACACGTCTATGAAAAACTCGCTCTCAAATGACGACTCATGTTATTATTTGGAGGCTTCTTCTGAAGAAGACTCTTTTCTTTTTTCTGAAACATCCTTATCTTCTATTGATCATAATGCCGATTTAAAACATTTAGAATTAGTTACTCATGAAAATAGTGATAATCTCTCGATCACGCTTGCACCTATTTTTTAACTTTTATGATGAACCTCCCGCGCTAGAACTAAAACAATTGCCCGATCATTTAGAGTATTTATTTTTAGCGGAGGATTCAAAACTTCTGGTTATTGTGTCGGCCTACTTGACCGATGAAGAAAAAATTAAATTATCTCATATTTTAAAACTTCATCGCCGTGCAATTGCGTGGAAGATCACGGATTTGAGAGGGATTAATCCCTCCTTTTGCACCGATAAAATTTTTTTAGAAGAACACTCTCACAAAACCATTCAACCTCAACGCCGGCTAAATCCTAACATGAAGGAGGTAGTCAAGGCTGAGATAATAAAATTATTAGATGCGGGTATCATCTATCCAATTTCGGATAGCTCTTGGGTGAGCCCGGTCCAAGTGGTGCCCAAGAAAGGAGGGTTAACGGTAGTGCCTAATGATAAAAATGAGTTAGTTCCTACTCGAACCGTTACCAGATGGCGGGTGTGCATCGATTACCGTAAATTAAATGATGCAACCCGTAAGGATCATTTTCTTTTGCCGTTTATTGACTAAATACTTGAACGGCTATTCGGCCATTCATTCTATTGTTTTCTTGATGGTCTCTCGGGATATTTTCAAATCCCAATCGCGCCCGAGGACCAAGAGAAAACAACCTTCACTTGTCTGTTTGGCACCTTCGCTTATCGAAGGATGACTTTTGGTTTGTGCAACGCGCCGGCAACCTTTCAAAGGTGTATGCTAGCGATCTTTGACGAATTAGTGGAGGATATCATGGAGGTTTTCATGGACGATTTCTCCGTTTTTGGAGATTCGTTTGATTTATGTTTGGCAAACCTTTCCCGTGTACTCCAAAGATGTGAGGACACGAACCTAATTTTAAACTGGGAGAAGTGTCATTTTATGGTACGAGAGGGTTTGGTCTTAGGCCATAAAATTTCTAGTAAAGGCATAGAGGTAGATAAAGCAAAAATTGAAACTATAGAAAAACTACCTCCCCCTTCAAATGTTAAGGCCGTTCGTAGTTTTTTGGGGCATGCCGGTTTCTATCGCCGGTTTATTAAAGATTTTTCTAAAATAACTAAGCCCCTTACCCACTTGTTAGAAAAAGACGCGCCGTTCATTTTTGACGAAAATTGTTTGCGTGCTTTTTCTCTGATTGAAGAAAAATTGATTAACGCTCCTATCATGATCGCTCCCAATTGGGAGCTTCCTTTTGAGATAATGTGCGATGCTAGTAGTTTTGACGTCGGTCCGGTGTTAGGACAACGCATAAATAAAAATTTTCATCCCATATATTATGCAAGCAAAACATTAACCGCCACACAGGAAAATTACACGACCACCGAAAAAGAATTATTAGCCATAATTTTCGCATTTGATAAATTCCGCTCATATCTCACCTTGTCCAAAATTATTGTTTTTACCGATCATTCGGCTTTGAGATATTTACTAGCAAAAACAGATGCAAAGCCGCGATTGATTAGGTGGATCTTACTACTCCAAGAATTTGATTTGGAGATTCGTGACAAGAGAGGAGCGGAGAACTTGGCGGCTGATCATCTTTCGCGGTTGGATAACCCCAATTCGGGGGAGCTCATGGAGGAGGACATTGACGACACTTTCCCCGAGGAGCGCCTTCTTGCCATTCATAAGGTAATTACCCTCCCCACTCCTTGGTTCGCCGATTTCACAAATTATCTTGTTGCGAGATTCCTCCCAAATGGTTTTTCTTATCAAGAAAAGAAGAAATTCTTTTCTGATTTGAAAAATTATTTTTGGGAGGATCCCTTCCTTTTTCGTGTTTGCGCGGACCAAGTAGTGCGGAGGTGTGTTTCTCATGAGGAAGGCGCACAAATTCTAAAGCATTGTCATGAGGGACCCGCCGGTGGGCACTATAAAGCTAATCGGACGGCTCGGAAGGTACTTGAAGCGGGCTTCTATTGGCCAAGCATGTTCAAGGATGCTCACGCCCATGTAAGTCGTTGTGAACAATGCCAACGCTCAGGTAATATTTCCCGCCGTGATGAAATGTCATTAAATATATTTTTAGAAATACAAGTTTTTGATTTATGGGGGATCGACTTTATTGGACCGCTACCTACATCCTATGGAAATAAATATATTTTGGTAGCGGTCGACTATGTGTCACGGTGGGCGGAAGCGCAAGCCCTTCCCAATAATGACGCCCGAGTCGTGACCCAATTTCTCAAAAATCTATTTTCACGATTTGGAGCACCGCGGGAAATAGTTAGTGATAGGGGCACCCACTTTTGTAACGCACAATTCGCTAAGGTTTTGTTTAAATACGGCGTTACACATAGGTTAGCCACCCCCTATCACCCTCAAACAAGTGGCCAGGTAGAAGTAGTTAACCGTGAAATCAAACGAATTTTAGAGAAAACGGTTTCTACTAGTAGGAAGGATTGGTTGGTCAAGCTTGATGATGCTCTTTGGGCTTATCGGACCGCGTACAAGACCGCTATCGGTTGTACGCCGTATCGACTAGTCTGTGGGAAAGCATGTCATTTACCAGTTGAGCTTGAACATCGCGCCTTTTGGGCGCTTAAATTTTGAAATCTAGATGAAACTTTGTCCTCCGAGCTTCGGAAATTCCAAATTAACGAGCTCGATGAGTGGCGCTCCTTCGCCTATGAAAGTAATAAACTTTATAAGGAGCACAGAAAATTTTATCATGATAAAGAAATTAAGCACCCTAAAGATTTTAAACCGGGAGACCAAGTCCTCCTCTATAATTCGCGCCTCCGACTTTTTCCGGGCAAACTCAAGTCCCGATGGTCCGGCCCTTTTATTGTAAAAGAGGTGTGGCCCTATAGGACAGTGCTTATCTCGCACCCGGAAAGAGGAGAATTTAAAGTGAATGGGCACCGGTTGAAGATATTTCTCGCTGGTGATTCTACTAATGAGTACCGGGAGGAAATTAACCTCCCGAACCCATAAACTAGTGGCCCGCTTTGGTCGAGCTCAACGATAATAAACAAAGCGCTTGTGGGAGGAACCCCATGCTTATCTTTTCTTTTTATTTTTAATTTTATTTCAATTTTTGCAGGCTTGAAGGACATCTTTTTCGGCGTAAGTATCGACGGAGTTGAGCGTCAAGTCTACGCGTTTCTTCAAGTCGGTAACCTTTTTTTTTATTATCGTTTAGTTGAATCCTAACAAAATATAAATTAAAAAAAAATAAAAAGAAAACTATAAAAAAAAAAATTCTGCTCGTACACGCCTCTGTCACGGCATGACCTACGGGTCACGGGAGTGACAGAGACGTGTTTAGTTCGTCGAGCAAAACCCGAGAATGGTTTCGTCGACCGCAGTGTTCCGTTCGTCTTTCGGTACTATCACGGACGTGACCATTATTGGTCACGGGCGTGTCTATCCCGAAACTTCGTTCGACGAAGTGAAGCTGGAAAACTTCACGTCCTGCCCAGTCATGGCCGTGACAGTTAGTGTCACGCCCGTGCCGCTGGCAAGTCACGGTCGTGATCGGCCAAAAAAAAAAGAAAAAAAAACCAAAAAAAAATGTATTCTCGTTTTCAGATACATGCCCCAAGGTCACGGGCGTGACCCTGGGCCGTGTTATCGAATCCGAGGCGTGACCTCGGGTCAACGCCTCGGATTCCTTTCCCTTTATTTCTTTCTGAGACACGCCCCAGGTCACGGGCGTGACCTGGGGCGTAGCCTTGGAATCCAATGCCAACGCATTGGATTCCTGCATCGGACACGCCTTACACGCCCAGAGTCACGGGCATGACTCTGGGGCGTGACCAGTGAATCCGAGGCTGGCAGCCTAGGATGCCTTTTCTTTTTGTCCCGTGCTTGTCACGCCCCCTGTAACGGGCGTGACCGGGGTGCGTGACCAACCAGAAAACCCTATAAATAGGGGTTGTTCCCCTCTTCTTCCTCCACACCATCCAACCCTTCTCTTCTCCCTTTGCTAACCCGAATCCTTCCTTCTTCTCCCTTCTTCCACAATACCTCGCCACCACCCTCGCTCCACCGCTTCCTCCTCCGAGCACCCCACGGATCTCGCCGCAGCGGAAGCCATGCTCCTATTTCAAAACCAAACCCAGTAGGAGCGCAGCGAGCGCCTACGCGCCAAACCCCTTGGCGTGTTTCGCATTTTAGATTGGGCGATCCTCGCCACATTTGGAGCTGCGGATTTGGTGCGGGGATTTCTATCCACCCCTGGATGGAGTTCCCTCTTCTCTATTTCCGGACATGCCTTCGTTGAACTCACCGTTGAGTTCTTGGCTTCATTCGAGTTCCGTTGGGCGGCAAATGACGACTTCATCGTCTTTCGCATAGGTGGGATGATGCATCAGCTCACCATCCGCCAACTCAATGTCGTCATGGGCTTCTGCTCGGAGGCTTTTAACCAATCTCCTGCCTATCTCGGTTTAATTACTGATTTCCCTTCTGATGTCGACCTTCGCGCCTTTTGGGCGAAAATCGGTAATGACGCCGCTCCCTACACCCCAAAGAAATCCAAAGGCAGCCAACTCATTTCTCCCGCCTTACGTATTCTCCACAACCTCCTTACCTTCACTATTTCTGGTCGCGGCGATAGCCACGGGGTGGTGACTCGGGCAGACTTACTATATTTATATAGTATGTTTTACCGGGTCCCCCTCAACCTTGGTTATCTGCTCGCAATTTTCTTTCAGCACCAAGCCGAAAATGCGAGGTTGGGAGCGGTGCACGGCGGGAACTTCATCACTTTCCTCGCCAAGCAGCTCGGCCTTTGGGATACTCTTCCGCGACTGAGCTGCGTCCAGACGCCGCAGGTCATCCAGTTCCAGACCCTTCAAGTCCTCGGCTTAGCGCGGCGATGTGATGGCGAGTTTGAGGCTATTCCCCCCGCAGTCGGTGGTGGAGATCTTGACCTTGATTACGGTGCCGGTCCCAGTGGCATTATTCACTCTCCCCACGTCCCTCCACCACCGCAGGACCCCTCTTCCGAGCCCGGCCCTCAGAGCTATTGGGATCGTCAGTTTGCGTCTCTTCACACACGCTTAGATACGATGCAGAACAATTTTGACGCTCGTTTTGTGAGCTTTGACCGTCTATTTACCACGTTAGAGGCAAATCAAGCCTCCTCCATGGCACGTATTGAGCGTGAGTTTTCAGACCTCCGGATGCACTATCAGGAGCCGAGGCAGTATAGCAATGAGGATTAGCCTGCTTTCTTTTTCTTTGGGATTGTAGTCCGCCCTTGTATCTTTTCTTTTTATCATGTTATTTTCCCTTGCTATGTATCTTTTCTTTTTCTTAAAATAATAATAAAAAATATGTTTTGCTTTAGCTTTGTCTTCCAGGTACATTTTGGTGCTGCATGCCCCGCTTCAGGGAAGTCTCCTCTCTTTTATCTTTATTTTTTTATTTTTCATTGGGGACAATGTCTTGTTTAAATATGGGGGGATATTTCTCAAGCAAAACATACAAAAACATCATTCTAATTTTCTAAAAAAAAATTTCCAAAAAAAAATTAGATTACTTTACAAAAAAAAAACAAAAGGAAAAACAAAAATTTGGAATTTTCAAAAATCAAAATCTCCAAAAAAATTAGATTACTTTTTAAATTAGAGACATCTTTCTTTCCATATTTATTCACTTGCGAAGTCCTTAGTATTCAACTTTTACATAGTGTTTAGAATATTTTGATGTTTAAAATGAAATTTGAATTTTGGAGTAAAACTGTTGGTCATGCTGTGTTTCTAGTCAAGTGCACGTGTAAGTAGAATTTTATGTAGATTTAAATGTTTAGCATATAATTAGATTTTCATTTTTCTAAATGCGTGGAAATGTTTTATTTTACTTTCACTTTGAAAACCGACAAAATCTAAAAACCATAGGTGAGTAAGTAGAAGTTTACTAGAGAGATATTTCACGGATCAAGAAAGCGATATTCTTTCTCGATGTCTAGAACTTGCCCTCTAACTATTCTCAAGACTTTGCATAAGTTAAACTCATTAGCATAGATATGATTTAGGCACATCTTTTGGCCAGTTTGAGACTTTGCACCCTTACCTAAAATTTTATCTTTGTCAAGCCATTTTTGAGCCTATTATCTTATCTTTTTATTTTAGCCCCACCAAGTATTTTACCAAAGCCTAAAAAGCAACCTAATTGTGCACTTAAAACCAAGCTTGCACATAGATATACTAATACGATTTGTGAGTGATTAGGAGACTTTTTATTGTTGGTGGCTCTTTTCTTCTTAAAAATTCAAAAAAAAAGTTGATTTTCTTTTCCTCTTCAAAATAAAAAAAAAAAGAGAGAAAAAAAAATTACTGTAAAAAAGTGAAGAGGTAGAAGGAAATCTTCGGCTTGATGTGAGAGTTGAAAAAAAGGGGAAAAGACAAAAAAAAATTAGGATTTTGGCTGCGTTCTTAAAGCCATGGTAAATTTTTATGTGCAAGCATTCTCTAGGTTTTGGTGTGACTAGCCATCGTTTTTATCTTTCACCATCCTCACCAAAAACCTAAGCCTACGTTTCTACCTAATTAAGTCCTTCTGATTTATGTTTATAAGTTAAACTAGTGTTATGGCGAGAATGTGAAAGGGCAAGCCTATGGCCATCGACATTGATGGATTTCTTTGGAGGGTATCTTGATCTTTGTTCGTGCAATGTTATCTTAGTACACACGCTACACTCTCCCTGAATAAATTTTAAGATTTACCGGATTTTCATTTTAAAAAGTAAAAATAATATTGGAAACACATTTTAAGAAAAATAAAACCTAACTTGTATGCTGAGTGAGTTTTTCTACTAAAATAGCTACAAACATAGGCATAAGACTTCGCATTTTACTCCTTAGGTTCACCTTTCTTTTCTAGCATTTAAATTTTTTTACTCTCCATGTAAAGTTGTTTGCTCGGGACGAGCAAACGAGTAAGTATGGGGGTATTTGATAACACTAATTTTGTCCAAGTATTTATATATATTTTATTTAATAATTAATTAATTTATATGTATATTTTATAATTTTATTATTTAATTTTTCTAATTTCTTATTTCAGGGCAATCTGGGCTACAAATCTCAATTTGGAGTCTATAGGGTGGATTAGGAGACTAAACTGGACAAAAGCCAGGAAATTGCAAAGTATACGCCCCTGTCACGGGCGTGGCCGACAAGGTCACGGGCGTGACATCCGGGCGAGAACCCGGCGCGTGGAAGGGCTATCTGCCACGTCAATTAAAAGTACATGCCCTAAGGTCACTGGCGTGACCATCATCACACGGGCGTGTACAATGGGAGTGACACATATGTCACGGGCGTGACGAACACCGTGACATCCCGGCGTGCCGACTTAATACTGTAGTTTCAAGCGCTGGGAGTTTTCTCAAGACACGCCCAAGGTCACGGGCGTGACCATGGGTGTGACCCTTCCAACAACGGCCGGAGTTATTACCGCCGTTTCTGCTTCCCGCCATTTTTATGCAACCGTCAAGACACGGCCTAGGTCACGGGCGTGACCTAGGGCGTGACCCGCCAATTAATGACTTTTGACGGTTTCGCGCCAACGTTCAGAGGATTTGAAGACGACGTTTCTGAGACCGACACGCCCTAGGTCACGTGAGTGACCTAGGGGCGTGACCACCCAGCAACTTTTTCTATAAATTCCAGACAGCTTCAGATGGCTGGAGAGGAGATTTTTGGGAGCTTAATTCTACTTTATTTACTGTTTTTTTCCTGCATTTTCAATTCATAGTGTAGTCTTTATTTCCAAGTAATTTTATAATCATGTCTCTCTTCAATCTTTCTTGTAATTCTCTCATTATGATGAGTAGCTAATTTCAATTAGCACTTGATTATGATGAACTTTGGAATGGAATAAAATTCTTATTTTTATCTCAAATTAGCAAGCATTCTAATTTCTAAACTTTGATTTATCTTTGATTTAATTTTTCTTTGAATTCATAAGTTGCAAGTTATGTTTATTCGAGCTTAAATTCGTATCCTAGATTTACCGAGAGGTTGTGGATACGAGTAGATCACTCAAGGATAAAGAGAATTTCTTGCACCCCTCGAGAGAGGAACGCAAAATTCTTTCGCCTTGGAGTCAACTCCATTAGTGAGGTTCACCACCTAAAGCAAGCTTAGGTCTTTCGACTGGCCGAGAGGTATTAATCGATCTACCTAAGGTTAGTCGAGTGCGTATTCTCGAGAGAGGCGCTTCGTAGCTTTGGAACCTCCGCGGTCGAAGTTAATAATTTAGATGCTTGTGCTCTTTAATTTTGTGGATTTTATTCTAGCCCAAAGTGATTCCAGATCAAGTGCTAGCCTTTTAGTTATCAAATTTCTCCTTTCAATTTAACGTTCGTTTTCATTTTCGCAAAAACCAATTTTCCGATCGATAAAATAATAGCTTTTCCTAGTGAGTACAAATACTCAACGGTCCCCGAGTTTAAATACGATATTTCCTATACTAAATTTTGATAGGTGCACTTGCCTAGTTGAGAGTTTAGTTTGGATCATTTTCAAAACTTATAAAATCTACATCAAGATTCTTTAGGGTTCACTTGGAACCTAGCACAAAGGCATGTGACAAATAAGATATCAGATCTGCTAGTTGTAAGATATAAGAGGGGCCCAACAATTCCCCTATATAATTTCTGGTCAACAGGTTTCCCATGTGGATCAGAATCTATTACAACATTTGTAGCCATGAGTGTTTTCTTTGCTGAGGCATTAGCCATCCCAAACTTTTTGATAAGCCCTTTTGCATATTTAGCTTGGGAGATGAAGATGCCATTAGGGAGCTGCTTCACTTAGAGACCAAGAAAGTAGGAGAGCTCACCCATGCTACTCATTTCAAAATTTGAATGCATGAGATCAGAGAACCTTTTGCATAATTTGGAATCAGTAGACCCAAATATGATGTCATCCACATATATTTGTACCAACAATGTTTGGTGCTTTTGATTTCTAGTGAAAAGTGTCTTATCTACTATGCCACTAATGAACTTATGCTCTATCAGAAAGCTAGCTAGGGTCTCATACCAAGCTCTTGGAGCTTGCTTTAGACCATAAAAAGCTTTATGCAATTTAAAAACATGATAAGGATGAGGTGGAGAGACAAAACCTGGAGGTTGTTCAACATAAACCTCATCTTTAAGTACTCCATTCAGAAATGCACTCTTCACATCCATTTGATACTCCTTGAATTTCTTGTATGCAGCATAGGCCAGAAAAATTCTGATGGCCTCTAACCTTGCAACTGGTGCAAAGGTTTGATCATAATCTATGCCTTCTTCCATCCTGTATCCTTAAGCAACATGCCTAGCCTTGTTCCTCACTATTGTACCTTAGACATCCAGTTTATTTTTGTATACCCATTTTGTTCCAATGACAGGGTAATCTAGGGGTCTTGGAACCAAATCCGAAACTCTACATCTCTCAAACTGGTTGAGTTCCTCTTTCATTGCAATGATCCAGTGGGGATCCTGCTCAGCATCTTTTATGGATTGAGGTTCAACCTGAGAGAGAAAGCAAGCATGCATAAAATCTTGGTTGAGTTGATGCCTTGTCTAAACACCTACTGATATGTCTCCAATCACTTGGGATCTAGGGTGATCCGTTAGTGTCACAAGATTAGTTGGTGGAGTTGGTTCAGCAACAACATTTGGGATTAATTCCTTTTGTGGAATTATATTTGCTGTTGGATGAAGTTGAACTTCTTCCAAAGAATCTTCTTCACTTTCTTCATCATCCTGTGGAGAAGGATGTGTTGGAGCCTCTTGGGTGATGTAAAGTCCATCCAAATTCTCACACAAGTGAGGTACCTATAAAGTGTTACTGGTAGAAATCTCTTTCTCCTTGCAAGACATGTTAGTCTCATCAAATGTAACATGAATAGACTATTCATTTTTCAATGTGGATTTGTTAAAAACCCTATAAGCTTTGCTTACTTGGAAATATCCTAGAAAAATTCCCTCTTCAGCCTTAGCTTCAAACTTTCTAATGTATTTCTTGTTGTTGTTATGTATAGAACATACACATCCAAATACCCTAAAATAGATGATTTTAGGTTTCTTCCCTTTAAGTAATTCATAGGGAGTCTTATTCTTTAGTTTATGTATCAAGCTTCTATTCAGGACATAATTTGTTGTCCTTACAGCCTCTGCCCAAAAGGATAGTGGCATGTAAGCATCTACAAGTAATGTACCTGCAGCTTCAATTAGTGTCCTATTTTTCCTTTCAGCTACCCCATTTTATTGGGGAGTTCTAGTAGCTGAGAAGCAGTGTCTGATACCTTCCTTCTCACAGAACTCATGCACAAGAAGAGACTCAAACTCTGTACCAAGATCACCTCTGATCAATGCAACATGAGTAGAGTACTCAATCTCTGTGGTCCTGAGAAAATCTGTAAGAACTTTAAAGGTATCTGACTTAGATCTTAGAAAGAACACCCAAGTGAACCTTGAGAAGTCATCTACAATAACTAGAGTGTAGGATTCCCGTCCTAGGCTTTATACAACAATGGGTCCAAAAAGATCCGTGTGTAGCAAATACAAAATGTTAGGTGAATCACATTTATTTATGGATTTAAACCTATATTTAGTTTGCTTGCCTAGTTGACTCGCCCTATAAAGGCCTTCCTTCTTTTAGGGACAAGAAGGTAAGCCTCTTACAAGAGTGTCTTTTGATAGCCTAGAATTGTTTTTCATGTTAACATGTTCTAGCCTTTTATGCCACAACTCATTTTTATTGCAAACAATATTAAGCAAACAAATGTCTGATTTGGCAGAGAGAAAATCAACTAAGTATATGTTACCATGCCTATTTTGAATTAAAACTTTTTGGTTTTCTTTATTAGAAATAATGCAAGAAGTTGAGTTGAAAAGTACCTGATAACCTTCATCACATATCTGGCTTATAGAGATGAGGTTATGTTTGAGTCCTCTTACATGGGTTACTATCTTGAAGGTGACTGCTCCAATTCTTACTTCTCCATAGCCTTTAGACTGACCACATTATAAATCACCAAAGATAACCTTTGGTCCCAGCTTGGTCTTGTAGTTGTATAAGATGTCCTTGCTGCCAGTCATGTGTTTGGAGCATCCACTGTCCTGGTACCATGTTTGATTATTTACTAGACAGCCCTTTACCTGCAGAGAAAATAATTAATTATTCTTGACCCAGGTTACCTTGGGTCCTTTATATGGTTGATATGAAAAACTTAAAATTACAGAAAATTCTGGTTGTGACTTATATCCTAATGAGTGAAATCTTCTAGGTGGTATTATCCAATCAGCTAAAGGATTAAATGGTTTCCTAGATTTATTGAAGTTGTTGTTATAGGTATAATTTTTCTCAAGTCTTTCTGAGTTCAATGAATTATTGTGAGTTCGTCGACCAGAGTTTGACGAATTGGAATGAGATCGTCGATCTCTGCCCAGACAATGAACATGTTCATTTCCTGTGCCCCACGTTCATCGACCTCTGCTCGACGAATCATACAGAGTTCGTCGATCACAGTTAGACAAATGATTATAGTTAAGTTTTGCGTTCAGCATTCGTCGAGTTCGGTTCGACGAACTGGCCACATTTCCTCGATCTGAGTTCGACGAAATCTGCAGAACTTTGTTTTTACTTGTTGTTTTCTGTTTTTTATTATTTGACCTATTGATTTTGGAACATCTTCTAAGGTTTGTTTATTGTTCATTATTTCTTTCCCCTTAGCTGAAACAAATTTGATAGGGGTTGTCAGAATGTTCTTCTTGGGAACGGGGGCAAACTTGATGAAGCACCCAAGCCCAGCTTGCCATTCAATCTAGCATTAACTGTGCTTGTAATGTCCATCAGCTTGAGGCTTCTCCCATTGCGAGATTACTCAAGTTGTTTAGCCTCACATTGCTCAGTCTTTAACATTTTAATTTGTTCATTAGCTAAGATTAATTCATCCTTTAACCTATTGTTTTCAGAGTTAACATTCTCTAGGTTTCCTAGTTATTCCCTAAGAGTCTTAATTTCCTTTTCTGAGCTAATTAGATCTATGCACATGGTTTTGAATTCAGATTTAAATGAATCAGAATTATAATCAAAAGAAGATAATACCTTGTTAGTTTCAGAATCTCAAACTGCTTTATTATCAGAATCTTATTCTTCTGAATGGCTCCTGGAGGCATCAATGGCCATTAGACAAACTTCTTTGGCCCTTGCCTCTTCTTCATATTCATTGGAGCTGGAAGATGTTGATTCATCCTTAGTTTCACTACATGTTTCAGCCACAAAACCTTTCTCCTTCTTCTTTTATTTGTTGGGGAAGGCCTGCTGTTCCGCTGTCTTCTTTTGTCCTTCTCTCTTCTCTTCAACTTCTGATTCTCTGGACACGCAGAGATGAAGTGTCCAGGTTTCCTGAAACCAAAACAGACCACTTATTTAATTGGTGTGTGGTCATACCTTGTCTTGTCATCCTGCCTGGATGACATTCTCCTGAAGACTTTCCTTGCTCACTTATAGAATCTTTTGGCAAAGAGAGAAATCAATTCTTCATTCATTATTGGTGTCTCTGTCTCCTCAACAGCTTTGAATGTAATGATATGCTCCTTCCTTGCTGGTGGAGGTGTTCTTTGCTCAGCTGACTCTCTGGATTTTATCAGCTGTTCATAGAACTTTAGCTTTCCTAAAAGAGATTCAGTGGAAATCTCATTCAGGCTCCTGGCCTCTTTGATGGGCCAGATACTTGAATCCCATGAACTTGGGAAGCACATAAGGATTTTATCATTCACCTCAGTGAGGGTGATGTCCTTGTCTAAGGTTTTTAGCTCATTGATGATTGAGCTTAACCTATTGTATATGTCAGCCACTGATTCAGCTTCCTCCTTCTTGAAATTCTCATACTGGGATATGAGATTGGATCTCCTATCCTTCCTTTCATCTGCAGATCCAGCCACCTTTTGATTTAGGGAATCCCGCTTTGGCTGATGTGCACTCAGCCAACTTTTGAAAAATGTCATCAGACATTGTTTGGGCCAGAATATTCATGGCCTAGGCATCCATAATATTTTCCTTTTTTTGGGCTTCAGTCCACTCAGGTGGTGGAACTGCATTGTTGCTGGTTGTTGTTGTAGAGGTGGAGGCAGATGGTTGTGGAGGACCTATCACAATAGAATTGAAAATATGCTAATCAATAGAGTTCATGTATAATTTGATTCTTTCCTTCCAGATGGCAAACCTATTTAGGTTGCAAACTAGAGGTCTGGTGCTTGCATAGTCCTTGTTCTGTGCCATGCTGTGTGTATAATTTTAATAAACTGAATGCAGAAATCTGATCTAACACAGGATCTTTGGTTCAAAGGTTAGCTTGTACAACCAAGGAATCCAGGCTCTAATACCAATTGAAAGTGAGATGATAGATCTGAAATACTCTAGAGGGGGGGGGGGTGCATAGAGTATTTTTAAATCCTTTACAACTTTTCCTGTAAATAATAAACTGCAGAATAAAACAAATAAAACATAAACACAGCAATCCTAAAATGACACAAACACAACAAGAACAAAAAGAAAGGGCAACCAAATATCACAAGAAATTATAGTGGTTCCACAACCTGGGTACATCCACTCTTTTACCACCCTGGTAGGAATCCACTCAGATTTTTGATCAGGTGCTAGACACCAATGAGCTTTTGATCAGGTACTAAAAAACCAATCCTCAAGTATTTTGGTCAGGTGACTTGCAACAAAGTCTAACTTTTCAAGTGAGTTAAGAACCCTTTATACAGTGGGGGGATGAGAGACGATATTGCCTTCTCTTTCTCAATATACAACTGAGAAGACTTAAGTGAATATGATATTAGCAAAGAGCTCCCCCTGAAATATAGAATGGTTCAGGAAAAACTGGAGCTTTGCTTCAGGGTGATAGGACATCAGTCTTTTTCATCCTTGACCAGGAAGTATTCAGGAAATTTTTGACAGATGGATTTGTTGTTGTCCTTTGAAGTGTCCTGGAGTGTTGAAGAAAGAAGACTCTTAATTTTGATTTTTTGTTCTTCTTCCTCAGATAGTTGATGTTCTTCTAGTTTAGGTCATCTTTTCTATATCAGAGTTCTATCTTGAGAGGGAGCATAGAAATCCTTGATTCAGACTGATTATGTTACTGACTCTGTGTCTATCTGTGTTGTCTGTACTATGTCTGCAGGGAAGGGGAGAAAAACTCTTTTATATTTCTTGTAAAAAATTCCCTTTTGAAATTTGAATTCCTCTACATTAATTGCTAACTGCCTTGAGAATAAACTTCATTGATTTATTTCCACAATTGTCCCATGGAAAAATGGCAAGCAATAATCCTGGAGAAGACCATAATCAATGCTCTGTCTAACGGTTATATTCCGAGAATATTTTAGCATTGATTACTCAGGAATTTTTGCAATAGGGAGGGACAAAATGAAGGAATTAACTAAGTCTAGATTCGTCGAACAGAGAAAAAAATCATCGAGCTGAGTCCACAGTTCGTCGAGCTGAGAAGCTGTGTTCGTCGCCCAGATGGCTTCTGTTCGTCAAGCTGAGTTCCAAGATCGTCGAGCAGTGAGCAAAACTGCATTGTCTAGAAACTTTGCCTTTTCTGGACATCAAGATCGTCGAGCTGAGAACTGGGCTCATCGGCCTGAGAATATTGAATTCGTCGACTGGAGATGATTCTGGACTTAGAAAATTGAGAGGCTTCTGGATTAATAAGTTGAAGTAGTGAATCCGAAAATCGTTGACCAGAGAACTAAGTTCGTCGACTGGAGTCTAGAGAATAAAGTCTGGACTTGTAATACTGAAGGTAAAGTCAAAAAATCGTCATCCTGAGAATCTAGTTCATTGAGCTTAGCTCAGAGAATTTTCTCTAAGATCATTGAGCTGAGCACGACTATCGTCGACCTGAGTTTGACAAACGTCGAACTCATTTTACTGAGTCTTTGGAAATTCTATAAATTCTTGAGTCTCTGGCCCTCAGATTATGGCTGGTCCATGAGATGTTGAAACTAAGGACTTGGCCTACACTCTAGGACACAACTATGACCCTTGTAATACAATATGGGTCAGAAGATCCTAACTTAGTGAACCTAGCCCAAATCAAACTAGGGATCCAACACAACCTATGAGCGTCGATGGATTTCAAGACAAGGTTTCCCCTATTATTTCTGCTGTACGTGCCTGTCGAGCTATAGAGTCTGGTTGTGAGGCGTGTCTTGTTTCTATTTCTGCTTTGGAAACAGCTTTTGTTACACCACGTCTTGAGGATATATCGATGGTGCGAGAGTTTCCACATGTTTTTCCATATAGTCTTCCAGGACTTCCTCCTTTAAGACAGGTAGAGTTTATGATAGACCTCGAGCCAGGTACTCATCCTATTGCTAAGGCACCGTACTATATGGCTCCGTGTGAGTTGGATTAGTTACTTACTCAGTTCGACGAGTTGATGCAGTGTGGATTTATTAAGGCGAGTTCTTCACCGTTGGGTGCTCATGTATTGTTTGTAAAGAAAAAGGATGGATCAATGAGGCTTTACATCGATTATAGAGAATTGAATAAGGCGACCATTAAGAATCGATATCCCTTGTCGAGGATTGATGATTTGTTCGATAAGTTTCATGGTAGCTCGTTGTTTTTGAAGATCGATCTTCGTTCAGGCTTCCACCAGTTGAGAATTCGTGAGGCTGATATTACACTGACTGCTTTTCATTTGTGGCATGAACATTTTTAATTTTTGGTGACGTCATTTGGTTTGACAAATGCACCCCCTGCTTTCATGGATTTAATGAATAGAGTTTTCATAGATTTCTTGGACAGTTTTGTGATTGTGTTCATAGATGACATCCTTGTGTATTCCAACAGTGTTGAGAAGCATACTCAACATTTGTGATTGGTTTTGTCGACCCTGAGGGTACATTATTTATATGTGAAGTTGTGCAAGTGTGATTTCTGTCTACATCAGGTGTCCTTTCTGGGTCATGTTGTGAGTGAGGGAGGTATTTCTGTAGACCCGACCATGATTTCTATTGCGATGGAATGGAGGAGACCTTCTACACCCAAGAATATTAGGAGCTTCTTAGGCCTGGCCGGCTATTATAGAAGGTTCGTGGAAGGGTTTTCTGTGTTGTCTGCTCCTCCAACTAGAAATACCCAGAAGAACACACATTCATTTGGAGTGATAAGTGTGAAAAAGTTTTCCAAGAGTTGAAGAAGAGATTGTGTACTGCTCCAGTATTAACCTTTCCTACTGAAGGAGTTGAGTACGCTGTGTATGTAGATGCATCACACATTGGACTGGATTGTGTTTTGATGAAAGATGGAAAGGTGATCGCATACGGATCAAGGAAATTAAAGATGCATGAAAGAAACTATCCTACACATAATTTAGAGTTTGTTGTAGTAATTTATGCGCTGAAGATTTGGAGACATTTATTATATGGCGGGTTGTGCAAGATCTACGCAGACCATAAGAGCTTGAAGTACATCTTCTCTCAAAAGGAGCTAAATCTGTGTCAATGTAATTGGTTAGAATATGTGGCCGATTATGAGTTGGTGATCCTCTATCACCCGGGAAAGGCTAATGTGGTAGCCCATGCTTTGAGTAGGAAAACCGCCAAAAGTTTTAATCTATCTATACAGTCCTTGGTGGAAGAATTCTTTTTGATGAACATTGAAGTTTGGGAGAGTACTGTGCCTGCTAGTTTGGAAGCAGAAGAGCCCTCTTGGATTTCCCTTACTAGAGTGCACCAAAAGGATGACCCTGATTTGTTGCATCTCTGTAATAGAACTGGGAAGGTAGAGCTACATGATTTCTCTTTGGACGAGTTTGATACTCTGAAATATCGGGGTAGGTTTTGTATCCCTGCTTTTGGTGAAATTTGGGATAAAATTTGTAATGAAGCTCATGGTTCCAATGTTGCCGACAATCCTGGTTCCACCAAAATGTATAAAGATCTAAAGCAAATTATTTGGTGGTCAGGAATGAATAATGATATAGCAAAGTTTGTGTCAGAATGTCATACGTGTCAGCATGTTAAGGCTGACCATGGAAGGCCTAGTGGTAAACAAACACCGCTTGATATTCTAACTTGGAAGGGGGAGTGTATTTCGATGGATTTCATCACCGGTTTACCGAAATCTCCCCGTGGGCACGACTCTGTTTGGGTAATAGTTGATGGATTTACAAGTGTACTCACTTTGTTCCCTTTAAGATTGTATGTTCTATGAAGGAGATAACTGAGTTATATCTTGATGAGGTCATCAGATTACATGGAGTGCCTGTCAGCATCGTATTGGATCGAGACTCTAGATTTATGTCTCGTTTTTGGAAGATTTTGCAGGAGGGGTTTGGTACCGATTTAAGGTTTTCCACTGTTTATCATCCGCAGATGAATTGTTAGACGGAAAGGGTAAATCAGATCGTGAAAGATATGATCAGGTGTTACATTTTATATCGCGGTGGTGCTTAGGATGAGAGTCTCAGACTCATGGAATTTGCAAATAATAATGGTTATCAGGAGAGTCTACAGATGGCCCCGTTTGAGGCCTTGTACGGAAGGCGTTGTAGGACACCTTTGTTTTGGGCTGAGGTTGGTGAGAGAACGTTACTATGTTCGGAAGCCCTTGACGAGATAAATTGTGTTGTAACTCATATTCGAGAGAAGCTCCGTGTAGCACAAGAACGTTACGAGAAATATGCTAATCGACGAAGGGTCGATCTGGTGTTCGTCTTTGGGGATTTTGTTTTTCTGAAAGACTCTCCGATGTAAGGTATTAAAAGGTTTGGAAGGAACCACAAGCTAGACAATCGGTATGTGGGACATTTCAGATTCTGGAACGCATCGGAGCGTCAGCCTATATGCTGGAGTTGCCTGCTACCTTCCCTGGTGTCCGTGATGTGTTCCATGTGATCCAGTTGCGGAAGTGTGTTTGTATTGATCGTCAAGTCCTTGACTCGGTGACCTACATTCAGCCCAACCTTACGTACGTGGAAGAACCTGTTCATATTTTGGAATCTCAAGATCGAGTGTTGCGGAGAAAGACCATCCCCATGGTTAAAGTTCTCTTGTGAAATCAAGACATCGAGAGCGCGACGTGGGACTTGGAGTCGACGATGAGGTAATCTCATCCTCATATCTTCCCTTAGTTCTGGTATATCTTCATGTTTTGGTGGTATTTGGTTTTTCGTTTTGGTTTGGTTTTAAAGTTGTGATAAGTTTTAGGACGAAACTTCTTTTTAGGGGGAGTGACTGTAATGCCCTCAATCTTATTTCCGATGATATTATTTGATTTGGTATCATCATAATTATGACATCAAGGCATTATCTTTTTACGTCTTGTTGACGGCGCTGCATCGTTAGTGCGTTTTCACGTCTGTTGGGTTTGTTTGACCAGATTTTGGAGTTTTTGATGAAATTGAATGATTTCTTGTTGGAAGAATTATATTTGTGGCATGTATACTTATTGGAAGCATTTGATGTTTCTGTCCCAAGAATGGTGCGTCAGATTCTAGCATTGTCTTCGCTGCCAAATTCGTAGGGTCAGCGATTTATCCCGGAATATTAGTCAAATATGAATTTCTGATATTTTCCTGCTTGGTTGTCGAAAAAACCATTCTTGTACTCGTGATGACCATTCTCATTTCTCGAGAAGCCGGAAGCTGTTCCCGAGAATTTTATATTCCATCTAAACAAATGATGATTTGTTCCCGGGAAGTCCCGCTTCATCTCGAGAAAAAATCCGTCCTCTAGTTTCCGAGAGGTCATGAAGCTCTCGAGAAGTGCCCCCTTTTATTCTCGAGAAGTATTGCAGTTCTCGAGAAACCTTCTTTTGTTCTCGATAAATCGATTTGTTGTTAGTGAGATGTACAAAAGCCCTTCTCGAGAAGTCCATAGTCTCTTCTCAAAAAGTCCCTTTTTGTACTCGAGATCTGCCCTTGTTCTCGAGATGGCCGTCTTGTTCTCGAGAAGGCTCTACTTTGTACTCGAGAACATGGTTCATTATTCCTGAGTGGTTCTTCCACCTGTTCCCGTGAAATGAATCTATTTCTTTCTGAGAAGCCACTTTTAGTTCTTGAGATGACTTCATAGTTCTCGAGAAACCTTTATTCCACTTGAGAAATCCATACTTCATCTCGAGATTTTCGGTTCAGCCGACCATGGTTCATCTCCTTAAGTGCAATGCTTTCAAGATTAAATATATTATAAATATATATATATATATATATATATATATATATATATATATATATATATATATATATATATATAAGAAAACTTCTTCCCCTCCTGCACTTAAGCCATATTTCCACCTTCCCAAACCAGAAAGGCGTGAGCGAGAGAGAGAACGTCCGTTCGTAAATCTTTCGGTGTCTGCCGACGGTGCTTCAGTGCTAGAAATTTTTAACCGAATATAGATTTGGAAAGCTCTCAACGAGAGCTACGCCATCGTGGTAAAGTTTTCCCCATTTCTTGAGTTTTCTCGTTAAGGTTTTTGGCCCTAACCTCTATTTCGGCCATTTTTGTTCAGATTTTGACTTTCCCCGTCTTCTTTAGTCTTGATCTACGCTGAGGTGCGATTTGGAGGTCTTCTCTGTCAAAACCAAGGTAAGTGATGGTTTCTCCCCTCTTCCTCTCTCATCCAATCTTGATGTAATTGTTAATCTTCCTTGTTTAGTGCTGTATTTGTGATTGATTTGCTAATCTATGGAACTGTTTTGATCTCTTGTTTTCATGTTCCTGATTATGCTAACCCTTCCTTGTAGAATCATTAATGATTTAGAATTTATTTAAGGTCTCGAATATTTTCCTAAAGTTTGATCAACCGTTCCCAATCTATAAATGTTTAGTAGAATCCGATGTGCCAAGTTTTGAGATTTATATCATAGTTTCCTTCGTAGCAATGACGTGGGGAGAGACAAGCCGCAATACCCAGGAAGGGTTGTGGTGGGCCTCTGAGCTCTAAACCCGGGTCGCTACTGAATGTGACGGTGATGGTTTTTCTTTGTTGCGCGTTTTATTAGTGGACAAAACCACCGCCGTAATGTTTGATCCCTCTATTAGTACCTTGTGGGACTCTACCAGGTGTTTGAGCATCTGCGGTGAATGGTGGAGTGTTTGACTCTCCCTCGCAGTTAGATGGATATTATATCTGTGGGGGGGGGGGGGTGTCCGGATGAGTGAACACCTTGCCCGTGTTTTTGGGCAGAGTTGACCACTGGTGGCTGATAGAGTTTTGCTATTCTTCCTGATGATTTAATCGTGATTTTTCTCCTTATAGTTTTTTTGCATCTGGGGTACTTTTTATTATACGTGACGATTCCCGTAAGTGTTTCTTTCTGAAATTTTTGTACCTTACTTTTGTACTTCACTTCAATACTTTTGGTCTTAGGTTGGTACCCCTTTTGACCCGTGATTTTTCTTGGTTTATATTTCTGCCATCACTTGTACTTTCTTGCTGAGGTATTCTGTCTTTGGAATGCCTTAGGTTCAGATCTGTAGCTAGTAGTGGAGCTTGTTTTAGAATTCCTGAGCAGCAGTGTTGGCTGTGGTTTTGACCTCACCGTTCCGAGGTAGTTTGTTGTTTTAGATTACTTTACCTAGTTCAGATGCACTTTTATTTTATGTGGGTTCGTGTCAGATTGTTAACGGCCACAAGATGATTGATTTTGGATACTTTTGCTAGCTGCTACTTGTTTTCGTTCTAATTGTTTGAATTACTTGCTCTTTAGGATGTATTATGCTAGGATTGCATGATAGGTATTTTCATGTATAAAAACTACTATTATTTCTTCATGCATTGCATTTTTAAAATACTAAATCACTATATTTAACGACCGTAAAAGCTACTTTTACTTCTATTATGAACCTAGAATCTTGCATACCATGAGTTGTCCACTGTGCACCTTTATACTCATATAGGATGTCTAACCTTGTAAAAGAATTATTTTTCGCAACGTATAACTATTTTGTTCTCGTGGACTAGATGAGCTACTAAGCCGAGGGATACAGCTAACTGTTTCACTTAAATTGGATTTGTCCCTATATATCTTAAAGATGTTTTCTTATGTGTTAAGTAGGAGTTTTGCATACCATGGGTTGTGACAAGTGGCTTGACTAACAGGAAGTTGGCAAGGTGGGAGGAGAGTGGATGTACCCATAATTTTGGGGAACCACTATAAAAATACTTGTGTGTTTTTCTGTGTTTTTTTTCTGGTTGCAGGATCTCAAAAAACTCTCATCTATTCAATCACATAATAACTCAAGAAGAAAGAAAAAGAATTCAAAAGTCCTAGATAAACCTAGTCACCCCCTCTAGCTTGCTAACTACCTTGAAAATAAGAACTTTCAATTTCCATGGATCCTTCATCGTCCACTTTCCTCCAAACCCTAGTTTTCTCTCTCCTAGTCACCATGACCAAGTTTAGATGATTATTTCAGGCAAAAAGCACCCCATTAACTCATATGAAAAATTAAAATAAGGTTAGCATAAGTGGATTTGTGTTTGAGCTTGAGTTAGCCTATTTGGGTTAAATTGACCTAATGTGGGTTAGCCCAACTATAAGCCACATTGGGTGACCTAACTGACCCTAATGGGTGCCATGGGTCCCTTGACACCACCTAGGGCTAACCATGGATTTGTGGGCCATATTGGGCCAATTTGGATGCCCTTTGACCCTAATTAGGCTTAATTGACCTAACCAGGGTTAGAGTTGACTTTGGTCAATTTGACAAATTGGGTTGACCCCAATGGGTGGTTAGTGACACTTTGACGTCCCCTAATGGCTGGGAAGGTATGGATAGGTTCAATTGGGTGCATTAGAGGCCAATGCCCCTAATTATGGCACTTTGACCAATTTAGGGCCAGGTTTGACATGGGGTCAATTTGACCTTCTTAGTTGACCCCAATGGGTCTTAATGGCTCCAATGAACCCCCTAATGGGTTAGGGTAGTTATGGTAGGGTCAAAGAGTCAAGGTGAAGCCCCTAAAGTCAAACCCTAGGTTTGGTATTTAGAATTTACTCTTTACAGACCAATGTGATTTTCACCTTCAAGCTTAAGCTTACTTAGTTCCTTGTGCTTCCTAGGGTTTTGTCATGAACCAGTGAAAGATGAATCTATGGGTAGTTAATCACCTAGATGGGGCGTAAATAGGTGTCTTTTAACTTTCTTTATCAATTATACTAAAGGTTCAGCAGATACTTAAAAATAAACATTCATAAGAACACAACATAAGCAATCCACATAACACAGAGATTTTATAGTGGTTCCCCTATGTAGGTGCATCCATTTTCACCCTCCTTCCACACAAGTAATGTGCAAGATATGGTTATATCTCCTCCTCTTCAACTCAGATCAACAGATCTTACAAACTCAATTTATGTCCAGAAACCAACACCTCAGACCAATAGGTCCTACCTCAGAAATCTGCCCAATCTCTTACCTCATGTCCCTCAAGAACCCTACCTCAGACTATACATGTCTTACACCTCAGTGATCCCACATAAATCACCTACCTCAGGTCCCTCAAGAACCCTACCTTAACCTTTATTATCAGGCTTACAACTCAGAGATATATCTCCTACCCACTCACATCTCAAAGAGATCTTAAAATTTAAGAGGAAAATGAGAAAGAAAGTAATCTCAGAAAATAGCAACTCTGAGAACTGACTTATCTGAGAATTCAGATTTTTCAATTCAGCAGCACAGGATTAGTTCTTAATGAGCAGACTGGCTGAAAGTATTCTTCACTGGATCTGCAGTGTTATTGAAGATGATTGGCTTAATTTCTTTGAAAAACATGTAGAATAGATCCACCTTAATCCTATGATCAACTTGTTGAAAGGATTAGAAGACTTTTTCGAAGACATGTATCTTCCTTCTTCTTGGAGTTGTCGCCCTTCTCTAACTTAGGAGAAATCAGAATGAGTGAATTGATTCGTTGTGTGATTCATTTATTTCTGTGTAGATGACCCCTATATTTATAGCCTTCATAGGTTGCTGCCTTCTAATTGATGACATCATCGTATGCCATCATACTTCAAGTTTTCCTTCAAACAGATTCTGATGAGATGTCAAGCCATTGTAGTTAACATGACACTTCTGACTTGATTTGAGACTCAGTTGTGTTGACTCTGTAAAACTTCAGGATCATAAGTGTCGAGAAGTGTTAAAAATTGTGAAGTGAAAGTGGGGGTTGATTGGGAAGACAGCGCAGCCTGGGCAGACAGTCTGGCGGACTGGTGGTTCGGCCTGAGCAGTCTGATATTGCGGCCTAATAATGATAACCAGCTCATTCGACTTGTTGTTCTGCAGTTGGCTTGTTCCATGGAGTAACCATGCAGATAGGTGGTGTATCCGCGGGAGGGGCTTACTCTTTTTGAGTTCACGGAGTCCGCTTGATGCGGGTTGCATGTGGAGATTTAGAATTCTGCTTTGGCTCTTGCCCTTGCTCTGGTGGAGTAGTTAGGTGATATCCACGGAGTTCACACGTTGGCAGACTGACTTGGGAGCTGGGGGACTGAGTTCTTGTTCGTCGAGCTCGCAATAGATGTTCTCTGTATTGGAACTTGGTCACATTTTGTGACATGTCCAGATTGATCGCATAGTCTGCATTGTCCGCTGGTTTAACAAGCGGTCTATTCCTATTAGTCACGGACTTGTTGTTGCGGGATGGTGCGGTGTTCGGATGGTGTGCGGACTGGTGCCGTGTCCGTCGGGATGCGGATTGTCTTTTATCTCGCCTTCCTTGATGCCAGACGGATAGACTGGTGTCCGACTTTGTCCATGCGGACTGGGCAGCCTGCTTGGTGTAAGCTACGAGCTGGGGTCGTTATTCTATCCACTAGGTTAGTGACTACAATTGAAAGATATGGTACCTAAACACCTAGAGGGGGGGGGGGTGAATAGGTGACCTAATCCTTTTTGACTTTTGTTTGGCAGCACAACAGCTATTTCAGAGAATTCTACAGCTAACAGCAATTACAGCATATAAACAGTAATTCCACAGCACAGCACAGCACAGAAGACACACTAATTTATAGTGGTTCCCCAATCTTTGGGTACATCCACTTTCCCCCTTCGCCTATCTAGCAGTGTACTAGATTCGGCCAAACTTCTCCACTATCTCAGAACCCAACTAGGTTCCTACCTCAGGCCCAAAGCCTTACACTCAGCCAAAAGGCCTACACTCAGCCACCCAGGCCTACACTCAGCCAATCAAGGCTTACACTCAGCCAATTAAGGCCTACACTCAGAGTTCCTCAACTCCTACACTCAGGCAATCAAGCCCTACCCTCAGCCTTTATAAAATAGGCTTACAATTCTCTCAGATCCAATGGATCCTACAAGTTAAAATAGAAATACAATTGCTAACTCTACAACTCAGAAAATAAGAGAGGAGTTGAGAGTTTCTTGAAGAGTTCTTGGAAGAACTCAGTTAGATCCAAACTGACTTAGCTTCCTTCAAAGCTTCTTGAGTTAGAACTGAATTAGTCTGAATCTTTTGCAGTTGTTCCTTGACCTCTGCTTCTTGAGATCCAGATGTTTCTGAATCCTTCTTCTCAGCATTAGTTCCAAAGACTGAATTCTTGATTGGAGCTCTTTCTCTCCAACTTCTTAGATCTGCAGTTGGACTGACAGATCTTCTTGTGTTGATCCTCTGTGTATCACTTCTTGATTTAATCTGATCAACTACTTTAAATATTCTCTCAAGCTGTAACTCTTGTTTCTCAATCACAACTCCTATTTCTGTAAACTATGGATGCCTATTTATAGGCTTCCTTCATGGTAACCGGCTGGTCCGGTTCATAACAAACTTCTGATTTCTCTGACAGTTGATGTAGACCGGCTGGATCGGCAGCTGTCTTGTCAACCAGTCACTTCTTGAAATTCTCTAACTGTCAGATAGTGTCGAGACTTTCTGTTCTTAAGTGTCGACACTTATAGACCAAGTGTCGACACATATTGTGCAAGTGTCGACACAAGCCTACAAGATGTCGACACAATTCCTTGTATGTCTCGACACAGTTTCTTCTGCATGTGTCGACACTGAAATTGAGTGTCGACACAAGTACTTGTACTTCATTCATTAACTGTATTCTTCTAAGTGTCGACACATCTCCTTTGTGTCGACACATCTTTATGTGTAGAAACTGTCAAGTGTCGACACTGCTTCTTGGTGTCGACACAAGTCTTCAATCTTGATTCTTCAGCTGAGTGTCGACACATTCCCTTAGTGTCGACACTTGTACTTAGAATATTTTGTAAACTTTTCTGTTCTTTGCTAAGTGTCGACACAGCTCCTTGTGTCGACACTTTCTTCAAGTGTAGAGTCTTCAACTAAGTGTCGACACATTGTGCTGGGTGTCGACACTTTCTTCAAGTGTTGACTCTTTTGGTTGTGTGTCGACACATTGTGCTGAGTGTCGACACTTTCTTCAAATACTGACTCTTCAGCATAGTGTCGACACATTGTGTTGAGTGTCGACACTTTTACTTAGACTCTGCAGACTTTTGCTGAGTGTCGACACAGCTCCAAGTGTCGACACTTTCTGGTGTAGACACAGCTCTTCTAGGTGTCGACACTTCTGCTAAGTGTCGACACAGCTTTTCTGCATACTTCTTCACTGACTGTCGACACAGCTCCAAGTGTCGACACTTTCTGACTGGTGTCGACTCTTCTTCCCAGGTGTCGACACAATGACTCCAAGTGTCGACACTGCTTGTCTGGGTGTCGACATAAGCTTTCTCAAGTGTCGACACTTTCCCTCTCGGGTGTCGACACATGGACTTAGAAACTTTTAGCTTCAGTCCAGTGTATACCTAACCTGCACAAGTAACTCAAACAAACATCAAATACACTATGATGTATATCATTGAGTTAGGTGAGGCTTCTTCAAATCAGGTACATTTGACCAATGTACCCAACAATCTCCCCCTATTTGGAGAAGTCATAACCCTTAGTCAATGATATACACCACTCATAAATAAAAATTATAAAATGATGTAAAACAGGTATATGTCAACAGAGTTAAACTTAAACATGTAATAAAGCACACATGTATACTCATACAGCATTACAGAACAAACAAGAATTAGACACATTCTACTAAACAATCATGAAATATATATTTATCAAAAATTGTTCATACATTGTTTGCAATATATTTTCAAAGATTTACAATAATGTTTAGATGTAACAGAGTATAACATTCTTCAGTCTAAGCTTAGTCTAATTCTGCTCTGGTTCTTTTATGACTATGCCTTTTCCAGCTTGCACTTTGGCCTTTACAGCAGCAGCAGCAGCAGGCTCAGCATCAGCAACCTTCTTCCCTTTGGAGTCCTTCTTCTTAAGTTCTTCAGCCTTGACTTTCTGCCTTTCAAAATAATGATAGGGCTTAGGAAAGTACTTGCTAGGCTCCACAGCTGTAGGAGGTAGCTTTCCTAACTTAGCCTTCCTTCTATACTGGACAATGGCTTCCTGCCTGATCTCATGCTTCCTCCATTCAGCTTCTGAGAACCACTTGTTCCTCTCATGTGCATTGTCCTTGGCTGCTTTCCAGGCTGTG
This sequence comes from Platanthera guangdongensis, assembly GCA_039583875.1. Classification (NCBI taxonomy): domain Eukaryota; kingdom Viridiplantae; phylum Streptophyta; class Magnoliopsida; order Asparagales; family Orchidaceae; genus Platanthera; species Platanthera guangdongensis. Next base: position 249,732,291 of record CM077151.1, on the reverse strand, counting down.
AGAATGATGTTCCTAGAAGTAGGGCTCCACTGTTCAAAATCTGGTTTTTGCTCAGCAAGTTCCCTGAACTTCTTCTTTGATAGCCTAGTCTCTTCTTCTTTGTCCAAAGCCTCTTGCATAGCTGCTGTAATAGGTTGAACAACCTTTTCCAGAACAATATTAGGCTTACCAGCAGTTGGACTATACATTGTGCTTACATCAGCATGAACCATGTCAAAATCTGGAGGTGGATAGATCACCTGAGCTACTTCCTGTTGCTCTCCTCCAAGATATACACTTTGAATACCAGATTTAGCTACATTGTCATCATCACACAGGGGAGGATAGCCCAGTGTATCTCTGATGGAATTAGAAATCCATTTGGCATGGTCAGAGCTAGCTTTGACTAACACCCTCTCCCCCTTTATGACTTCTTGTTCTACATGATCTCTCACATCATCCTTTTGAAATCTGATTTGGCTGTCCAAGTACCTGATTCCCTCTTTAAAGAAAGGTCTAAGCTTGGTAAGTTGTTCTGAAATGACCTTCTGTGAATCCTTAATGGCAGTCTTGACAGCAGCAATTTCTTCCTGAAATACTTTATCAAATTCAGCTTTGGCAGCAGCAGATGATGTTGAAGGTTCAGCAGACTTACTCTTCAGTTCAGTGACTATTGCATTGTGAGAAGCTGTCAGATTATCATTCATTCTCAATTGATTTTCCAGCACATAGCCTTGCTTCTGTGCTATATCATCTACTTGAGACTTTATTTTGTCTTGATGGGTTGCCAGATAGACCACTGCATTACCACCCTTGTGGAAGCAGTCAGTCATTTCCTTCTTATTCAAATTCATTTCAAACCTTATTGATTTGATATCTTGAGCTAGATCAAATTGTAGGGACTTGTGGCCTTCATCAATATATGTCTCTATAGCCCTCCTTTGCTCATCTAGCTTAACTTGCATTGCTACCATTAAGCTACTATAATCAGTTGATGGAGCTTGTTGGACTAGTGAGTGTTGAGCAACAGTTTGTAGAGCCTTCTTATAGCTCTGACTCCTTCTTTTGAAAACAAAGAATTGCTTCTTTTTAGCTTGTGCAGCCTCATCTTCCTCAGAATCTGAAGTACTGGCAATATCAACCCTGTCCTTAGGGCTTGATGGTTTTTCAGCTTGCACATCTTGTGCCTTCTCAGTGTCTAGCCTTATAGGCTCTTCCTGAACATCCAAGTTCTCCCCCTCAACAGCAGCACCCTTCTCTTCATCAGCAGTAGTCTTGTCCATGTCAAAGTCCTCTCGATCTAGATTCAGAAAGAGGTCTTCCATTGTATATTCTGGGGGTGACTGAGCAGGAGATGTACTTGGTTCTTCAACCACTTTATCAGGTATCACAACAGATGTGTCTGGAAGAACAACATCTGGTGCTGTACTTGCTTGCTGAATGTGCTGATGGACATCAGACAAATCAGAATCCATTACAGAAAAATCTAATGTATTAAGGTCAGAAAGTACCTCTTGGATAATAAGTGTAGCTTGCTCACTCTCCAGTGTAGAGGGATGTTCTACAGCTGGAGGCTCCCCCTGGCTTGGATCCTTGGGGCTAGCTGAAGGCAACTCCCCCTGGATCTCAGCTGGCTCTTGAGGAGCAGGTGACTTCTCTGCAGCCACATCTATTGGACTATCAGGAGTGAAAACAACATGTTCTTCACTGCCTGAGCTGCTGGAGGACTCCTGAGTCACAGCAGCAGTCTTCCTCTTCTTCCTGGGAGGAGAGTCTTTCTTTGAAACTTGCTTTTCTGGGGTTGGAACTTCTTTGGACAACACTCTTTCCCATCTAGAGAATATCCTTGAATCCATTCTCCTCATGTGATTGATTTTAGTTCCAGCAGCAGTGCTCATTACCTCTGGAATTGATCCAGCCAGGTAGAGACTTAGTATCCTGCCCAGATTGGGCTTCTTCAGACTTTCCTTCACTTTCTCAAATACAATCATAGACCAGTCTGTTTTGAGGTTGAAGATGATTCTGGTCATAATACTGAACATAGAGGCTGATACCCTGTCATGTCCTCCTGGTTTGCTTAGTATAACTTTGCCTACAACTTCAGACAGGAATTTGCCTTGATTATTCATTCCCTTCCTGTTGAAAACTGATCCTATTTTCATCTTAGGATCAAGACCACACCAGGTAAGTGCTTCTCTGGTCTTAGATGTGGTCACTTCCTCTTCTTCTTGAACTTTAGGTAGCTGAAGTACCTTTCTCAAGGACTTGGGTGAAATCTTAACCTTGGTGCCATGCACCCTTGACTTAATTCTGTACCCTGAGTCATCTACAGACGCTCCAGTAAGGAATTCAATAACTTCCTTCTTCCAAATTTTGGTTGGTTCTGAAACCAAGAACTCCAATCCTGAATCGGTGACTAGGGTTATCACCGATTTGATTTCTTGTTCGCCGTCGTCGAATGCGCCACGCACCAGTTCATAGCCTTCGTTAACGTTCTCTTCCAGTTTGGGAGCCATTAGGGTTTTGAGAATTAGTCTTTAGAGAAGAGAAATGTCGACACAGTAGTTTGGTCTCGAAACTCTGAAAGCGTGTCGACAAACACAAACAGAACCCTATTTATACCTTTCTTGTTTGAAGACGAACAGGCGGGATGAATTTCTAAAGATGTGTCGACACTGTCAATAAGTGTCGACACTGACTTATAATGTCTCGACACACATGTGTCGACACAAGTTTAGTCAACAGATTTTATGTGTCGACACTTGGCTAAGTGTCGACACCACTATACTCGACATGTAGTCGAGTCTTTACTTAGAAAATTCTGAGTAAAACTTAAGTGTCGACACTACATTGGATGTGTCGACACCTACTCGATATGTGTCGACACTAACATTCTGAAGTGTCGACACCAACTTCCTAGATGTGTCGACACCATCTACCTGAAGTGTCGACACTTACTATTCTGTGTCGACATAGACTTGTCTATGTGTCGACACCTTTTTACTTAGCCAATCTTTAGTTCTGTAAACTTAGTCTAAGTTTATCATACCTAGTTCAATTTTGAACCTATTGAACTTAGCTTCTTCCAAGGGCTTAGTAAACATATCAGCTAGCTGATTATCAGTTCTAACATATTCAAGTGCAATATCATTTCTTTCTACATACTCTCTAAGAAAGTGATATTTAATCTCAATATGTTTAGTTCTACTATGTGATACAGGATTATTAGCTATTGAAATAGCACTTGTAGAATCACAGTAAAGTGGAGTTCTACTTACCTGAAATCCATAGTCCTTCTAACTGATGTTGAATCCACAGAAGTTGAGCACAGCAACTTCCTGCAGCTACATATTCTGACTCAGCTGTGGAAATAGCCACACTGGTTTGCTTCTTACTACTCCATGAAATGAGTCTTCCACCTAGGAATTGACAGGATCCAGTAGTGCTCTTTCTATCTTCTTTGCATCCTGCAAAGTCTGCATCTGAATAGCCTGTTAGATCAAAATCTCCATTCCTAGGGTACCAGAGGCCTAGATAGGGAGTGCCCTTTAGATATCTCAAGATTCTCTTGACTGCAGTCAAGTGAGATTCTTTGGGGCCGGCTTGATACCTGGCACAAACACATGTAGCATACATAATGTCAGGCCTACTTGCAGTCAAGTATAGTAGGGAGCCAACTATCCCTCTATACAAGGTTTCATCTACAGGTTTCCCTGCATCATCCTTGCTTAGAGACATACTTGACCCCATAGGAGTCTTCATGGTACTGGAGGAATCCATACCATATTTCCTTATGAGTTCTAGGGTGAACTTGGACTGACATATGGATAAACCATTTTCAGTCTGTTTAACTTGGAGACCCAAGAAAAACTTCAGTTCTCCCATACTACTCATCTCAAATTGACTTTGCATAAGCTTTGCAAACTTTTTGCAAAGGCTACTTTCAGTAGACCCAAATATAATGTCATCTACATATATTTGGACAAGTATTACTTTGCCTCTAGATTCCCTAAGGAATAGAGTCTTATCTATTTTCCCCTTGTGAACTTGTTCTCAATGAAGGAAACTAGATAGGGTTTCATACCAAGCTCTAGGAGCTTGCTTTAACCCATACAATGCTTTCCTAAGTCTATAGACATGATGTGGAAGAGTAGGATCAACAAAACCTGAAGGCTGCTCCACATATACTTCTTCTTTTAAATTACCATTAAGGAATGCTGACTTCACATCCATTTGGTATACTTTGAATCCTTGGTAGGTTGCATAGGCCAAGAACATCCTTATGGCTTCCAGTCTGGCTACTGGAGCAAAGGTTTGATCAAAATCAATACCTTCTTCTTGCCTTATATCCTTTTGCAACCAGTCTTGCCTTATTCTTAATGATGACACCTTGTTCATCTAACTTGTTCCTGTAGATCCACTTTGTTCCTATCACATTGTGATCTTTAGGCTTAGGAACCAGATCCCAAACCTTGCACCTTTTGAACTGATTAAGCTCCTCCTGCATTGCTTCAGTCCACTGTGGATCTTGTATAGCTTCTTCAAATTTCTTTGGTTCTATTTGAGACAGAAAACTTGAATATACTACAGCATTCTGATTTCTGCTCCTAGTCTGAACACCTTGTCTTGGATCTCCAATGATCAGCTCTACTGGATGATCTCTTAGATGCCTGTTGGCTGGAGGCATCCTTACTTCTGGTTGAACTTCTACAGCATCTTCATCATGCTGAGTTCCTTGTACTTCTTCAGCTCCTGGTACATGTAGTTCTCCCCCTGGACATAAGCCATCATTTTCTACTTGCTGTCTTGCAGCAGGTACATCTTCTATGGTTAGCTTGTCCATCTTCTTAGTAAGACCTGTGGGGCTGCACACACTACTAGACAACTCATTGTTAATTAGTTGTGACTCATCAAAAACTACATGCACAGATTCCTCTACAACTTGTGTAGTCAAGTTGTAGACTCTATAAGCCTTACTATTATTGCTGTACCCAACAAACACTCCCTCTTGGGACTTGGCAGCAAACTTAGTTAAGTAAGACTTCCCATTGTTAAGTATGAAGCATTTACAACCAAAGATCCTAAAATAGGACAGATTTGGTTTCCTGCCTTTCACTACTTCATAGGGGGTCTTGTTAAACCTTTTTGTGATGGTAGCCCTATTTATCACATGGCATGCAGTGTTAACTGCTTCAGCCCAGAAATATTCTGGCAGTGATGAATCACTTAATAGGGTTCTACCAGCCTCTATCAAGGTCCTATTTTTCCTTTCAGCAATGCCATTTTGCTGAGGTGTTCTAGGTGAAGAGAATTCTTGAAATATCCCATAATCTTCACACAGCTTTGTCATGCTTTCAGACTGAAACTCTGTACCATGGTCACTTCTAATTTTGACCACTGTACAGTTCAATTCATTCTGAATTTGCTTAACAAAACTATAGAAGACACTAGGTGTCTCAGATTTCTGCTTTAAGAAGAACACCCAGGAAAACCTTGAGTAGTCATCAACCACTACAAAGGTGTAGACCTTCCTACCTAAGCTGTGAACTGGCATTGGACCAAATAGATCCATATGCAAGAGGTATAGACACCTCACAGCATCTTTGTTGTTTAAGCTTCTAAAGGTGGATTTAGTCTGCTTGCCTTTTTGACAAGCTGAGCAAATGCCATCTTTGACACACTTAACTTGAGGACCATTCCTCACTAACTCTTTACTAAAGAGTTTGTCAATAGTCTTGTAATTAAGATGAGCAAGCCTCTTGTGCCATTTGACACATTGAGAGACTGTCTCATCAGCTACAAGACAAACTGGAGAACTATTGTTCTCAACCATAATGTCTAAACAATAGACATTTCTCTTCCTATAACCTGTCAAAATGATCTCTTGATCACTTGACCTCTTGATATGACAACCATTTTTAACAAATGAGATGTCATACCCTACATCACTTAACTGACTTATACTAATGAGGTTGTGTTTCAACCCTTTAACATAAGCCACTTGAGTAATGGTAACAAGGTTTGAAGAGATGTTACCAAACCCTTTGATGATTCCTTTTTCAGAACCACCAAAGGTCACTTTAGGACCATTTTTGATTGGAATGTAGTCCTTCAGTAGTCCCCTTGTTCCAGTCATATGTCTGGAACATCCACTATCCAAGTACCATGTTGGGGTATGGCCACTTGGATTCACCTGCAAAACAAATTAATGAACCTTAGAACCCAAAGTAAACTTGGGTCCTTGGTGATTGTTAGTTTGCAACTTGACATAGCTACCTACTGGCTTTCCATCAGGTAACTTGCTACTCAACTTGGCACTGGCATTGTGCCAACAATCCAAGGCAAAGTGGCCAACCTTGCCACAGCACCAGCATTCAAACTTGTTGTACCTTTGCTTAGATACAACCTTTGCTGTCTTGACTACAGCAGGCTTGTTGAATGTTGGGGCTTTACCCTTGGACTTGAACTTGGATTGTACAGTCCCTGTAGGTCTAACAAAACCTAGTCCAGCTTTGCCTTTTTGATGAACAAATTCATCAATTAATGGTAATACTGATTTAGGTTTTGAAAACCTGGCAGCAAGTTCTTTTTCCTTCTGGAGATTGATCTTCCAGTCTCTTAATTTGATCATTCTTAAATGTAATAGTACCCATCTGAATCACTGTAATGTGTTTCAGCCTGGCTACTTCATTCAGTTTTTGATCATACTGTTTTTCAAAATCTGTTGCAGCTGCCTTGAGATCAGCAATCTCCTTTGCCTGACTTTTGGCAAGGGACTTGCTTTTCTTATAGGCTTGCAATAGTACTTTATATTCATCTAAGAGCTGATGAATATCTCCCTCAGATTCAGAAACACTTCCATCACTTGATGAAGATGAATCTGACTCTGAACTAGAACTGAAATCTGAACTTTGAGTTGGACTTTGTACCTGACTAGGTCCTGGCTGCTCCAGGATTTTGGTACTTTCAGTCAATGCCATCAGTCCTTGGCACTGACACTCTTCTTGTTCATAGATTGATTCCATGATCTGCATAAACTCTTCTTCTTCTTCAGCAAATAGCCCTATGTAGGCTTCAGCATCTGTCTCAGTGTCTGAAGAAGAAATGTCTGAAAGAGTCTTCTCATTCTTTGCAACAAAGGACTTCTCCTTCTTTCCTTTGAAGTGAGTCTTCTTTTTGTCACTGGATTCTTTCCTTCTCTCAGGACAATCTGCAATAACATGACCCTGTCTATTGCAGCAGTAACATACTATCTTAGACCCAGTTGCCTTGCTAGTCTTTGTCTTTTTCTTGTCCTTCTTTGAAGGCTTCTTCTCCTGATACTGAACTTCTTTCCCTTTGGAAAATGAAGGTCTGGACCTCCATTGTTTCTTCTTCAGAAATTTCTGAAAATGTCTGGTGAATGCAGCAAAGTCTTCATCACTTTCACTGCTTGTAGACTTTGTGCTAACAGACTCATCTGATTCTGATTCAACTACCTCTGGAGGAGGAGTTGATGACTTAGTCCTGTTCTTTCTAGGTACTTCTGACTTAAAGGCAACAGTCCTTTCCCTGTGTTCAGTCCTTGTTGACTTTTCCTCCTCTTTTCTTACTGACAATTGCATCTCATAAGATAACAACTTGCCAAACAGTGTGGGAGGAGGAATTTCTCCCAACTTTGCCATTTCTCTGATGGCACAGATCTTGGTGTCCCAATCTTTAGTTAGGGACCTTAAGAATTTATCATTCAATTCATAGTTAGAGAACTCTCTTCCATAGGACATGAGTTCATTAACAATTCTATAAAATTTCTTGTAGCATTCAGTGATGCTATCTCCTCTTCCTTGCCTAAAGCTCTCATATTCTTGATTAAGCAAGGACTTCCTATCTTGTCTTACTTCTTCAGAACCTTCCATGTAGACAATGAGGGTATCCCACATTTCTTTTGCTGTTTTACAGTGAATAAGGTTCTGGAAGGTGGCATCATCAATTGCACTAACTATGATGTTCTGTGCCCTTTTGTCCATTGTAGCTAGGACAATCTCATCCTTGGTCATCTCAGAAAAATCCTTTGGAGTTCTCTGTGAGCATCCAAGACTGAAATCTTCATGGGCACATAGGGCCCTTCTTTGACTGTGATGTAGATCCTAGGGTCAGAGGCCTCCATGAACAGCCTTACCCTTTCTTTCCAGATTCCAAAAATCTCCTTTCTGCATATGGGCAGTTTCATTGAACCCAATTCCTTGTGATTCTCTGAAGAACCCATGTTTCTTGATTTTCTTGAAACTGTGTTCTAACTTATACTGAATCTGCCAAACTGAATCTCCTCAGACAGTTAGTCCTTTTTGAGGAACCTCCCTCTGATACCACTTGAAAGATATGGTACCTAAACACCTAGAGGGGGGGTGAATAGGTGACCTAATCCTTTTTGACTTTTGTTTGGCAGCACAACAGCTATTTCAGAGAATTCTACAGCTAACAGCAATTACAGCATATAAACAGTAATTCCACAGCACAGCACAGCACAGAAGACACACTAATTTATAGTGGTTCCCCAATCTTTGGGTACATCCACTTTCCCCCTTCGCCTATCTAGCAGTGTACTAGATTCGGCCAAACTTCTCCACTATCTCAGAACCCAACTAGGTTCCTACCTCAGGCCCAAAGCCTTACACTCAGCCAAAAGGCCTACACTCAGCCACCCAGCCTACACTCAGCCAATCAAGGCTTACACTCAGCCAATTAAGGCCTACACTCAGAGTTCTTCAACTCCTACACTCAGGCAATCAAGCCCTACCCTCAGCCTTTATAAAATAGGCTTACAATTCTCTCAGATCCAATGGATCCTACAAGTTAAAATAGAAATACAATTGCTAACTCTACAACTCAGAAAATAAGAGAGGAGTTGAGAGTTTCTTGAAGAGTTCTTGGAAGAACTCAGTTAGATCCAAACTGACTTAGCTTCCTTCAAAGCTTCTTGAGTTAGAAATGAATTAGTCTGAATCTTCTGCAGTTGTTCCTTGACCTCTGCTTCTTGAGATCCAGATGTTTCTGAATCCTTCTTCTCAGCCTTAGTTCCAAAGACTGAATTCTTGATTGGAGCTCTCTCTCTCCAACTTCTTAGATCTGCAGTTGAACTGACAGATCTTCTTGTGTTGATCCTCTGTGTATCACTTCTTGATTTAATCTGATCAACTACTTTAAATATTTTCTCAAGCTGTAACTCTTGTTTCTCAATCACAACTCCTATTTCTGTAAACTATGGATGCCTATTTATAGGCTTCCTTCATGGTAACCGGCTGGTCCGGTTCATAACAAACTTCTGATTTCTCTGACAGTTGATGTAGACCGGCTGGATCGGCAGCTGTCATGTCAACCAGTCACTTCTTGAAATTCTCTAACTGTCAGATAGTGTCGAGACTTTCTGTTCTTAAGTGTCGACACTTATAGACCAAGTGTCGACACATATTGTGTAAGTGTCGACACAAGTCTACAAGGTGTCGACACAATTCCTTGTATGTCTCGACACAGTTTCTTCTGCATGTGTCGACACTGAAATTGAGTGTCGACACAAGTACTTGTACTTCATTCTTAACTGTATTCTTCTAAGTGTCGACACATCTCCTTTGTGTCGACACATCTTCATGTGTTGAAACTGTCAAGTGTCGACACTGCTTCTTGGTGTCGACACAAGTCTTCAATCTTGATTCTTCAGCTGAGTGTCGACACATTCCTTAGTGTCGACACTTGTACTTAGAATATTTTGTAACTTTTCTGTTCTTTGCTAAGTGTCGACACAGCTCCTTGTGTCGACACTTTCTTCAAGTGTAGAGTCTTCAACTAAGTGTCGACACATTGTGCTGGGTGTCGACACTTTCTTCAAGTGTTGACTCTTCTGGTTGTGTGTCGACACATTGTGCTGAGTGTCGACACTTTCTTCAAATACTGACTCTTCAGCATAGTGTCGACACATTGTGTTGAGTGTCGACACTTTTACTTAGACTCTGCAGACTTTTGCTGAGTGTCGACACAGCTCCAAGTGTCGACACTTTCTGGTGTAGACACAGCTCTTCTAGGTGTCGACACTTCTGCTAAGTGTCGACACAGCTTTTCTGCATACTTCTTCACTGAGTGTCGACACAGCTCCAAGTGTCGACACTTTCTGACTGGTGTCGACTCTTCTTCCGAGGTGTCGACACAATGACTCCAAGTGTCGACACTGCTTGTCTGGGTGTCGACACAAGCTTTCTCAAGTGTCGACACTTTCCCTCTGGGTGTCGACACATGGACTTAGAAACTTTTAGCTTCAGTCCAGTGTATACCTAACCTGCACAAGTAACTCAAACAAACATCAAATACACTATGATGTATATCATTGAGTTAGGTGAGGCTTCTTCAAATCAGGTACATTTGACCAATGTACCCAACAACAATCCTCTCCGTGCCTATAAATAGGATCCCCTATTACATCAACAGTAACTGAATGAATAGTAAGTTGAGCTTGGGTTAAAAGTTGCGGCCTCGGATTTTCTGTCTGCGCGGTTTGAGAAGGTTAACTTGTTTGTTGTTTGGAGGTTGTGCGGCTAGCACTGAGAAGCCAAGATTCTATTTCTGACCGCGGTCTAGGATCAGTGGAGCTTGCGATTGACAATCAGCAGTTTTGTAGTAGGTCGCATTTGCGGCTAGCTAGTCTTCACTCTCGCTTTCCAGTTCAATAACTTGTCTGCCAGTCTCGGCGGTCTGTTCTTCATTTTGGCAGAAATTCTTGTTCGCGGACTCTGCCAGCTAGGCAACCTCTGTAGTTAGGCGGCTTGTAGAGAGCGGACAAGGTGTTCAACAGAATAATGGTTTGTCCACGGACTTTTCGGACTCCGTAGATCAGTTCGGTGCAACAGTGGCTTGGCGACCTAAGCGTTCTCGGCGCTCTCAGCTTTTGTCCACCTGGCACCTTATTTATTTTCTGCTTCTCTGTTTTACTTGGTGATATCATGTCTCATCATATATGTCTTGACCTGTAATGAAGATTATTGTTACTACAATACTTTGTTGTTGGCTTCTATTGCATCTGGTTTATTGAGCTCAGTTTACGGTTGGAGTGTTCCTGCTCCTGGTTCCCACTTTCCGCTTGATCAAGTTGTCAGCTTGATAGCTTTGAAAGTTTTACTTGGTATCAGAGCTATCTCCTAGTCATCTTGTCAAATTTTTTAACAAGATGTCCCAAGTGTCTCAACACAATATTACTTAGTGTTCTTTGACTGTAAACTGCAAGGTGTCGAGACATCTTAGCAGTCTTGACACAATTGTACTTGATAGAATTTCCAGTCTAAACTTGAAGGTGTCGAGACAATTGACTTGTCTCGACACAACTGTCTGTCGGGTAACGACATCTTTAAATCTTCACTATGTCGAGACAGTTGAATTGTCTCGACACTACACTCAGCTGGATGTCTACATCTTTAAATCTTCACTGTGTTGAGACAGTTGAATAATCTCGACACTACAGTCTGTTGGGTGTCAAGTGAAGTATTGTGTCTTGACACTACTGTCTTGTTTCTTTCTGATCTCGACACTTCTCCTACAAAGGTGATGACATAGTTATGAAGTATGTCGACACTTTTGTACTTAGTCATTTCTTCTGCGCTGCAACTTGTTGGGCTTTGACTGTCCTGACTTCACTCTACACTATTAGCTATATGGCGTTGAGTGAACTGGCTTCACTCAACGCCTGTGAACGTAGTTAATTTTCTTCAGCAACTGCCTTGATATTTGGTTTTGAGTGAGCTTGCTTCACTCAACGACTGTAGACTTAAGCAATTTTCTGCCTTTCCAGTCAGCTTCTTTGAGTCCATCTATCAATGTCACTTGGACCACCTATCCAATCAATATGACATTGACTAACCTACATACATAAACTGAAACAAACATCAAAGTCAACTGTGTGTATATCATTGAGATGAAAGGGCTTCTTCAAATCAAGTACATTATTTCCAATATACCCAACAATCTTCTCCTATTTGGAGAAGTCATAATCTCAATTCAATGATATACACCACAATTCCAAAATAAGATAATTATGATGTAAATGTTAAGTACTATAATAGAAATAAAAAACAAATGAAAACAACGAGACAAAAATAATAAAGAGCCGATAAACTTTTTCATTTCATTTTTGCCAGTGTTTAAACAGTTTTGAATTTACAATGTACTATTACAAAATTACATAGTTTATAGAAATGATAAATAATCTAAGATTGTTCTGTCTCTATTATGACAATGTCTTTTCCTGATTGTATCTTGGCTTTGACTTCAGGCAGCTTGTCTTCAACAATCTTCTTCTTTCCCTTGTCATCCTTGGCATTCAAGATCTCTTCTTTCTTAAGCCATTGCCTTTTAGCATAATGATATGGCTTAGGGAAATACTTGCTGGGCTTTATAGAATCAGTTGGGATCTTCCCTGCCTTAAGATCATTCCTGAATTTATAAATGATCTCCTACTGCTTTGTATGCTTGACCCATTCTTGTTCTGATTACCATTTTCCCCAATCAGTTATATTGTTGTTAACTGCTTTCCATGCAGTGAGTATAATAGATCTGGAAGTTGGACTCCACTGCTCAAAATCTGGCTTTACTTCAGCCTGCTCCCTAAATCTCTTCTTAGATAATTGAGCTTCTTTTCCTTTGAACAAGGCAGGATCAACCATCTCCACCTCCTCACATACTACATTCTGAACTTGTGGTGGAGGACTATACATAGTCTGTACTACAGTGTGAATAGCCTCAAACTGAACTAGTTGGCAGCCAGACTCAGCAGTTTGATCATCATAATAAATAGGAGGAAAGTCTAGAGTGCCTCTGATGCTATTGGAGGTCCAAATAACATTCTCAGAGCTTGACTTTATTATCATTCTCTCCATATGATCTTTTAAGTCATTTTATGAAATTTGATTTGGACTTCTAAATGAGTAATCCATGAGGACAAATGATTCTTCACTCTGAGCAAATTGTCATCTAGTCCTTTGCTAGAAGACTTGACTGCTTGAACCACAGATTCTGCATGTATAGATAGCTGGGATTCAACATATTTGGAGGTAGATCCTATCTTTGTCTCCAGAGGTGTAGTTTGCTCTATTAGCTTTATTAGTGAAATATCATGCATTACTATTATGTTGTTATTTATTCTTATTTTATTCTCAAGGACATATCCTTGTTTAATAACTATATCCTTTTGAGTCTCCTTTGACTCCTACTACTGTTGAGCTAGGTAGACTACATCATTTCCTCCTCTTTGGAAGAAGTCAGTTATATTCGTCTTCAATTAGTTGACCTCAAATCTAATGGATTTGATATCTTGTGCTAGCTGGAACTGTACCACCTTAGTTCTTTCATCTACATGTTTTTTCAGTTGTCTTCTTTGTTGATCTAGCATTATATGTATTTGAATCAATAGGGATCTGAAATCCAGAGGAGCAGGTGTTGTTCCAAATTGAACAATTTTCTTATATCTCCTACTCCTTTTCCTGAGTTCCTCAATTTTCCTTTTCTTGAGCTGAGTGTCACAACCCGCATTTTCACCGCCAAAACAGGAATGTCAGAGTAAGGGAAAAAATGCATGTCATGATGCCACGTCTGAAGGGGATAACTACGGACGCTCAGACAAAACTCCTACTCAACCATGAAGAAAGATTCTTTAAGTTATTTAGAGGTAAAATCTATTTAAGTGTGGTAGTTAGTCGTATCTCTTACCTTAGTGGCTCATCTAGTCCACGAGGAAAGTAGTTATACGCTGCAGAAATTACTTTTTTTACAAGATTAGATATCCTACATGAGTTTAGAGTTCCCAGAGGACACCTCAAGGTATGCAAGTTCTAAGTTTATAATAACAATAAAGGTAGATTTTTACGGTCGTTAAATATAGTGATTTATCATTTTAAAACGTGCAATGCATGTGGTAACAATAGTAGTTTATATACTTGAAAAATACCTACCATGCAATCCTAGTATAAAACATCCCAGAGAGCAAGTAATCCTAATACATAGAAAGAAAACTAAGCAGCTAGCAAGCATCCAAAAATAACAATCCTATGGGTGTCAACAAACTAACACGAACACACATAAAGCAAAGTATATCTTAACTAGTAAAGCAAAATAAAACAACAGTCTACCTTGCAACGACAAGGTAAAATCCACAGCCAACATTGATTCCCAAAAACTCCAAAACCAGCACCGCAATCAGCTACAGCTCTGAACCTGAGGCATTCCAAAGACAGAACACCTCAGCAAGAATGTACAAGTGATGGCAGAAAGTAAGCCACAAGTAAACAAAGTCAAGGGCTACCAACCCAAGACCAAAGGATATATAGTTAAATAAGGTAGAACAACAAGGTACAAAGGTCAAAGATAGAACACTCATGTGAAGCGTCACGTACAACAAAAGTACACCAAATGCACAGGACTATTAGGGGAAAATGTCAAGATTAAATCATCAGGAGGAGAAATAAACCCCTATTAGCCACATGTGGTCAACTCCCCCAAAAAAACAACATGGGCGAGGTTGTAAACTCATCTGGACACAACCCCAAAGACAATTTATTTGTCTAATTGCGGGGGAGATTGGATACTCCACCATTCACCGCAAATGCCCAAAAAACCAGGTAGAGCCCCATAAAGTACTAATAGGGAGAACAAACATTGCGGCAGTGGATTCGTCCACTAATAAGACCCGTAACGAAGAAAATTATGAAGTCAAACCCCATAACGACCCGGGTTTAGAGCTTAGACGCTCACCACAATCCTTCCTGGGCCTGGTGGCTTGTCTCGCCCCACGACATCGCCATGAAGAAAACCATGATATAAATCTCAAGACAATGATGGCACATCGAATTCTACTAGACAAATCTAGATTAAAAGCGGTTGATCAACCTTTAGGAAGAATTTACAATCCTAAGTAAACTCTAACGAGTTCTACATGAAATTTGAGAAACAGTAATAAGAGTGAGATTTAACCACATCATCAAAACGTATAACACTTAACAGGATTAGGTAGCACAATCAAGAACATGAAAATTATAAATGGAATTAGACAGGAGATCTTAACATCATTATAGTAAGCAAGTTATTTAATAATCATGATAATATTAAGTTAGAGTACCTTCTACTCTTCTTCCTAGCTTTTTGCTCATTTTTTGAAAGCCACATCCATGCTGACATCCCTGGATGTGGAGTAATATTCTGTAGAATATAATATGTAGTATCATGAGTGGGATTTTATTTGGGAGCAGCTTTAGGAATAGACTTTCTTTTCTTGGAGACTTTCTTCTTAGTAGTAGAACTATCATCATCATCATCAGAATCATCATCATCCTCATTTTATCATCATAAGATCCCTGAGGATTGTCATATAAGTCATCAAGTGACTTCAGATTGTCCTTAGAGATTGGATTTTCAGCTTGAGGAGCAACTAAAGGTTCTGGAAGAGCTGGAATATTTGTCACTATAGTGCTTTCAACAACTATTTTATTTTCTTCTTCCATGTTAGCCATGATGATTTCATCTAGATCTGGTAGGGGACTATCATCCATCTTATATGTTGGATGGGAGATAGCCTTTGCGGGGGGGGGGGGGGGGGGGGGGGGGGTGATACAATTTGTGGCTCTACACATGCAAAACTTGCCTTGAGTTGCTTGGCAACTGTGGGGCTTATTGGAGAAGAATATGGTATAATAGCCATAGAAGGCTTTGGGTAGAAAACTGGAAGAAAGTTCAAATGAACTTTATCAAAAGAATTTAATTAATTGAATAAATCAACTGTGGGATTGACAAAGAAATCACCCACATTTAGAACTTCTGGCAGATCTATCTCTGTGTTTGTACACAAAATATCAAGATCAAAATCTGTAACATCTATCTCTGCATCTGTAGGCTTATTTATCTGCACAACTATTGTTGTATCTGCTGGATCTGCTGGAGGAGAAGAAATTGGAACTTCTTCATTGAGTATCTCGCCCTGCCTGGTTTCAGAGGATCCTGACGCTAGGCCCCCAGAAGAAGGGACAGTTGAGATAGAAGAGATGATGGTAGACAGAGAGGTAATGGGACTGCAAGAGATTTAATGGCCTCTGCTATAAGATTGGATATGATTGGAGTAAGGAGTTCCAGAATGGATGGAAGGTAGCGGGAATCCATTTCCATAAACTCAGAGGATGTCTAAGTTCATACAGAAATAGGGAGGATGGAGGATGAAGGGAAAGTGGTGATGTCTGGAATGGGTTCATCAGAAGTTGATTGGGATTGGATGGGAAAGGAAAGTATATCAAAGGATGGTATGGATGAGATGTTATCCAGATGATATGGAAGTGGAGATGGAGGTGGGGTGATGTGTTGTGGAGATTGAATTGGTGTTGTCAGATGTTGAGGAGATGGAGTTAGTGTTGGAATTGATTGATGTGCAGGGGATTGAATTGGTGTGGGAGTATGAACTAGAGAAGAAGATGGTTGTTGAGATGGAGGAGTGGGAATTTGGATGGCTGGAATGTTGGTGGAGGGGACAACTTCTGGGGATAGGTGATCAGTTGGTGCAGCTCTTTATGGCCTAGGATGGCTTTGAGATTTTCCTCTCCCATCGACCGAAAAGTGCAGATGTAAGCCTTTTTGAGGCATTAATGAACACTATCATGGAGACCAGTTGTTCAGGAGCTTTTTATTGAAGGACTATTCCCAGAATCCTTCCAAAGCAAACATGCTTCTTATTATTTTTTTTCTTAATTAAATCAAACTACAGTTTTGCCCAGTTAACTGCTTTCTTCTCAACTAGAGCACTCATCACAAGAAACTGGTGCCTGGTGATGTAATCGTGGGCGTTGTGCTTTCCCAGCAGAACTTTGCCGACAACATCAGCCAAAAATTTATACTCAGCAGATAAATTTTTCTTTAGCAGTTTATTTGGGTTTTCTCCAGAATGACCCATCTTCATCAGCATATTATCATAGGCATCACTATCCATCTCTATTTCTTGATTACTATTTAGTAGACCGAAAATTTTGGTTAGTATAGTAGGGGAAAGGGAAACTTGATTACCAGATATTGTCCTTGTCATTGTATCTGCCTCTGGTGTTGAAGAGGTGAACACCCATTCCTTAATCTCAGTCATTGCTATCTTGATGCGGTTGGTCATGATGTTCTTCAGTTTTTTCTCCTCAAACAATTTCTGAATATCCAGAAAAATCTGGTCAGGGTGCTGGAAGGAATCAAAATGAGTATCAAAGCCCATGTCAAATTTCATCGCAGCAAGGGTGTTCGCCGGAATCGCCATTAGTTCGCCTGCAAAAAAACAGAGATCAAGTGCAAGGGAACAAAAAGCGCGGGATAGAGCTCGAAGAAAACCTAGATATATGGTTTTCAGAATATGAAGCGGCAGACTGCGTTCGACGAAATAAATAAAATTCTTCGATCCGCGTTCGACGAAATATTTTATTGACAAAAGAATTCGTCGATCTCAGTCAGAAGAAGTGAAAATATTTCATCGAGTTCAGTTCGACCAAAATTTTTTGAAGCAATATCGTCGATCTCCATTCGACGAATAGAACTTCACACACAGAGAGTTCGTCGATCTCCGTTCGACGAATTTCTCAAGAACTCTTTCTCAGTTCGTCGATCTCCGTTCGACGAACTTTGAAAAATTCTTCGACCGCAAACAAAAATTAAATTAAGGCCTCTCCATTGATCATACCAAGCTGATTTATAAAGAATAGATGGTTCCTCTCATCCAAGGTTTTGGTGAAGATATCTATGTAACATCCCCATCCATCGCATGACATATAACAGATGGTCAAGTTGGAACCCGACTCCATATACCACAGACAGTCGAAAGGGTTACATAAGAATATTCAAACTATCCAATTAAGACTACTTATCCTACACAGAGCATTCTAGCAGAAGCTTTTAAAAGTTAAAAGAACCCAAAACTCAAATCCAATAATCATGAATGTCCACAACCACACCACTAGAATGAGAACCAAATACACTGAAAGGTTACACAGCCTTATGGCCTTACAAATGTTCACTTAACAAAATAGTGTCTTACATATATCGGCTCGCAGGCCGGCCACACATGAAAAAAAAAACAACTATTCTTTATGGCCTTCGAGGGCCAGCATAGCAGCATGGGCTCCAGACCTCTATCTAGCACTCGGCTCCACAGCACCTGCAAGCAACATTCCACCCACGGTGGCAAACAAAGAAACAGTCAGCCAAAGCCGACCAAATTATAACGACCCCGTCCCTTACTCGGGATGGAGGTTCTCTTTCCCTGCATATCATTAGCCCAGTAAAACAATAAAACGTAATTATACTACGCCACAGGTGTAGGCTCGCACGACCAAACACCCCGTGCACTCAGGGCACATTAACGGTGAATCCTGACACATCAGTGTCTTCACCACCATCCCAATGATGGCAACCACATCAGCATTTAGCCTTTCTGACCACTATTTAAGGCTCCCAACTATGCCAATGGCCAGTCCCTTTTCGGGTCTCTCACACCGAACCACATAGCCTAGGTCCAACTCCACTTGCCCGTTGCTCACACCACATAGTCACTTTAAGACGTACGCACTAGCCAAGCTTCTCTCGGATCCCAAAACTTTTCCAAACAATCACATAACCCAGTTATGTTCAAGGCCGGTTCCCTGACCGCCAAGTTAGCAGAACACGTTTCCGCTCAGTTTTCCAGGTGCGCCTTGGAGTTAATCCCCAAGGATCCCTGCTGCAATCTACCGCGTAGAAACCTGAAAAACCCAAAGCACAGAGTCTTCTCCGTCAAAACATAACAAATGCAACATCACCTGTTGGAACACCCTATTACTGATTTGGGCAAGGATCACTATGTCTTTTAGTAAACCTATTTTGACATCCTTGTATAGATCTAAAGGTCAATTAGAATTGAGTCTAAGGGTTAGTGTTTAGGTTTGGAAGCTGCCCTCAAGACCAGGTTTTTCAGTTTTGGAGACTAAGTCATTTCGTCGAGCTCAGTCCGACGAATCGTCGAACTCCATTCGACGATCGTTGAGCTCACTTCGACGGATCGTCGAACTCCATTCGACTATCTTTGAGCTCAACTTCAACAAGTTGTCGAACTCCATTCGACGATCTTCGAGCTCAGATCGACGATCTTAACTCCAGTTTGATTCTCTATCTCTGAGCTCAGTTCGACGATAGTTGAGCTCAGATCGACGATCTCTGTTTCTATCTAAGTCCAAATCTCTGAGCTCAGTTCGACGATAGTGGAGCTCAGTTCGACGTTTTTCTGAAGAGTTCAACGATTTTCAAGATTCAAATTCAGATAGTTGAGGAATTATTCTCAGCATTTAATTCAGAGATCTTGTAGCCATTTTCAATTAATCTGGAGCAAGTTTTAAGGAATTTTCAAGGAATGTTTTATTGGACTTTACTACAGAAGACAAATACAATTAAGGAAGTCATTTATTGACAGACTAACGACTATCTTGGAAAGTGGATCATTTCTATTCAGACAAAAAGGAATAAAAGATCAGATTTTTCATTCTCCTCTCAGAAGAGTGAGACATACATATTCTGCAACAACAATTCTCTGCAACAAGAACAACAACACTTACAACAACAATTACACAAGAGAAAGAAAGAGAGTTGCAGACATTTTCAGTCTCAAAGATTCATACAAGAACACTCATCACAAAAGGAGATCAATCAACTGAAACTTTTAGATCTCTCTTGATTCAAGTGTTCAAAGGCCATCATCATTCAAGACTCCAGACTCCTCACATTTCAATTTTTGCTGGAATCATCATTTGCTGGAGATCAAATCATTTGAAGGTCTATCACCCTACTGCAAAGCTTCACTTCCTGAATAACTCAATATCTCAGGGGGAGCTTTGACAACATCCACTATCTTCTCTCTGACTGTTGACAGAGAAGATCTACTCATCCCTCTCTCTCTATGCTGTAAAGGGTTTTTCAAACTACCTTCAAAAGTTTGTGATTGATTTCTAAGAACTTGTCAAAACTCAGTGGTGGCAAGACACCTGATGAAAAAATCTAGTTTGGTTTTTTAGCACCTTATCAAAAGCTCATTGGTGCCCATGACACCTGATCAACTCATCCTGTAGTGGATTCCTACCTCGGGTGGTAGAAGAGTGGATGTACCCAGGTTGATTGGGGAACCACTATAGCTCCTTGTGTCTTCTAGTTGCTTACTTTATTTTTGTTTCTGGCTGTGGTCTGTGATTGCTCTGTGTTTAGTTTTACTCTATTTTATTTGCTTCCCTGTTCACTTATGATTACAACAACTGTTGTAAAACGTTTTTACCAAGCACCATACTCTATTCACCCCCCCCCTCTAGAGTATATCAGATCTAGCTTACACTTTCATCGCCGATCCAGACAATACACGTCCGGGAAGGCTTCCCACACAGTGCCTATGCTCGTACTTCGGTTCTGAACTCTATATGCAACACAAGGGGGACTATTCACATCAACCCCAAGGAACACCACACACTCATCGCACAATCGCGGGAGCGGGTTTCCCTATGCAAAAAGGAAGAGAGCTTCACATGCTCAAGTGGAGAATTGTTACCCTTGTAGTCCGCTTTTGCGTCATGGAAAAACTACACTGATAGAAGTCTTTGCAACGACCTTTCCTCCACGGATCCGCTCTCAGATCTCAAAATGGTTCTCCGATGCTCCGCCGGCGGCCGGAATACTCCTCCTTCTTCCGCCTCTTTCAAACTCCTTGGAAAGAGAATGGCTCGGAGAAAATGAAGATTTAACTTGCCCATTCCCGGACTTAACAGAGCAGGAAACCGTATGAGCCACTGGATCTTACTTAAAGAAAATGAACGGCTCAGATCTGCACAAAAATCCGCAAACCTGGGCCGAACACGGCTTGGCACACGGCCGTGTCCCAGGTCGTGTGCCTCGATCCAGGCACGATTCTCGAACACCGAGACTCACACGGGCTACGACATGCCTGTGATGCACTCGACACGCCCGTGTCGGATCCTCGACACGCCCGTGTATAGGGGGCGTGCCACATATAACTGCCACGGCAACGGACCCAACCCAAGTGAGCATGGGTAGGGATACAGGTATGAACACGCCCGTGTCACTCGATAATCGTCGATCAAAAATCATCGATCTTCGAACACAGAGGGACATGCCCTCCCGACACGCCTGTATCGCCTGGCGTATTCCTCTCGAACACTTTTTGTCGAACTCAATCAGCTTTCGGTAACACGGGTACAAACATGGTTAGGCACACGCCCGTGTCAAATGACACGCACGTGTCATTCAACAGTGTTTCTAGCCGTGTCCTTCTCGGGATGAAAACGGACAAAACACCAGCCAGACACGGTCGTGGACACGCCCGTGTCCTAGGCCGTGTACCCCTATACCGGCACCAAAAATCTCTTTATACTCTATCAACTCAAATACCATTTTTGGGGCGTTACAAATCTCCCCCACTTAAGGAATTTCGTCTCGAAATTAAGTAAAGGTACACAAAACTACAAGTTACTTGAATGGAATAACTCGGGGTATTCCTCCAACATAGCCTGCTCTCGCTCCCATGAAAGCTCCTCACGTCTGCAATTTTCCCAATGGACTTTAACCATTCGGACTTCCTTATTGCGGAGTCGCTTGACTGCAACATCTTCAATACGTACTGGCATGACCCTTGTTGTTAATTCATAATCAACCGGTACTTGATTGTCCGCAATGATCTGCGAAGGGTCTTACATCGCCTTACGCAACACCGACACGTGGAATACGTCATGTAGCCCACTCAATTCTGCCGACAGCTTCAATCTATATGCCGCCTCGCCAACACGAACCAGGATTTCAAATGGTCCAAGGTATCTCGGACTCAACTTCTTCAAGCGTCGAACCCGCGAGACACCCTTGAACGGCTTAATTTTTAAGTACACCCAGTCGCCAACATTGAACTCCACATTCCTATGTTTAGAGCTATAGTACTTTGACTGTCTGTCCTGAGAGATCTTCAACCGTTATTGAATTGTCCGTATCACTGAAGTGGCATCTTCCACTACTTGACGTTTGTAAAGCTTCGACTCGCCCGTCTCCAACCAAGATAATGGCGTGCAACACTTTCTCTCGTACAAGGCCTTGAAAGGCGCCATTCCAAAACTCACCTGAAAGTTGTTGTTATACGCAAACTCCACCATGTACAGGTGATCTTCCCACTACTTTCCAAAATCTATGACGCACATGTGAAGCATGTCTTCCATCATCCGGTTGACCCTCTCAGTTTGGCCATCCGTCTGAGGATGAAAGGTTGTACTGAACTTTAGCTTAGTACCCAACTCACTATGCACCAACCTCCAGTCATTCGACGTGAAGCGTCCATCTCGATCACTAACAATACTGCGGGGCACACCATGCAATCGTACAATATTCTCCACATAGATTTTGGCTAACCTTTCCACCGGAACTTCCATCCTGACCGGAATAAAGTGCGACACCTTTGTCAACCTATCTACGACCACCCAAATGGCGTCGTTTACCTTCTGCGACTTTGGCAAACCATGCACAAAATCCATAGATATGTCATCAAATTTCCATTCTGGGATAGGCAAGGACTTTAGGAAACCTCCGGGCTTCTGTCACACCACTTTAACCAAGGCACAAGTTTGGCACTTGGCCACATAGAGTGCTACATCTTTCTTCAATCCTGGCCACCAAAACAATTTCATCATGTCTATATACATCTTCGTGCTTCCCCGGTAGATCGAGTACTTGGTATGATGAGCCTCATACATCAACTCCTCCCGAAGATTATCCACAGTAGGAACGCATAGGCGACCCTCCTTCCTTAGCAACCCATCCTCAACAGCAAACTGGGAATTTTACCCATCCAAAGATTCATCCAAGATCTGCTTCATGCTGTTATCCTGAACCAAAGCCCGCCAAACTCTATCAGATAGGTCACACTGCACCTCTATCCAAAACAGTTTCGCCTCAGCACTAGACTACTTGTCGATGCAAGATATCTCCAATGCCTCCAACTCACAGACCAATCTCTCATCATGTACCGATAACCAGTTGGCCTGCACAGGAGTCCTATGACTTAACGCATCCTCCACTGCATTTCCTTTCCCAGGCACAAAATGAATCTTGAAGGTGTAGTCCCCTAAGAACTCCATCCACCTCTGTTTCCTCATGTTCAGATCTTTTTGATCTAACAGGTACTTCAAGCTCTTATGATCGATGTAAATATCGACCTTCACGCCGTACAAATAGTGTCTCCAAAGCTTTAGTGCAAATATCACAGCCGCTAACTCTAAGTCGTGGACCGGAAAATTCCTCTCGTGAGCTTCAATTGTTGTGAATCGTAGGCTATCACACTTCCATGCTGTAGCAGAACACAGCCCAAACCACTGCCCGAAGCATCACTATAGATCTTGAACCCTTCGGTTCCACTTGGCGAACATAAAATAGGCGTTGTGGTTAACCGCCTCTTTAACTCCTCAAAAGCCTGTTCACACTCCGGAGACCACACAAACTTCTGATCCTTCATTGTCAATGTCGTGAGTGGTAGCGCTATACGCGAGAAGTTCTCTACGAAGCGCCTATAGTAGCCAGCAAGCCCCAAAAAACTCCGGACCTCTTCCACTGTAGTCAAAGCAGGCCACTCCCGTATCGCCACTATATTCGTCAGATCCACAGCTATCCTTTCTCCACTGACAACATGACCAAGGAACGCTATCGAGGATAACCAGAATTCACACTTGGAGAACTTAGCATACAACTGATTCCTCCTCAACGTCTCCAACACCATGTGTAGATGATTGTAGTGATCCTCCTCGCACTACGAGTACACCAGGATATCATCGATAAATACTATCACGAAACGATCCAGGTACTCTCTAAACGTCTTGTTCATCAGATCTATAAACACGGATGGAGCATTGGTCAAACCAAACGACATAACCGTGAACTCGTAGTGCCCAAACCGCATACTGAATGTTGTCTTTGCGATGTCGTTCTCCCTTATCCTCAACTGGTAGTAACCGGATTTCAGATCTAACTTCGAATATACCGTTGACCCAACCAACTGATCGAATAGATCATCAATCCTTGGAATTATATACTTATTCTTTTCTGTAAGCTTGTTCAATTCCCGGTAGTCGATACAAAGCCGCAAGCTCCCATCTTTCTTCTTAAAAAAGAGAACTGGTGCGCTCCAAGGTGACGAACTTGTACGCACATAACCTTGCTCTAGCAACTCTTGCAGTTGCACCTTCAACTCCACCATCTCTAGCGACGCTATCCGATATGGAGGGCTTGACACCAGTTTTGCACCCGGTACCAGCTCAATGGTAAAATCAATCTCCCGCCGAGGAGGGGCTCCTGGGAGATCATCTGGGAACACATCGGGATACTCAGACACAACTGGGATACTGTCCAGACTTGGCTTAGGCGTCGAAGTCTACACTAGAGTGACAAACAACTCTGCACCAGACCGAACTGCCTGGATCACCTGAAGGGCTGACATCAAAATCTTACCCGACCCCTTCATGCCCGCAAACGTAGTCTCCCGATCAGTATTCCGACCCAACTTAACTTTCTTACGGTTGCAATCAATGCATGCACCCTTCTCCGAGAGCCAATCCATACTGAATATTACGTCGTACTCTGCCAACGGTAAAAGCGACACTCACAAATCAAACTCTTGGTCTCCAATCTGAATCTTCACTACACATATCCTATCCGCGCGCATTGAGCACCCATTGGGAAATAACACATACAATTTGTCTTTTGCCATCGAGGACGGAAACCCGATGCGCGATATGAATTTTTCGGACACGAAGGAATACTATGCTCCTGTATCAAACAGGGCACTCGCCGGAAACTCAAAGATTAACACAAAGCCTAGCACCAACAAAAGTAAGCTAACAAATATGAAGGTAACAACTATACAAGTTAAACCACTGTAATTTAACTCATATCTGTCACAACGTCCGCTTGCTTTATGGCCTCTTGCAAGCCAAGGTTGTAGACTCTAGGCTGGGATTGAGCATAGTGGGACGCAGTTGACTCCACCGCCTTCCCTTTCTCCTCATAAGTCGCTCCAGGCTTCCTCTCGGACATTGCACGTCTGCTCCAACACTCACGAGCAAAATGCCCCATCTTCTCGTAGTTGTAGTAAGCTCCTGGGACTCGACTTATAGTTGCCCTCGACGCACCAGACGGAGGGGCTGAGTTCGAACTCCTTTGTTTCTTATTCTACCTGCGGAAACTTGACTTTATATTTGGCACCTTGAACTCAGACTTCTTTTCTCCTGGGTCCTTCTTCTCTTGAAATTTCTTCACAACCTTCTCCAATGACCTGGCCGAATTGACCAAGGATAGGAAGCCCTGCGCCTTTGGCCCAGCAAGTAGTAGTTGTAGGTCGCCGCGTAGACCCTCATAAAACAGGTTGGTCTTCCGTTCTTCTTCCATAAGCGTAGCACCAGCATAATGACCCAATCGTGTGAACTCATGGAGATACTCATCCACGCTTCTGGCTCCCTGAGTCAACCCAAGAAATTAGTTCTCCATCTCAAGCATCTGAGCAGAGGGTACAACTTTGGCTAGGAACAATCTTGAAAATTCCTCTATAGGCACATCAACAAGCTGCTTACCCACTAAGAGATGAAACTCCAACTCATCCCACCATAGCCTAGCTTCACCCACCAAAAGAAAAGTCGCTATGGTGGTCTTCTGCCACTCCTCAGTTAACATGGCTGTCAAAACCCTCTTTATCGAAGAGAGCCAGTCCTCAACTTGAGCTAGCATTCCAACCCCATCGAACCTCGGAGGATTAAAGCCCATTACATGCTTGAGCTGCTTCTCCGTAGTTCTCCTCGGCTCTACTAGATCAACTGCTGCGCGCTCCACCACTCTCAGCTCTACATCCCTAACCGGTTCTTGCTCATTCGCAGGAGGTGCGTGATGCATTTGTCATGCAGATTGGTCATTTATCATTGCAAATACTGCCTCCGCCACCAACCTGATGGTTTTCGCTGAAGGAGGTGTTGTAGGCACGTCCCTTGGTGCAGTACTTTCCGCTGATTGCGGATGCTCTGACTGATCAACACTACTCTTAGCTGCCTATAGTAGCAAAGACACACGATTAGACGACAAACAAATTGCTAAAAGCAATCATTGGAACAATCAGATGCCACAAAACAAGTGCATTTTCATTCCTAAGTGGACATTCATGGGTTCTTTTTGATGTTATAACGATGACGCACACATGTGCTCACCACCCCTTAAAAGAATTAGGCCACGATTTCATTTAAGCCTGACTGAAACCAGAAGTCTGATACCAAATTGTAACACCCCCATCCCTCGCATGACATATAATAGAAGGTCCAGCTAGAACCCGACGCCATATACCACAGATAGTCGGAAGGGTTACATCAGAATATTCAAACTATCCAATTAAGACTACTCGTCCTACACAGAGCATTCTAGCGGAAGCTTTTAAAAGTTGAAAGAACCCAAAACTTAAATCCAATAATCATGAATGTCCACAACCACACCACTGGAATGAAAACCAAATACATTGAAAGGGTACACAACCTTATGGCCTTACAAATGTTCACTTAACAAAATAGTGTCTTACATACATCGTCTCGCAGGCCGGCCACACATGACAAAATAAAAATAACTATTCTTTACGGCCTTCGAGGGCCAGCACAATAGCATGGGCTCCAGCCCGCGATTTAGAACTCAGCTCCGCAGCACCTGCAAGTAACATTCCACCGCACGGTGGCAAACAAAGCAACGGTCAGCCAAAGACGACCAAATTATAACGACCCCGCCCCTTACTCGGGACGGCGGTGCTCTTTCCCTGCATATCATTAGCTAAGTAAAACAATAAAATGCAATTATACTACGCCACAGGTGTAGGCTCGTACGGCCAAACACCCTGTGCACTCAGGTCACATTAAAGGTGAATCCTGACACTTCAACGTCTTCACCACCATCCCAAAGATGGCAACCACGTGAGCATTTAGCCTTTCTGACCATTGTCTAAGGCTCCCGACTATGCCAACGGCCAGTCCTCTTTTCAGGTCTCTTGCACTGAACCACATAGCCTAGGTCCAATTCCACTTACCCGTTGCTCACACCACCTAGTCACTTTAAGACGTACGCACGAGCCAAGCTTCTCTCAGATCCCAAAACTTTTCCAAACAATCACATAACCCAGTTATGTTCAAGGTGGGTTCCCTCACCGTCAAGTTAGCAGAACACGTTTCCGCTCAGTTTTCCGGGTGCGCCTTGTAGTTAATCCCCAAGGATCCCTGCTGCAATCTACAGCGTAGAAACCCGAAAAACCCAAAGCACAGAGTCTTCTCTTGCAAAACATATCAAATGCAACATCACCGATCCAAACAATACACGTCCGGGTAGGCTTCCCACACAATGCCTATGCCCGTACTTCGGTTCCGGACTCTATATGCAACACAAGGGGTACTATTCACATCAACCCCAAGGAACACCACGCACTCATCGTACACTCGCGGGAGCGGGTTTACCTATGCAAAAAGGAAGAGAGCTTTACATGCTCAAGTGGAGAATCGTTACCCTTATAGTCTACTTTTGCACCATGGAAAAACTACATGGATAGAAGTCTTCGCAACGACCTTTCCTCCACGGATCCGCTCTCAGATCTCAAAATGGTGCTTCGATGCTCCGCCGGTGGCCGGAATCCTCCTCCTTCTTCCTCCCCTTTCTAACTCATTGGAAAGAGAATGGCTTGGAGAAAATGAAGAGTTAACTCCCCCATTCCTGGACTTAAAAGAGCAGGAAACCGTCTGAGCCACTCGTTCTTACTTAAAGAAAATGAACGGCTAAGATCTACACAAAAATCCCCAGACCTGGGCCGAACACGGCTTGGCACACGGCCGTGTCCCATGCCGTATGCCTCGATCCAGGCACAATTGTCGAACACCGAGACTCACACGGGCTTTGACACTCCCGTGATACACTCGACACGCCCGTGTCGGATCCTCGACACGCCCGTGTCTAGGGGGCGTGTCATATATAATCGCCACGACAACGGACGCGATCCAAGTGAACACGTGTAGGGACACAGGTATGAACACTCCTGTGTCACTCGATAATCGTCGATCAAAAATCGTCGATCGTCGAACACAGAGGGACACGCCCTCCCGACACGCCCGTATCGTCTGGCGTGTTCCTCCCAAACACTTTTCGTCGAACTCAATCGGCTTTCGGTAACACGGGTACAGACACGGTTAGGCACACGCCCGTGTCAAATGACACGCCCGTGTCATTCAACCGTGTTTCTGGCCATATCCTTCTCGGGATGAAAACGAGCAAAACACCTGTTGGAACACCCTATTACTGATTTGGACAAGGATCACTATGTCTTTAGGAAACTTGTCTTGACCTCATTGTATAGATCTAAAGGTCAATTAGAATTGAGTCTAAGGGTTAGTGTTTAGGTTTGGAAGCTTCCCTCAAGACTAGGTATTTCAGTTTTGGAGACCAAGTCATTTCGTAGAGCTCAGTACGACGAATCGTCGAACTCCATTCGACGATTGTTGAGCTCACTTCGACGGATCATCGAACTCCATTCGACGATCTCTGAGCTCAACTTCGACAAGTCGTCGAACTCCATTCGACGATCTTTGAGCTCAGATCGACGATCTTCACTCCAGTTTGATTCTTTATCTTTGAGCTCAGTTCGACGATCTTCTAGCTCAGATCGACGATCTCTGTTTCTGCCTAAGTTCAAGTCTCTGAACTCAGTTCAACGATAGTGGAGCTCAGTTCGACGTTTCTCTGAAGAGTTCAATGGTTTTCTAGATTCAAATTCAGACAGCTGTAGAATTACTGTCAGCATTTAATTCAGAGATTTTGTAGCCGTTTTCAATTATTCTGGAGCAAGTTTCAAGAAATTTTCAAAGGAATGTTTTATTGGACTTTCCTCTACAATACAATTGCAATTAAGGAAGTCATTTATTGACAGGCTAACGGCTATCTTGGACAGTGGATCATTTCTATTCAGACAAAAAGGAATAAAATCTTAGATTTTTGCTCCCTGCAAAAGATGAGAACAAGAAGTTAGAAAAATATTCTCTGCAACAACAACTCTCTACAACAACAAGAATTACAGCTCTTACAACAACAATTACACAAGAGAAAGAAAGAGAGTTGCAGACATTCTTAGTCTCAAGAATTCATACAAGAACACATCCAAAGGAGATCAACTAACTGGAATTTTCAGATCTCTATTAATTCAAGTGTTCAAAGTCCATCATCATTCAAGACTCCAGACACCTCACATTTCAGCTGTTGCTGAAATCATCATTTGCTGGGGATCAATTTTCTGAAGGCCTATCACCCTACTACAAAGCTTCACTTCCTAAACAACTACAGATCTCAGGGGGAGCTTTGACAACATCCACAATCTTCTCTTTGATTGTTGATAGAGAAGATCTTCTCATCCCTCTCTCTCTGCTGTAAAGGGTTTTTCAAACTCCCTTCAAAAGTTTGTGATTGGTTTCTGAGACCTTATCAAAACTCAGTGGTGGCAAGACACCTGATCAAAAAATCTGGTTTGGTTTTTGAGCACCTTATCAAAAGCTCATTGGTTTCCAGCACACTTGATTAACTCATCCTGCAGTGGATTCCTACCTAGGGAGGTAGAAGAGTGGATGTACCCAGGTTGATTGGGGAACCACTATAGATCCTTGTGTCTTCTGGTTGATTACTTTATTTTTGTTTCTGGCTGTGATTTGTGATGGGTTTGTGTTTGCTCTGTGATTATTTTGTGTTTAGATTTACTTTATATTATTTGCTTCCCTGTTCACTTAAAAGTACAACAACTATTATAAAAAGTTGGTAGCAAGCACCATACTCTATTCAACCCCCCTCTAAAGTATATCAGATCTAACTTGCACTTTCAACTGGTATAAAAACAAGGTTTTTTATTCATACCACATCTTCCAGGTTGGTTAAAAATACCACATCTCAGTGGTTGCACAGTCTAATACCTGAACCCAAAGATTCCTATAGTTAGATTTGCTTGTTTTGATTTTGCTATTAGAATTATTTCTTCACAAAACATGGCCCAAAATAAAGATTATGATAGCACCAGACCTCCAGTGTGCAATCTATCCAAATTTGTACTTTGGAAGGCAAGGATTAGACTCTACATGAATTCTGTTGATGAGGACATTTTCAACTCTGTTTTGACAGTGTGTCCAAGACCTCCAGAGAATACAAGTACAAATGTTGTTCCACCTCCCTCAGGAACAGATGCTGACATCAAGAAATGGAAAGTTGCAGATGCAAAGGCTATGAACATTCTAGACCAGACCATGTCTGATGAAATTTTCCAAAAGGTAGCTGAATGCAACTCAGCAAAGGACATCTGGGATAAGCTATCTAAAATAGTCTCAGGATCTGCTGATGAGAGAAAATACAGAAGATCTCATCTCATAACCCAGTATGAGAATTTCAAGAAAGGAGAAGCTGAGTCAGTAGCAGACATGTACAATAGACTCAGTCTGATAGTCAATGAACCGAAAACTTTGGATAAGGAGATCTCATTGACTGAGCTAAATGATAAAATCCTAATGTGCTTCCCAAGCACATGAGACTCAAGGATCTGGCCAATCAAGGATGCCAGAAGTCTAAATGAGATCACAATAGAAGCTCTCTTGGGCAAGCTCAAGTCTTATGAGCTGCTCATTAAAAATAGAGAAGAAGAGCAGAAGGCTGCCTCACCAGCCACAAGAATGGAAAATTCAATAGCTTTCAAAGCCACTGAAGATTAGCCTGAAGACAAGGTCACAGGCAATGATGAGCTACTTAGTTAACTGGCCAAAAGATTTTACAAAATGGCCAGAAAGGACTTCAGGAAGAGATCATACAAAGAGCATTACAAGCCAAGGTATGATAAATCAATTAATAAAGAGATTATCTGTTTTGGTTGCAGGAAACCAGGCCACATTGTGCCTGACTGTCCAGAGAACAAAAACAAGGACCGAAAGGACAAGAAAGAAAGAAAAAATGACAAGGACTTCAAGAAAAATAGCAATGGAAAACCCTCCTCCAGCAAGAACAAACACACAAGGAAGGGATTTGTTGCTGAATCTTGGAGTGTGACAGAAGAAGAATCTGAAACTTCATCCAGCTCAAGTGATGATGAGGATGTTTCTGAAGAGAAGGAATTCTGCATGATGGCTATCAATGCCTCACAACACAATTCTGATGCAGAAGAGTCAGAGTCAGACTCAAAGACTCAACTTGAAGAGGACCAGGTAATAAGTTCTTTTGATTTTAACTCTGAGGACTTTAAGTATGAATTTAAAGCACTATGTTTACACTTATTAAAATCTAAGAAGGAAATCATTTCTCTCAGAAATCAATTATCTGAACACAGTACCTTAAAATCAGAAAACCTCAAACTCTCTGAGGAGTTGGAGTGATGTAGGGAGCAGATAGTTTCACTGAAAATTGAGCTGTCAGAGGCCAAGAAGCTAGAAGAATCCCTCAATGGGAGAAGTATCAAGCTAATGGACATCACAAGCACAGTGAACTCAAGATTTAATAGTACACTGGGCTTGGGTGCTTCATCCAGCCAACCTATAGTACTAACAACCCCAATTAAATTTATCTCTGATAAAGGCAAGGGAGTTGTAGAGCTAGCTAGGAAAAATTCTGACTTACCTAAGAAAACAAGAGTTCAACAAAAATCGTCGAACGCAGCTAGACGATCGCCGAATGGAGATCAACGATCTCAGGAAAAATCGTCGAACTCAGGTCGACGATCTCTAAATCGTGAACTCTGCCACAGTAGATCGCCGAACGGAGCTCGACGATCTGACCCAAGATCGTCGAACGTAGCTCAACGATCGTCGAGCAGAGATCACAGATTTGAAAACTTCTTCAAAGGTAAATCAAATTCCAATCCTAGGGGTCCTTCATCCAGATTTAACCCTTATACTGAATGGATAATACCTCCAAGGAGATATCATCCTGAAGGTTATTAGAGTCAACCAGGGATGTCATTTATTTCTGAATTTAAAGGTTATCAACCTAGGCCCAAGGTAAACTGGTTCAAAAATAAGTAAATTAATTTATGTGCAGGTGAAGAACTATCCAACACCAAACCAGCAATGGTATCTGGATAGTGGGTGCTCAAAGCACATGACAGGAAACAAGGACAACCTCACATCCTTCAAAGCCAAGATTGGACCCAAAGTCATATTTGGTGATTCAAACTGTGGACTAACAAAAGGATATGGTGCAGTCCAGATTGGCACAGTCACATTCAAGAAGGTAGCTTATGTTGAAGGACTGAAGCATAACTTGATCAGTATCAGTCAGCTATGTGATGAAGGCTACCAGGTGACTTTCAGCAAATCCTTATGCAAGATCAAATCAGAAGACAACACAACTGTGTTGACATGTAAAAGGAGAGGTAACATCTATGTAGTAGACTTTCTTTCAATAGAAGTAGATATTTGCATGTTTAATTCTATTTGTAGACCTAATGAGTTATGGCATAAGAGATTAGGACATGTAAACCTTAGAACCATTGCTAGGCTATCCAAGGACAACCTTGTTAGAGGACTACCTTCTGGCCCCTACAAGAAGGAAGGACTCTGCATGGCTTGTCAATTAGGCAAGCAAACCAAAAATAGTTTCAAGTCACTTAATAAGAGTTATTCACCTAGGATTTTGTATCTGTTACACATGGATCTTTTTGGACCCATTATAGTACAAAGGTTAGGAGGGAAACCTTACACTTTAGTAGTTGTAGATGACTTCTCTAGATTCACATGGGTGTTCTTTCTAAGGAATAAGTCTGATGACTTTAAGTATTTGATAGAGTTTCTCAGATGCATACAAACTGAGTTCAATACTCACATTGCCCGGATCAGAAGTGATCATGGGACAGAGTTTTATTCTCTTCTTATGCAAGAGTTCTGTCAGAGTGAAGGGATCAGGCACACTTTCTTAGCACCTAGAACTCCTCAACAAAATGGGGTTGCTAAAAGGAAAAATAGAACCCTTATTGAATCTGCCACTACATTATTGTCAGATGCTCACCTTCCTCTATCTTTTTGGGCAGAGGCAGTGAACACCTCCAACTATGTGTTGAATAGAAGTTTAATACATAAACTGAAGGGAAAGAATCCCTATGAATTACTCAAAGAGAAGAAACCTAAAGTAGATTATTTTAGAATTTTTGGTTGTATTTGTTACATTCACAATAATGACAAGAAATATTTAGCAAATTTTCAAGCTAAAGCTGATGAAGGAGTGTTTCTGGGATATTCCATGATCAGTAAGGCTTATAGGGTATACAATAAATCAACTCTTAAAATTGAAGAATCTGTTCATATATCTTTTGATGAATCTAACATGCCTTTCAAGGAGAAGAATACTTCTACCATAGAACCTTTGCAGGTACACTCTCTTGTTGAAGACTTGGACAGGTTACAAATCATTCAAAAAGAGGAAAGCAGTGAAGATGAAGAAGACATTCAACATCTTGAAGAGAAACTTCTTGAAGAGCCAGTTGTTGTACCACCAGAGGAAACAACAACACTGGTTGGTGAACAATCAACACCTCCTGCTGATTTAGTAATATCAAAAGACCATCCAATCTCCCAAGTTATTGGAGACATCTCAGCTGGTGTGCAAACCAGAAATCAGGTCAACCAAAACTTGATGCACACTTTCTTCCTTTCTCAAATTGAACCTAAATCCATTCAAGATGCTGAGCAAGATCCACACTGGATCATTGCAATGCAAGAAGAGTTGCATCAATTTGAAAGGAACAAAGTTTGGGAACTAGTACCAAGGCCTAAGGATCACTCCATTGTTGGAACAAAGTGGGTGTTCAGAAACAAGTTGGATGATCAAGGAGTCATTGTAAGGAATAAGGCCAGGCTAGTTGCTCAAGGGTACTCTTAAGAAGAAGGGAAAGATTATGACCAGACTTTTGCACCAGTTGCAAGGTTGGAGGCCATAAGAATCTTCTTAGCATATGCAGTACACAAAGGTTTCAAAGTATACCAGATGGATGTAAAGTGTGCTTTTCTAAATGGAGATATCAAAGAAGAAGTCTATGTCAGACAACCTCCAGGTTTTATCTCTTCAACTCATCCTGATTATGTTTTCAAATTGCATAAAGCATTATATGGTCTAAAGCAAGCTCCTAGAGCATGGTATGAGACCCTAGCATGCTTCCTTCTGAAAAATGGATTTATAAGGGGTAGAGTAGACCAAACTCTTTTTATTAGAACTTATAAGTCCCACACCATACTAGTACAAATCTATGTAGATGATATTATATTTGGTTGTACTGATTCAAATTTGTGCAGAAGGTTCTCCAATCTAATGCATTCTAAATTTGAAATGAGTATCATGGTTGAGCTATCCTTCTTTCTAGGATTACACGTCAAACAACATGTTGAAGGCGTCTTTATTTCTCAAACCAAGTATGCAAAAGAATTGGTTAAGAAATTTGGTATGTCTGAAGCATCATGTATGAAAACACCTATGCCTACTAATGTTGTATTAGATGTTGATGAACATGGGAAACCTGTTGATCAGACAACATATAGAGCAACGATTGGCTCTTTATTGTACCTTACAGCTAGTAGACCTGACATAATGTTTGCTACATGCATATGTGCTAGATTCCAAGTGAGCCCTAGAGAGTCACACCTAACATTAGTATAAAGGATTCTCAGGTATGTAAAAAGTTGTCCAAATCTAGGTCTCTGGTATCCAAAAGATTCAGCATTTGATTTAACTGGATTCTCTGATGTTGATTATGCTGGATGCAGAATAGACAGGAAAAGCACCAGTGGAACTTATCAGTTTCTTGGTGACAGACTTGTCTCTTGGTTTTGTAAGAAACAAACATCTGTATCAACTTCAACTGCTGAAGCTGAATATATGGATGCAGGTAGTTGTTGTTCACAAATCTTGTGGATTCAAAACCAACTCCTAGACTATGACTACAACTTAGAGAAGTCAAAAATATTTTGTGATAATACCAGTGCTATTTCTATAGCTCAAAATCCAGTCCTCCATAGTAGGACAAAACACATAGAAATTAGGCATCACTTTCTAAGGGATAATGTTGAGAAAAATAAAATTGAACTTCAATATATTCTAACTGATTTGCAAAGGGGAGATATTTTCACCAAACCCTTGGATGAAAAGAAACATACCTTCTTCCTGAATCAGTTAGGAATGTTAGATGGAGGAAGTATAAAATAATTTCCATGATTTTTAAACTATAAAAATTGACCAAGACTAGGCAAACATCTTGATTTTTCTAGTGTCTAGAGTGTTTCTGGTCTTTGAACTGCGCTCGACGATTTTCCCCCAGATCGTCGAACGGAGATCGATGCCTTCTGAAATTGTCGACCAGAGTTCAGCGCTTCTCAGATAGTGCTCAACTATCTCTCCAGGTCAGCGATCGTCGAACGAAGCTCGACGATTTTGTTTTCTGAACTATCGTCGAACGGAGCTCGACGCTCTCCAATATCATCGAACCGAGATCGACGATGTTGATGACCTTTCAGTTTAATTTAGAAGCCCAGATCGTCGAACTGAGTTCAAGGATCTTTCCTATTCTGCGTCGAACCCTAATATAAAATTCATTTTTCGGCCGTTGTTCTCCCTTTGCACTTTCATTCTCTCTGCAAATTTTCTCTTTCCCTCCAAACTTCTCTACACTTGGTCGTTTCATTGTTGATTTTTGCAGGAATCAATGGTCGTCTTAGTTGCAGTCCTGGCCGCCATGAAATTTGATGCAGGTTTTGACATTGACATGGACTCATTCAATAACAGCGATCAAATTTTCCAAGATATTCTGGAACTTTTCAAGGAACAAAAGCTTGTTACCATCATGACTACCAGGATCAAATTACCTCCAGATGAGATCAAAGAATCGGTGTATACTGCCCACACTCAGGATCAGAATACAGTTGTTGGAACAATCTCAGGGACCCAGGTATATCTAACACCTG
Source organism: Platanthera guangdongensis (assembly GCA_039583875.1). Taxonomy (NCBI): domain Eukaryota; kingdom Viridiplantae; phylum Streptophyta; class Magnoliopsida; order Asparagales; family Orchidaceae; genus Platanthera; species Platanthera guangdongensis. The sequence continues at coordinate 249,696,265 of CM077151.1, read as the reverse complement.
CTTCCCTGACAGAGATCTTTCAATTAAATTCTGGAGAAGACTCTGCTGAACTATCTAGAGAAGAATTTTCTAATATGCTTAATAGAATGGGACATTCAGATGCAAACCATAGCAAACTGCTGAAGAAAAACCTATCTGTTGAGTACAGATTCCTAGCTGATGTGGTTGGAAAAGTCTTGTTGGCCAAACACTCAGCCCATGATATTATCTCAAGGTATCAGCTCTGCTTGATGGGTGCCCTTGTAGATAAGAAACAATTGAACTGGGGAGACATCTTCTTTGATCTGATCAAGAAGAAGATTAACAAAAATTTTGTTAATTACGGGAGGATATTAGGGATGTTTCTTCAAAATAGATACCCTGCTCTGCTAGTTTCAAATGGGATGTACATCAATGCCTCCAAGAGGCTCACCTGTGACCTATTTGGAAAATGGGATAGGCAAATTGTGAAGCCCAGCAGGCCCTCTGCATCTACTACTTCAGGCACAAGGACTACTCCAGTCACTTCCCCTCAAGCTTCTGCCCCTGCAGAAGACTTGCCTGCTTCTTCTTCTCCTCCTCCACCTCTTGTTTCATCTACACCAGTCACATCCACCATCATTATTTCCACTCAATCTCCAACTTCAATTCCTTCTCCACCTCCACCACTCACAGAAGAACTCTCCCATCCCCTACATCACTACCCACAACAAGAAATTGATTCATCATCCCTCATTCCATCTTTCAATCTTATAGATGATTCCTTTATGGATGATTCTCCCTCATCCCCTCCTGAGCCACCATCTTCATCCAATTCATACCAACAACTACTGCAAGATATAATTGCCCAACCATCCTTCACACCATCTGTTTCCATTCCATTATCTTCCATTTCCACAATTCCCATCTCTCAACCCTCATTTCCACCATCCACCTGTTCTCCACCAACATCTCATGTTACTCCACCCTCAATTCCTACCTCTTCTCAAGACCCTCTTGAGCATGTAAATCTTCCAGCTCTAGCAGACAGGCTCTATGAGCTGATAGCTCCCATGCTATCACTCTTGATGGAGACCTCCTTGGCTCCCCTTCTCAAGACAGTCCAAGAACTGTCTGTCAGGCTCTCCTCTCTTCTTCCCTCTCAGGAAATCCCTTCCTTTGGGTGCCTTGATCCAGCTTTCTCTGAATCTAGGCAGGGGGAGATGCCTCATGAAGGAGAATGATTGCCTGCTGATGTTGCTGCTGCTGTGTCTACAAGTCAAGCTCAAGCTTTAATACCTCCTGTTGTAGTTATCATAGTGGACCTCAGGTCACTGTTATCAATTTTTGATTCTGTTTATTTGAACTGTCTGCCAGTCCAACCATCTGAAGATCTGTCTAAGGCCATTGTGCCCATTCCAAGCTGTGACACCAGTATAATAAACTCTTTTGTAAATTCCCTCTATGCTGCTCCTCCTTCTGTTTCTGTTGAAAGTACTGCTGCTGCTCCTACTGCTAATGTTGCAGTTTCTGATAGTTCTGATGTTGCTGCTGTGTTAGTATCTGAGGACATGCATATGATAGAGACATTTATTCTTGAGCCTGCTGTTACTGATGCTGTTGCTCCTTATTATTATGATCTTCCAGTTTCAACTGATACTACTATTGTTGTACCTTCTATTTCTGAAAGTGTTGTTGCTGAAATTATTGTATCTGAATTTGTTGTTGCCAGTGCTACTTCTACTCCTCTTCCTGCTACTGCTGTTTCTGCTGTTACTTCTGCTTCATCTAAACAACAAAAAGATTATCTTAAAAGAATTGATGCTTTATATGATGATCAAAGCTCAGAAAGTGATCAGTTCTGGACTGATTCAGATGATTCTTCTGTTACTATTGCAAGAAAAAGGAAGGCCAGAAGCAAGGCTATGAAAAGGGTTCCTCCAGCAAAAGTCAAAGACACAAATGATATTCCTTATTACATACTGCATAACTGTCCTATCACAGAACATTTTATGCAATACTCCAAAAATCAACTGAAGGCTATGAAGAAAAAGAGAAAGTATGAGAAAGGATCTTCTCAGCTCAATCCTCCTCCTCCTCCTCCCTCACCTAATGCAGGTGTAGGTGGTAGTTCAGCTGTTCAACCTTCTGCTATAAGCCAATCCTCTTATCAACCTCAAGGTAGATCTCAATACAGAGGAATTCAATCCAGAGGCTACCAGTCAAGGAGAGGAAATTACAGAGCAAACCAAAGAGAATTTCAAGTTTACTCCAAAGGACATTCCAGGCAACACCCTTATTCAAGGGAAGGACAAGCTTCCACTAATACTACTTCAGGTCCATTTCCTTATAAGCTGAAAGATCTAGTCTCCTCCAGAGCTCCTCCAGACAATCCCTCAAATAGATATGAGCCTCCAGTTCCTTTTGAGGATCCAGAGAATAATCCTACTTCATGTACAGCTAGAATGAAAGAATTTGCTGCTCTGGACCAGATCAAGAAAGCCAGAGAACAAGGCAAAGACACTTCCAGTATTACTACCTTATCAGATCAAAGAAAGAAGGAACTTGAAAGATACTCATCCAGTAAGTTCTTTTATTTAGAAAGCTACATGAAGCTACACCCTGAAGTTGTAGTGCCCAGGCCTAAGCAACAAACCTCTTTAGGTGCAGCTGATGACAGAAGATCTAAAAAGGAAGCTCTCAATCCAAACAAATAAATATTACTTATAAAGAGCAAGGAAAAAGAGTAATTCTATAAGGTGACAGTTATTTTGATTTCTAAGCTATCTGAGGTAATATCTGTGATTCTGCAATGTCTTGTTTGTTATATTGTTGCTTTGTATATGTTTTTAATTTTCTAATACATGTAAATAGTAATCCTAACCCAAATAGGGGGAGATTGTTGGAACACCCTATTACTGATTTGGGCAAGGATCACTATGTCTTTAGGAAACCTGTCTTGACCTCATTGTATAGATCTAAAGGTCAATTAGAATTGAGTATAAGGGTTAGTGTTTAGGTTTGGAAGCTGCCCTTAAGATCAGGTATTTCAGTTTTGGAGACCAAGTCATTTCGTCGAGCTCAGTACGACGAATCGTCGAACTCCATTCGATGATCGTTGAGCTCACTTCGACGGATCGTCGAACTCCATTCGAAGATCTCTGAGCTCAACTTCGACAAGTCATCGAACTCCATTCGACGATCTTCGAGCTCAGATCGACGATCTTGACTCTAGTTTGATTCTCTATCTCTGAGCTCAGTTCGACGATCTTCTAGCTCAGATCGACGATCTTCTAGCTCAGATCGACGATCTCTGTTTCTGCCTAAGTTCAAGTCTCTGAACTCAGTTCAACGATAGTGGAGCTCAGTTCGATGTTTCTATGAAGAGTTCAATGATTTTCCAGATTCAAATTCAGACAGCTGTAGAATTACTGTCAGCATTTAATTCAGAGATTTTGTAGCCGTTTTCAATTAATCTGGAGCAAGTTTCAAGGAATTTTCAAAGGAATGTTTTATTGGACTTTCCTCTACAAGACAATTGCAATTAAGGAAGTCATTTATTGACAGGCTAACGACTATCTTGGATAGTGTATCATTCATATTCAGACAAAAAGGAATAAAAGATTGGATTTTTGCTCCCTGCAAAAGATGAGAACAAGAAGTTAGAAAAATATTCTCCGCAACAACTCTCTGCAACAACAAGAATTACAGCTCTTACAACAACAATTACATAAGAGAAAGAAAGAGAGTTGCAAACATTCTCAGTCTCAAGAATTCATACAAGAACACATCCAAAGGAGATCAACTAACTGGAATTTTCAGATCTATCTTGATTCAAGTGTTCAAAGGCCATCATCATTCAAGACTCCATACACCTCACATTTCAGCTGTTGCTGAAATCATAATTTGCTGGAGATCAATTTTTTGAAGGCCTATCACCCTACTGCAAAGCTTCACTTCCTGAACAACTACAGATCTCAGGGGGAGCTTTGACAACATCCACAATCTTCTCTTTGATTGTTGACAGAGAAGATCTTCTCATCCCTCTCTCCCTACTGTTAAGGGTTTTTCAAACTCCCTTCAAAAGTTTGTGATTGGTTTCTGAGACCTTATCAAAACTCAGTGGTGGCAAGACACCTGATCAAAAAATCTTGTTTGGTTTTTGAGCACCTTATCAAAAGCACATTGGTGCACAGGACACCTGATCAACTCATCCTGCAGTGGATTCCTACCTAGGGTGGTAGAAGAGTGGAAGTACCCAGGTTGATTGGGGAACCACTATAGCTCCTTGTGTCTTCTTATTGCTTACTTTATTTTTGTTTTTGGCTGTGATTTGTGATTAGTTTGTTATTGCTCTGTGATTATTCTTTGTTTAGAGTTACTTTATATTATTTGCTTCCCTGTTCACTTAGAAGTACAACAACTGTTGTAAAACGTTTGTAGCAAGAACCATACTCTATTCACCCCCCTCTAGAGTATATCAGATCTAACTTGCACTTTCAACGCCAACCAGACACGGCCATGGACACGCCCGTGTCCTAGGCTGTGTACCCCTATACCGGCACCAAAAATCCCCTTATATCCGACCAACTCAAATACCATTTTCCAGGCGTTACAATCTGCTCTTTGCAAATCAGTGTAGATGTGGACAAGCTTAATTTTTTTTTATCCACACACTCTCTAATGAAATGGTGCCTGATGTCTTTATCCTTAGTTTACCTGTGATGGACTGGATTTTGTGTAATGGAAATTTCACTTGTGTTATCACATAGTAGAGTTGAATTATTTAAGTTGAACCCATAATCTAAAAGTTGGTTCTGAATCCACACCATCTGGGAACAAAAACTTCCAGCTGCTATGTATTATGCTTCAATAGTTGATGTAGACACAGATGACTGCTTTTTGCTAAACCAAGAGACTAATCTAACACCAAGGAACTGACATGTCCCTGAGGTGCTTTTTCTGTCTACTCTACATCCAGTAAAGTGAGCATTTGAGTATCCAGTCAACTCAAACTCTGACTTAGTTGGATACCAGAGTCCTTAACTAGGACAACTGTTTATATATCTTAAAATCCTTTTTAAGAATGTAAGGTGAGATTCTTTGACGTTTACTTGGAACCTAGCACAAAGGCATGTAGTAAACATGATATCTGGTCTGCATGCTTTAAGTTATAACAGGGACCCAAAAATGGCCCTATATAACTTCTGATCTACAGGTTTTCTATGTTCATCAGAATCAATTACAACATTTGTAACCATGAGTGTTTTCTTTGCTGAGGCATCAGCCATCCCAAACTTTTTGATAATCTCCATGGCATACTTAGCCTGGGATATGAAGATGCCATCAGGCAGCTACTTCCTTGGAGACCAAGGAAGTAGGAGAGCTCACCCATGCTACTCAATTCAAACTTTGAATACATGAGGTTAGAGAACCTCTTGCATAGTTTGGAATCTGTAGACCCAAAAATAATGTCATCTACATAGATTTGTACTAACAAGATTTGATCCTTATGGTGACTAATGAATAATGTCCTACCTACCATGCCTCTAGAAAATTTATGCTCTAAAAGAAAGCTGGCTATGGTTTCATACCAAGATCTTGGAGCATGCGTTAGACCATAGATAGCTTTATGTAGTTTAAAAACATAAGGGGGATAAGTAGGAGAAATAAAACCTGGAGGTTGTTCTATATAAACCTCTTCTTTAAGTTCACCATTAAGGAATGCACTCTTGACATCCATCTAGTAAACCTTGAATTTTTTGATGGCAGCATATACAAGGAAGGTTCTGATTGCTTCCAGCCTTGCAACAGGTGCAAATGTCTAGTCATAGTCAATGTCTTCCTCCTGCCCATAGCCTTGAGCAACCAGCCTTGCCTTGTTCCTTATGATAGTGCCTTGGGCATAAAGTTTGTTCCTAAATACCCATTTAGTTCCAATGACTAGGTAGTCTTTTGGTCTTGGAACTAAATCCCAAACTCTATATCTCTTAAATTGGCTGAGCTCCTCTTACATTGCAAGAATCCAGTGTGGATCTTGCTCAGCATCTTTGATGGATTGAGGCTCAATTTGAGATATGAAGCAGGCATGCATCAAGTCTTGGTTGAGTTGATGCCTTGTCTGCACACCAACTGAAATGTCTCCAATCACTTGAGATACATGGTTATCTCTAAGTGTGGCAAATTCAGTGGGTGGAGTTGGTTGAGCAACAGCCTGGGGAATAAATTGCTCTCGTGGAATTATGTTAGCTGTTGGTGGCTCTTCAGTGATTACAGTGTCTTCATCTTCACTTTCTTCAGCAGTATGTAGAGAAGGATGGCTAATTACCTCATTGGTGAGGGTCAGTTCATTTAACTTCTCACACAAATATGGTTCCTGCAAATACTCATTGGTAGAAGGAATCTTCTCCTTGTAAAACATATTAGTCTCATCAAATGAAATATGTATTGATTCTTCAATTTTCATAGTAGATTTATTATAGACCCTATAAGCCTTACTTACTTGGGAATATCCAAAAAAAATTCAAATTTCATCCTTGGCTTCAAATTTTCTAATGCGTTTCTTATTATTGTTGTGAATGTAACATAAATAACCAAATATTTTAAAATAGTATACTTTAGGTTTCTTCTCTTTAAGTAGCTCATAAGGAGTCTTATTATTAAGCTTGTGTATAAGACTTCTGTTCACTACATAATTTGTTGTGCTCACAGCCTCTGCCCAAAAGGATACGGGCATACAAGCATCTTCAAGTAATGTGCCTGTTGATTTAATTAGTGTTCTATTTTTCCTTTCAGCAACCCCATTTTTTGAGGTGTTCTAGGAGCTGAGAAGCAATGCCTGATACCTTCCTTCTCACAGAACTCTTGAATAAGAAGAGACTCAAACTCAGTACCATGATCACTTTTGATCAATGCAACTGGAGTAGAATACTCAATCTATATGTTCTTGAGAAAATCTGTAAGAACCTTGAAGTTATCTGACTTAGATCTCAGAAAGAATACCCAATTGAATTTAGAGAAGTTATCTACAATCACTAAGGTATAAGATTTCCCTCCTAAACTTTGTACTGTAATAGGGCCAAAATGCTCCATATGTAGCAAGTACAACATTCTAGGTGAGTCACTTTTATTTAAGGATTTAAAACTACATTTAGTTTTCTTGCCTAATTGACAAGCCCTGCAAAGGCTTTCATTCTTATAGGGGCAAGAAGGCTATCCTCTAACAAGGTTTTCCCTAGAGAGTTTGACAATATTTTTTAAGTTTACATGACCTAATCTCTTATGCTAGAAGTCACTGTTATTTCTTGTCTGATTAAATAAGCAAATTTCTGTTTTGGCAGATTTAAAGTTAACTATATAAATGTTTCCTACTCTAGTGCTAGTCAAAACTACATGGTTATCTATGGAAATAATAATACAGGAAGTTTTAGTAAATGATACCTGAAACCTTTCATCATATAACTGACTTATGGAGATAAGGTTATGCTTCAGTCCACTTACATAAGCAACATTCCTGAAGGTGACTGCTCCAATTCTGACCTTTCCATAGCCTTTAGTCTGGCCATAATTAGAATTACCAAATATTACCTTGGGTCCTAGCTTTGACTTGTATTTAATTAGATTGTCCTTGTTTCCAGTCATGTGTTTAGAACAGCCATTATACAAGTACCATTGTTGCTCTATGCTAGGATAGTCTTTCACCTGCAATAAAACAGATTAGTCATTCCTAACCCAGGTTACCTTGCGTCCTTCTTTCTACGCATAATTAAAGCTATAAATATAAGAATATTTAAGTTGACATTTATAACCTAAAGGGTAATATCTTCTAGGTGGAATGATCCATTTATTAAATTGGTTAAAAGAAGATCTTGGTTGGTTATAAGTTTTGAAAGAATTAAAGTTTTTGTTATACTGAACTGCGTTCGACAAATTCTGGTACGTTCGTTGATCTAACTTCGACGAATGGGGATGAGTTTGTCGAACTCCACTCAGTGAATGGAAGTATTCATTCTCTGGGCCCCAAATTCATCGATCTCTAGTCGATGAACCATACTGGTTTCGTCGATCGTAGTTCAACGAATAATTATAGCACATGTTTGCGTTCGGAGTTTGTCGACTGGAGTTCGACGAACTGTACACATTTTGTCGATCGAAGTTGGACGAAATCTGTTGAACATTGTTATGATTTGGATTTTTATTATTTTTTTCTTTCTCTTATTCTTTGGTTTTAATTCAGTTTGTTTAGCATTATTATTATTGTGTATTTTTTCTTTTCCTTTTTTTGAGACAAATTTTATTGGTGTTGTTAAAATATTTTTTTGGATCAGTGGGGGTTGGCTTGATGAAGCACCTAAGCTCAGCTTGCCATTTAGCCTGACATTAACTGTGCTTGTGATGTCCATCAACTTGATACTTCTCCCATTTAGGGATTCTTCAAGTTACCTAGCCTCAACTAATTCAGATTTTAGTGATATAATTTGTTCTTGTGCTATAGTTAATTCATCTTTTAGCTTAATATTATCAGAAGCAAGGTTTTCATATTCAGATAATTTTTCTCAAAGTGTTTTGATTTCTTTTTCAGAATTAATTAAATCTATACAAAGAGATTTGAATTCAGTTTCAAAATTATCAGAATTGTAATCAAAGGATGACAATACCTGATCTGCTTTTGATTCAGATTCTTCATTATCTGATTCTTCAGCTTGTTCCTCATCATCAGATGGACTGCATGAGGCATTGATAGCCATAAGGCAAACTTCCTTTGCCTTTGCTTTCTCTTCATCTTCACTGGAACTGGAAGATGAAGATTCTTCTTCAGTACCACTCCAGGACTCAACCACAAAGCCCTTCTCTTTTCTCTTGTGTTTGCTGGAGGAAGGTTTGCTGTAGTGATGCTTCCTGGAGTCTTTCTCTCTTCTTCTTTCCCTCTTTTGATTCTCAGGACACTTTGAGATGAAGTGTCCTGGCTTCCTGCACCCAAAGCAAACAATATCTTTAGTGGGTGTTGTTGATGCGTGAAAATGGCACCGGGCAGCTAACACGGAGGCGGTGTTCAATCTCACAAGCTAGGAGAGGAAGAAGGATGAAGGCTGCGGGGGAAGAGGAAGGAAGGAAGCTTCTGAGTGCTCGAGGGTGGAGCAAACGCTGGTCAAGAAGGTTATGGGTATAAAGGAGAGGGTGCTAAGAGCAGAGGAGAAGCTTGATCAACAGAGAAGGTTGATCAAGAGAGGAGGAGGTTGATCAGGAGCTGTCGAGTAGACGGTTAATATGACGGTTGTGCTTGTAGGTTGGTTGCCGAGGGAGCTGAGCTGAGCTAGGAAGAAGGGAGAGAGAGGAGGCTCCGCTAGCAGCGGCAACAGCAGACTTCGCCCACCGCAGCTTAAATGCCACTCTTGTGATAGGCTATCCTTTGATTAATAGCGAGAGCTACAACTTGTTAATACACCTTTACAATAAAGCAATAAAGTGTATAAGAAGGAAGCTGGCAGCTAAGAAAGAAGAAGTGCCAGAGGAGGCCGCACGGACTGAAGAGAGAGGCCGGCAGGCCGCGTGTTTAAGGGAATCGGGAGACCACGCAGATTGCAGAAACAGAAGCATGCAGGCCGCGTGACTAAAGGCGCAGAGGGGGATGCTGACTGAGAAACGTAGTCCGCAGGAGCTGGGCTGGATGGCTGACTTCGGGCATGAGCACTTTCACGATCGTCCCCCCCCCCCCCCCCCCCCCCCCCACCCCCCCCCCCCCCCATGTGTGAGAGGAATGGGGGTCTATTTGTAGGCCCGAGGAGGTAATGGCTTGCAGTGATGTTACCCCCGGTGAGACGATAACTTGAGCGAGAAAGAGACGGAATCCGCCGAGTCCGCAACAGGCCGCGCGAACTGGGACTTGGTACTGGAGTCGGTACTGCTGTCGGCAAAATGGGAGACCTAGTGGCGGACTGCGATGTAGGTTTGAGGAGTCCGTTACTGCTGAGCTGGGATAGTATGCCTACTGCTGGGGTGGCGGACATTGGAGGCTAAGCGGCGGACTACAAGGAGAATCTGTGGAGTCCACCGCTACTGAGCTGAGCGCGTTGTAAGGGGTGCGAGTAGGAGAGTGCCCGCGGAGTCCGGCGAGTCCGCACGAAGTTATGCGGACTGGGACTGTCTTCTGGAGGACCTGCTGCCTGGCGGGCTGGAAGGAGTCCGCCAGTTCTGTCTGAGTCCGCGCCAAGGCCACAAACTGAGGAGGGGTTGACCCTACTACTGGAGAAGAGCTGGTGCTGGCTAAGGAGAGGCGGACTGCATTGCGAGCCCGCAGAGTGTGCCGAGTTCATGCTTGCTGGCGAGCTGAGTCCGCTTATGTTGGGAATGGAGAGCCTGGCTGTTGAGGCTGTTGTGGTTCACCAATGAAGGCAGACTGGAAGTCTCGACAATACTTCAAGTCCGCCGAGCTCGCGATGTTGCTGCTGGTCTTGGCGGGTAGCCGGAGTTGGACTCCGCGGTCTGTAGGCGGGCTGGAGGAGTCGGCTGCCCGTGCTACTGGGTGATAAGGGATATGCGAGCTGTTGCCGGCCTGGGCGGCTATGTAGTTGAGTCTGACAGAGAGAGTCCTGCAGAAACAACCTGTGGTTAAGCTGAAAAGTGGGCAGCCTGTAGAGGCGGACTACGGAAGCAGTCCGCGGCCCCTGCCGACCAAGGGAAGGAGTGCAGCCTGGGCGGTCAGACCGCTGAGACCGCGCAAGTCGCGCAGCCTGAGCGGACAGAGAATTCTATCCGCCCACCCTAGGGCATCACGACCTCCAGGAGGAAGCCAGGGCAGGGCGCGACGAGCAAGCTGGCTGCCTTGGGAAGGATCGCCGATTTCGGGGTTAACATAATCCCCGCACTTTTTTAAGTTTCGAATAAAACATCGAAAAAGTTGGAGACCCATGAAAATTGTGATCCACCACAAAGGAAAGAGAAGGGTCAAGGAGAGATAGAACCTGGAACCTATCCTCTGGAGTTTGGTGTTGCCTGTCTATTTTCCTGTAAGAGAAAAGTTAGGGTGGGCATGTATGGGAGGTACACCTTGCGCATACCTGGGTTTGCCTTTGCAAAACGAAGAAGGTATATCTTCTACTGAGTTCTGCAAAATGACGGTGAGGAAAACACAGAAGCATAATGACTTGCAAGTACCTGAGAAGAGACTCGCAAGTGTCTGCTGATCTCTGTAAATAGAAGAGTTAGAGGCAAACATGTATATGATAGAGGCTTGCAAGTATCTGGGAGAGGGCTTGCAAGTGTTTGCTAACCTCTGCAAAGAGAAGAGTTAGAAGCAAACATGTATATGAAAGAAGCTTGCAAGTACCTGGGAGAGGGCTTGCAACTGTTTGCTAACCTCTGCAAAGAGAAGAGTTAGAAGCAAACATGTATATGAAAGAAGCTTGCAAGTACCTGGGAGAGGGCTTGCAAGTGTTTGCTAACCTATGCAAAGAGAAGAGTTAGAAGCAAACATGTATATGAAAGAAGCTTGCAAGTACCTGGGAGAGGGCTTGCAAGTGTTTGCTAATCTCTGCAAGAAAAGAGTTAGAGGCAAACATGTATATGAAAGAAGCTTGCAAGTACCTGAGAGAGGGCTTGCAAGTGTTTGCTAACCTCTGCAAAGATAAGAGTTAGAAGCAAACATGTATATGAAAGAAGCTTGCAAGTACCTGGGAGAGGGCTTGCAAGTGTTAACTGTTGATGAGATAAGGTCGATATGACCAAATAACAAGGAAAATGCCTGATGAACTCTGCTGCTGGTTGAAGATCAAACCAAAATAGCAGTCTTCTTGTTATATTAAAGATGCCATGAAGTCATAATCATTGAGTCGAGCGTTAACTGTTGACAGATATGATCATATTGGCAGAGAAAGAACTTGACGAATTCTGCCAATCTTAACTAAATTGCAATAGCAGGGCTTGATGATCAAGGAGAGTAAGATTCATTGATCAATATTTGATGCCATTAGATTTTGATAAGAGTAAAGAATAACTCAGTGAACCATCATCTGATAGAGCTTGAGCAAGCAATGTATATGAAATGGGCATAGGAAAAATTATTACTGGAAATCCTTTTGGTAGGTCGGATTAACCTGCTCACTTGAGAAAGAAGGCAGTTGACAAAAAAGAGCACTAGCTATACTCCCTTGACAGAGCACAAAAGGGAGACATGTGCAAAAAATCCTAAGAAGGAAGCGACATATGCACTGCTCTCTTGCCTCGAGTAAATTTATTACTGATCAATGAGACTAGTTGCGCCAAGTGGCCTATTGCTTGTCTGTGGATTGATCAGTGGAGTTGTGGGAACCTACGAAGGCACGGATCGAGAGTACCATAGAGTGTTTGGCCATCACAGTCATGTGATGATCGAAGAGACAAGGCTACTCTTGATCGTCATTGCTTGTCAGGCAAAGATCATCATAACTGTAATGTATCCTGCGCAAAGCACAATAGAGCTAACACATGGGGCTCCCCTAGCACACACTCGGTGTCAGATGTTGGCTAGGATCCTAAGTCTGAAGCCCAACATCGTAGATTGAATGTCTCCCACTACACATATTGGTATAGTCCCGTCATATGTGGTCGAAGCGGTCGTGCCAGAGAACAATCTAAAGGGGGAGCACTCTAGACTTGGCGATATCTCATTGGTGTAGTGATCTCTTTGGCAAAGAGAAAAGATAGAAGAGGAAGCATCACAAGAAGGGAACTGTGTCAGTATAAGATCCCAGATAAAAGCTTTGCTAAAAAGCAAGAATGAACACTAAGAAGTGTTTTGGAAAGAGAATGTTTGAAAGGGTAAGAGTAGAGATAACCCATCATGGTTTTGAGAGAATTTGGAGGACTGTGAAGTCCTTTGATGGCTTAGAATAGACTTCCAAGCACACCCACGTCATCAGCATCGAAGCATTCGATAGGATTAATGATGATAAGAAGAGGAGGCTCTTCGATTAGGCTTACACCTCTTGAGGAGGAAGGAACATCTGCAACTTCTTTACCCTTTGAGGTTGCTGGATTAGGGCGATCTTCTTTGGGAAGCAGGTTACGCATCTTACCCTGCCGGAGCATCCTTTACACAAGCTGGCAGAATGCTCGGCAGTCTTTTGTTAGGTGACCTGGCTCTTTATGGAATTCGCAGTAGGGTTCTGAGTCTCTAGACCTTTGATCGGTTGGTAGATAGGGCTTTTTATAGCTGGCCCTATCTTTCATGATCTGGCATACTTCTAGCACGGCTTTATCGAGATCAGATTCATGCAAGTCATTGTCTTGCTGCTGATGAACTGCTTCTATTTGAGTAGAAGCTAGTGGTAGTAATGAATCTTGAGCACGATCACGGCTCGGGAAGGAGTATCGATGGTGTTGAAACCTTCTCTCCTTTCTTGAGTGAGATGGGAATTGATTCTGAGGAGACCTTGGAGGATGCTTGCGAGAGAGATCTTCCTCGGATATGAGCTTGGAGACAAAGCCTGGGTTGCTCTTTTCGCCTCAGATATATGAGTTGGCTAAAGCAATCAACTCTTGGTATGACCTTGGAGCACGGGCATTGGCTTCAAACTTGAGAGGCCCTTCACGGAGAACGTGGATAAGATCCACTCTGTACATTTCTTGATCAGCAATTTCTATGTCCAAGATTTCTCTTTGTAATCAATCAACAAACTGAGACCAAGTTTCATTCCCGCACTGCTTGATCTCAAAGAGGGCTTCAGGACCGCCCTTTCTCTTGTTTGAGGTAGAGAACCTGAGCAAGAACTCCCTTCGCAGATCAGCAAAGGAAGTGATGGAGTGAGGGCGATGACCATAGAACCAGTCCCTCACTTGCCCATCAAATGTTGTAACAAGAAGCTTTGCACTTAGTTGCATCTGAAAGGGTTTTGAGAGCAACGGCTGAATCAAAGGCTTGAAGGTGTTTCACTGGATCAGTCTCTCTAGTGTAGATTGGCAATCGAGGCTCTCTGAAGTTAGCTGGAGTTGGTTCATGGCGAACGTTCTCTGTGAATGGTGAAGGTTCTTCTTGATCTCCTACAACATAAGGAAAAAAAAGGGGCATAAGCTGCAGCTGCAAAAGAAGCAGGAGGATAAAAGGGAAAGTTGCTACAGGAGGAGTAGAGGCAGGAGCTGAAGGGTAGGGATGACTTCCCTGAAAATTGAGAAACCTAGCAGGACTTCCCCGGGCTGCTTCCCGGAAGAAGTTTTGGCGAGCAGCAAATTCATCATCTTGAGTTCGCAAAGTGGTTGCAGGCCCATGTGGAAAGGTTGCTGTGTAAGGAGGAGGATAGACCGGCGGGAAAGCTGGAGGACAAGCTTGCTAATGCTCCAAAGTTGGTGCTGGATTGATTGGAGCAGCTGGAACAGCTGGGGTTGTTGTTGGTTGATAGTCTAGTCACTGCGTGATCATAGCGAGCATTTGGTTGATTACTTGGAACTGTTGAACATTCTCACGGCGCAATTGCTCAAAGGCCTCCCAGAGAGTATCTTCACTGGGACTTGGAGAAAGGTTCTCGGTTGGGTGATGGTCTGACTTGGTTAACTATCGTTGTTCACCGTCTCTTCGGATCTAAAGGTCGCGTGTTAACTGTTGATGCGCGAAAACGGCACCGGGCAGCTAACACGGAGGGTGGTGTTCGATCTCAGAAGCTAGAAGAGGAAGGAGGATGAAGGCCACGGGGGAAGAGGAAGGAAGGAAGCTTCTTATTGCTCGAAAGTGGAGCAAATACTTGTCAAGGAGGTTGCGGGGATAGAGGAGAAGCTTGATCAACAGAGAAAGTTGATCAAGAGAGGAGGAGGTTGATCAGGAGCTGTCGTGCAGACGGTTAATATGATGGTTGTACTTGCAGGTTGGTTTCCGAGGGAGCTGAGCTGAGCTAGGAAGAAGGGAGAGAGAGGAGGGGCCGCTAGCAATGGCAACAACAGACTTCGCCCGCCGCGGCTTAATTGCCACTCTTGCGACGGGGTTTCCTTTGACTAATAGCGAGAGCTACAACTTGCTAATACACCTTTACAACAAAGCAATAAAGGGTACAAGAAGGAAGTTGGCGACTATGAAATAAGAAGTGTCAGAGGAGGCCGCACAGACTGAAGAGAGTAGCCGGCAGGCCGCGCGATTAAGGGAATCGGGAGACCGCACAGACTGCAGAACCAGAGGCTGGAAGGCTGCGCGACTAAAGGCGCAGAGGGGGATGCAGACTGAGAAACGGAGTCCGCAGGAGCTAGGCTGGCTGGCTGACTTCGGGCGTAAGCACTTTCGCGATCGTCAACCCCCCCCCCCCCCCCCCCCCCCGCCCACCCTCGTGTGAGAGGCGTGGGGTTCTATTTATAGGCCCGAGGAGGTAACAGCTTGTGGTGACGTTACCCCCGGTGAGACGGTAACTTGAGTGAGAAAGAGACGGAGTCCGCCGAGTCCGCAATAGGCCGCGCGGACTGGGACTTGGTACTGGAGCCGGTGCTGCTGTAGGCAAAATGGGATACCTAGTGGCGGACTGCGATGCAGGTTCGCGGAGTCCGTCACTATTGAGCTGGGACCGTCCGCCTACTGCTGCGGTGGTGGACATTGGAGGCTAAGCGGCGGACTGCAAGGAGAATCTGCGGAGTCCGCCGCTACTGAGCTGAGCGAGTTGTAAGAGGTGCGAGCAGGAGAGTGCTTGCGGATTCCAGCAAATCCTCACGAATTTATGCGGACTGGGACTGTCTTCTGGAGGATCTGCTATCTGGCGGGCTGGAAGGAGTCCGCTACTACTGTCTGAGTCTGCTCCAAGGCCGCGGACTGAGGAGGGGTTGACCCTGCTGCTGGAGAAGAGCTGGTGCTGGCTAAGGAGAGTTGGACTGTATTGTGATCCCACAGAGTCCGCCGAGTCTACGCCTGCTGGCGAGCTGAGTCTACTTATGTTGGGGATGGAGAGCCTGGCTGTTGAGGCTGTTGGGGTTCACCAATGAAGGCAGACTGGAAGTCTCGACAGTACTTTGAGTTGCTGCTGGTCTTGGCGGGTAGCCGGAGTTGGAGTCCGCGCTCTATAGGCGGGCTAGAGGAGTCGACTGCCCGTACTGCTGGGTGATAAGGGATATGCGACCTGTTGCCAGCCTGGGCGGCTAGTTAGTTGAGTCCGATAGAGAGAGTCCTGCGGAAACAATCTGTGGTTAAGATGAAAAGGGGGTGGCCTGTAGAGGTAGACGGCAGATGTAGTCTGCGGCCCCTGCCGACCAAGGGAAGGCGCGCGGCCTGGACGGTCAGACCACTGAGACCGCGCAAGTCGTGCGGCCTGAGCGGACAGAGAATTCTATCCGCCCACCCTAGGTCTTCACGGCCTCCAAGAGGAACCCGGGGCAGGCAGCGACGAGCGAGCTGGCTGCCTTGGGAAGGATCACCGATTTCGGGGTTAACAGGTGTCTTGTCATACCTGAGTTTATCATCATGCCTGGATGAATTTCTTCTGAAGTCCTTCCTTACGATCTTGTAGAATCTCTTGTCTAAGAGACTCATGAGTTCTTCATTTGTTGTCGAAGCTTCAGTTTCTTCTGCAGCTTTAAAAACTATGTTCTGCTCCTTTCTAGTTGTTGTAGGATTCTTCTATTCTGCAGCTTCTATGGACTATATAAGTTGCTCATATGATTTGAGCTTTCCCATGAGAGATTCTGTAGAGATCTCATTCATGTTTCTGGCCTCCTTAATTGGCCATATCCTGGAATCCCATGAGCTTGGGAAACACATAAGGTTCTTATCATTGACCTCAGTGAGAGTGATATTCTTATCCAGAGTTTTTAGCTCATTAATGATTGAGCTCAGTCTATTGTACATGTCACTAAGAGACTCAGACTCTTCCTTCTTGAAGTTTTCATACTGTGAGATAATGTTTGGTCTCCTCTCCTTTATCTCAATAGCCGAACCAGCAACTATCTCATTTAGAGATTCCTAGATTGCCTTGGCAGATGTGCATTCAACTACCTTTTGAAATATATCATCTGACAAGGTTTGAGACAGGATGTTCATGGATTTTGCATCTGCTATCTTGGCCTTTTTATGAGCATCTGTCCACTCAAGTGGTGGAACATCATGTGTGCTTGAAGTTGATGTAGTTGTAATAACAGATGTTGGTTGAGGAGCACCTGTCAAAATAAAATTAAATATGTCCTCATCAATAGAATTCATATAAAGCCTGATTCTTGCATTCCAGATTGCAAATTTATTCAAGTTGCAAACTGGAGGTCTGGTGCTTGCATCACTTTTGTTCTGTTCCATGCTGTGAAATAAACAAAACTAAGAGAAATAAAGATCAGATCTAATAAAGGATCTTTTGGTTCGAGTGTTAGCTTGTACATCCAAAGGAACACAACCTTGATACCAATTGAAAGATAGAGTTTAGATCTGATTTACTCTACATGTGTGTGTGTGGGGGGGGGGGGTGAATAGAGTAATTAAAAAACTTTTTGGCTGTTTTTGATTATTATCAGTGTTGGATCCCTAGTTGGATTTGGGCTAGGTTCACTAAACTAGGATGTTTGACCCAACATGTATAGCCAGGGTCATATGTGTGTCCTAGAGTCTAGGCCATGTCCTTAGAGCCAACACTGCATGGACCAGCCATCAACAGACTGCAAAAGACTCGAGACTTAGAGAAATTTCAAAAACTCAGAAAATGAGTTCGACGTTCGTCGAACTCAGGTCAACGAAAGTCGAGCTCAGCTCGACGAACTCAGAGAAATTCTCTGAGCTGAGCTCGACGAACTTAATTCTCAGGTCGACAATTTCTAGATACTTCACTTCAATATACTAAAGTACAAGAACCATTACTCTGAATACTAGTCGACGAACATAAATTCTCAGCTCGACGATCTTGATGCACAAAATTGCCAAGGTTCCAGAGAAAGCAGTTATCTGTCCTCAGGTCGACGATCTTGGATCTCAGGTCGACAAACAACTATTATCTGGTCGACGAACTTGACTTCTCAGCTCGACGAACTCTGGACTCAGGTCAATGAATTCTTCTCTTCACTCGATGATTTCTGTGTTATTTTAGACATGGACTTTTCCTCTCCTCTGTCCCTTAGTTTATTGCGATAATTCCCGAGTAATCAATGCTTAACATTCTCTGAATATTACTATTAGATGCAGCATTGATTATGGACTTCATCAGGATTATTGCTTGTCATGTTTCAATGGGACAGTTGGGGAAATCAATCAATACAGATATTCTCCAGGACGTCTGCATTGAATGAACGAAGGAATTCAAAATTTAGAAGGAAGATTTCATGGAAAATATAAAAAAGATTTTTCCTCTTTCTTCTAGAAGACAGTGTGTAGGGATTTTCTTCTTCCTTCTCGTCTGAACACAGAGAATAATATACACAAGGGCAATACAACATAAAAGAAACAAGAATCCCTAGCCCTTGACTAGAGAAATTACAACAAGCTGAAGAAGAAGAACATACATTCAAATCAAGAGTCTTCTTCCTTTTTCATCTCAGGATTATTCAAAGGACAACAAACACTCTATCTGTCAAGAAGCTCCTGGATACCTGCTGGTCAAGGATGAAATATTGAAGGCCTACTCACCCTACAGCAAGGCTCAAATCTTCCTAAGTTCAATATCTCAGGGGGAGCTTTTGCTAACATCATATATCCACTAAGTCTTCTCAGTTGTATTTTGAGAAAGAGAAGACACCATTAATCTCCCACCCCCACTGTAAAAAGGGTTCTTTAACTCTCTTCAAAAGTTATTCTTGGTTGCAAGTCTCCTGATTAAAAGACTTGGGAATGGTTTTTGAGCACCTGATCAAAAGCTCATTAGTGGCAGTCACCTTATCAATAAAACTGAGTGGATTCCTACCAGGGTGGTAGAAGAGTGGATGTATACAGGTTGGTGAACCACTATAAAATTCTTGTGTTGTCTGGTTGCACTTTTTCTTTTGTTATTGCTTTGACTGTGATAGTTAGGTTTTGCTGTGCATGTGATAGTGCTAGATTAATTTATCTTAGGTCTGGTTTTATTTACAACAAAATTTTTTATGTTTTCAAGATACTCTATTCACCCCCCCCCCCCCCCCCCTCTGGAGTATTTCAGATCTAACCCTTACTTTCAATTGGTATCAAAGCAATGTTCCTTTGGTTCTACAAGCTAACCCTTGAACTAAAAGATCCTTAGTTTGATCTGCTTTTTATTTCTATTAGATTTATATTCACAGCAAGACACAGAACAAAGATTATGCAAGCACTAGACCTCCAGTATGAAACTTAAATAAGTTTGACATCTGGAAGGCAAGAATCAAATTATATATGAATTCAATAGATGAGGACATCTACAATTCCATTTTGACAGGTCCTCCTCAATAATCTACTTCTACAACAACCTCAAGCACTCATGCAGTTCCACCACCTGAGTGGACTAAAGCCCAAAAAAAAGCAAAGGTTGCTGATGCCAAAGCTATGAATATTCTGGCCCAAAAAATGTCTGATGACATTTTCCAAAAAGTGGCAGAATGCACATCAGCTAACGCCATTTGGGACTCTCTCAACCAAATGGTAGCTGGATCAGCTGATGAGAGGAAAGATAGAAGATCCAATCTCATAAGAACTTCAAGAAAGAGGAAGAAAAATTTGTTGAAGATGTGTACAACAGGCTGAGCTCAATCATCAATGAGCTGGAGACCTTGGATAAGGACATCACCCTCACTGAGGTGAATGAAAAAATCCTTATGTGCTTCCCAAGATCATGGGATTCAAGGATCTGGCCAATCAAGGAGGACAGAAGCATAAATGAGATTTTCACTGAATCACTTTTGGGAAAGCTCAAGTCCTATGAGCAGCTCATTAAATCCAGAGAAGCAGCAGAACAAGGTACACCTCCACCAGTAAGGAAGGAACACAACCTGGCATTCAAGGCTATTGAAGAATCTGAAGCCTCAATAGTCAATGAGGAGTTGATGAGTCTCTTTGACAAGAGATTTTATAAAATGGCTGCAGGAAACCTGGACACTTTATCTCAGAGTGTCTAGAGAACCAAAGAAAGAAAGAAGAAGAGAGAAGGATCAAGAAGACAGCAAAGCAACAGTCCTTCCTCCAGCAAATATAAAAAGAAGGAGAAAGGCTTTGTAGCTGAATCCTGGAGTGAAACTGAGGATGAATCCACATCTTCAAGTTCCAGTGAAGAAGAAGAAGAGGTAAGGGCCAAAGAAGTCTGCCTCATGTCCATTGTTGCCTCAAGAAGTCAATCAGATGAAGAGGAAGAATCTGAAAATGAAGAAGCTTCAGAAAACAGAAGCTTTTCAGGTAATTTTATCCTTTGACTATAATTCTGATGCTTTCAAATTTGAAATTAAAACCATGTGTATTGTTTTAATAAACTCTGAAAAGGAAATCAAAAGACTTAGGGAAAGACTTGTTAATCAAGAAAATATAATTTCTGAAAACACTAGGTTAAAAGATGAACTAAATCTGGCTAATGAACAAATCACTTCCTTGAAAACACAGCTATCTGAGGTAAAACAACTTGAGAGATCTCCCAATGGGAGAAGTCTTAAGCCGATGGACATCACAAGCACAGTCAATGCCAGACTAATTGGCAAATTGGGCTTGGGTGCATCATCAAGTTTACCCCCCATACTAAAAAAGAATATATTAACCACACCAATAAAGTGTGTCTGAAAAGGGCAGAGAAAAGGTGGATAATAACAATCCAAATCAAACTGAAATCACACACAAAAATAAGAAAAATCAAAATCAGAAAACCTTAGATAAAAACAAAGTTCAACAGAATTCGTCGAACTTAGATCGACGAATTGTGGCCAGTTCGTCGAACTCTGGTCGATGAACTCTGAACGCAGATCTATATAATAAATATTAGTCTTACTGCGATCGATGAACTTTGTATGGTTCGTCGAGCAGAGATCGACGAACTTGGGGCATAAAAAATGAACATGTTCATTCTCTGAGTAGAGGTCGACGATCTCATCCCATTTCATCGAACTCTGGTCGACGAACTCAAAACTTTTCATCAAACCCAGATAGATTTAATAAAAATTATAACTATAACAGCAACCCTAATCAAACTAGGAAACCCTTTAACCCTCTTGCTGACTGGATAATCCCACCTAGAAGATATCACCCCTTAGGCTATAAATCACAACCTGAATTTTCTATAATATCAAGCTTTTCTTATCAGCAAAACAAAGGACTCAAGGTAACCTAGGTCAAGAACAGCTAATTATTCTCTTTGCAGGTGAAGAGCTGTCCAGTTGTTAATCAACTATAGTATCTGGACAGTGGATGCTCCAAGCACATGACTGGCATAAGGACAACTTACACAATTACAAGTCCAAGCTGGGCCCAAGGGGATCTTTAGTGATTCAAAGTATGGCCAGTCTGAAGGCTATGGAGAAGTTAGGATTGGAGCAATCACAGTCAAGAAGGTGACTTATGTAAGAGGACTCAAGCATAACCTCATCTCCATAAGCCAATAATGTGATGAAGGTTATCAGGTACACTTCAACTCAAAATCTTATATTATTTCTAATAAAGAAAAACAAAATGTTTTAATTGGAAATAGACAAGGAAACATATATTTAGTTGATTTTTATTCTATAAATTCAGATATTTGTCTGCTTAATATTATTTGCAATCAAAATGAATTATGGCATAAAAGGCTAGGACATGTTAACATGAAAAATATTACTAGGCTATCTAAAGACAACCTTGTGAGAGGTTTTCCTTCTGGTCCCTACAAGAAGGAAGGCCTCTCCAGGGCTTGTCAACTAGGCAAGCAAACTAAATCTAGCTTTAAGTCAGTTAATAAAAGTGATTCACATAGGATCTTGTACTTGCTATACAAGGATCTCTTTGGACCCATTGTTTTACGAAGCCTAAGAGGGAAATCCTATACTCTAGTCATTGTAGATGACTTCTCAAGATTCACTTGGGTGTTCTTTTTGAGATCTAAGTCAGATATATTCAAAGTTCTTACAGATTTTCTCAGGATCATATAGATTGAGTACTCTAATCATATTGCATTGATCAGAACTGATAATGGTACAAAGTTTGAGTCTCTTCTTATACATGAGTTCTGTGAGAAGGAAGGTATCAGGCACTGCTTCTCAGCTCCTAGAACTCCCCAACAAAATGGGGTAGCTGAAAGAAAGAATAGAACGTAGATTGAAGTTGTAGACATATTACTTGCAGATTCTTACATGCCACTATCCTTTTGGGCAGAGGCTGTAAGCACAACAAATTATGTACTGAACAGAAGTTTGCTACATAAACTTAAGAATAGGACTCCCTATTAATTACTTAAAGGGAAGAAACCAAAAATCATATATTTTAAAGTATTTGGTTGTATATGTTATATACATAATAACAACAAGAAATATATTAGAAAGTTTGAAGCTAAGACTGAAGAGAGAATTTTTCTAGGATATTCCCAATTAAGCAAAACTTATATGGTGTTTAATAAATCATCTTTAAAAATTAAGGAATCTATACATGTAACTTTTGATGAAGCTAACATGTCTTACAAGGAGAAAGAGAATTCTACCAAAAGCACCTTGCAGGTACCTCACTTGTGTGAGAGGTTGGATGAATTAAGCCTCACCCAAGAGGCTCCAACACATCCTTCTCCACAAGTTGAAGAAGAAAGTGAAGAAGAAAGCACATAAGTGATTGAACTTCCTAAAACAGCAAACATAATTCCACAAGAGGAATTAAATCCAAATGTTGTTGCTGAACCAACTCCACCCACTGATCTTCTTACACTAAGGGATCATCCCAGATCTCAAGTGATTGGAAACATATCAGTAAGTGTACAGACAAGGCATCAACTCAACCAAGATGTAATGCATGTCTGTTTCCTCTCTCAAGATGAACCTCAATCCATAAAAAATGCAGAGCAAGATCCCCACTGGATAATTGCAATATAAGAGGAACTCAACCAGTTTGAGAGATGTAGAGTTTGGGATTTAGTTCCAAGACCAAAAGACTACCCAATCATTGGAACTAGATGGGTGTATATAAACAAACTAGATGCCCAAGGTGTAATTGTAAGAAACAAGACTAGGCTGGTTGCTCAAGGTTATAGGTAAGAAGAAGGTATAGACTATGACCAAACATTTGCACCAGTTGCAAGGTTAGAGGCAATCAAAATCTTCGTTGCCTATGTTGCCTACAAGAAGTTTAAAGTCTACCAGATGGATGTGAAAAGTGTATTTCTAAATGGAGTACTAAAAGAAGTGGTTTATGTTGAACAACCTCCAGGTTTTATCTCTCCAACACATCCTTCTTATGTATTTAGATTACATAAAGCCCTCTATGGTCTAAAGTAAGCTCCAAGAGCTTTGTATGAGACCTTAGCTAGCTTTTTGATAGAGCATAACTTCACTACAGGCATTGTAGATAAAACATTGTTCACTAGGCACCATAAGGATAAAATATTATTAGTACAAATATATGTAGATGACATTATATTTGGGTCCGCTGATTCCAAAATATACAAGAGGTTCTCTAACCCCATGCATTTAAAGTTTGAAATGAGTAGCATGGGTGAGCTCTCCTACTTCCTTGGTCTCCAAGTGAAGCAGCTACCTGATGACATCTTCATCTCCTAGGCTAAATATGCTAAAGAGCTTATTAAGAAGTTTGGGATGGCTGATGCCTCAGCAAAGAAAACACCTATGACCACTAATGCTGTAATAGTCTGATCCATATGGGAACTTGTTGACCAGAAGTTATATAAGGACATTGTTGGGTCCCTACTATATCTTACAGTAAGTAGACCTGACATAATGTTCGCCGCATGTCTTTATGCTAGGTTCCAAGTGAACTCTAAAGAATCTCACCTAGTTTTTCTAAAAAGAATTTTGAGATATATAAAGAGTTGTCCTAGTCTAGGCCTTCTGTATCCTACCGAGTCAGAATTTGATTTAACTAGATATTCAGATGTTGACTTTATTGGATGCAGGGTGGACAGGAAAAGTACCTCAGGAACTTGCCAATTCCTAGGTATGAGATTATTGTCTTGGTTTTGCAAGAAACAGTCATCTGTGTCTACATCAACTGCTGAAGCAGAATATATTGCAGCTGGCAGTTGCTGTTCCCAGATGTTGTGGATTCTAAACCAACTCCTATACTATTATTTCAACTTAAATATTTCAACTCTATTATGTAAAACACAAGTGCTATATCCATTGCACAAAATCCAGTCCATCACAGTAGGAGTAAGCATATAGACATTAGTCATCATTTCATTAGAGAGTGTATAGACAAAAATAAAATCAAACTTGTCTATATCTACACTGATTTACAAAGAGCATATATTTTCACCAAACCCTTGGATGAAATAAATCACTTGTTCTTTATAAATCAGCTGGGCATGATCAATGGAGAAGCTTTGATTTAATTTCTATTTGTGCTCGACGAATTGTTCAAAGTTTGTCGAACGAAGTTTGACGAATTGCGAAAAGTTCTTGAGATATCCGTCGAACGGCGATCGACGAAATCTCTGTGAGTGAAGTCATTCTCGTCGAACGGAGATCGACGAATCTGCTTCATAAAACTTTTGTCGAATAGAGCTCGACAAAATATTTTCAAAATTTTCAGACTGAGCTCGACGAATCATTTAGCTATAAATTATTTTGTCGACCTCAGATCGAAGAATTATTTTATTTTTCATGGAACGGTGTTTGTCGATTCATATTCTGGAAAGTCTTATATCTAGGTTTTCTTCGACCTCCGTCCAGCGCTTTCAGTTCCCTTTCACTAGAGCTTCATTTTTCTCTTGCAGGCGAACTAATGGCGATTCTAGCGGGTAATCTTGCAGCGATGAAATTCGAGACAGGATTTGATGTTGACTGTGAATCATTTCAACAGTCAGACACAATATTCATGGACATTCTGAAACTGCTTGAAGATCAACAGTTGAATAATCTTATGTCCACCCGGATCAAGATAGCTGGCACTGAGATCAGAGAGTGGGTCTACACTTCTTCCACCAATGATGAGAACACTATGACAGGGATAATATCGGGTAATACAGTTTCTCTCACCCCTGCTGTGCTGATTGAATTTTTTGGATTAAATAATGGTACAGAAGAATTAGAGATTGAAAATGAAGAGTTTGATGAGATGCTGAGTATGATGGGTTATTATGGAGAAACCCCTAAAAAACTGCTGAAGAAACACCTCTCTATTGAATACAAATTTATAGTAGATATCGTGGGGAAAGTACTGCTGGGCAAACACACTGCCCATGATTACATCACCAAGCACCAATTCCAGGTAATGTGTGTTGTGGTGAACAAGAAACCAGTGAACTAGCCTCTGATTGTGTTTGAATTAATTAAGAAAAAGAACACAAAGAAAGGGGTTTGTTTTGGAAGAATTTTGGTAATCTTCCTTAAAGAAAAGGCTGCTGAATCTCTGGTCTCCCCAACCATATTCATCAATGCCTCCAAGAGGCTCACCTGTGCCCTCTTTGGCAGGTGGGAGAGGACCATCACCAAGCCCTCCAAGGCTTCTTACTCTTCCACCAGGCCTTCTAAGAGTACTAGGGCTGATCCAGCCACTTCCCACCCTGCTGAAGATATCCCTCCTCCACCTCCACCACCTCCAGCTATCCCACCTCACCCTCAGATGGTACAACAACTACTCTCCTCAGTTTCAACCACAATACACAATTCTACACCTCTTTCATCCCCAGTACATCTATCCCCAACTCATATTCACTTTTATACATCCACTCAATCCCCAGGTGGCATACCAGTTCCCTCACTGAAAGAAATTGTACCTAATCACCTAGAGGGGGGGGGGGGGGTGAATAGGTGACTTAATCTTTTTAAACTTTTAGGCAGATTATATCACAGAGTTCACATAACTATAAACAGCATACACAATATCAATCACAAACACAGAGTACACACAGTTTTATAGTGGTTCCCCAAGGTTTGGGTACATCCACTTTCCCCCTTCGCCTATCTAGTAGTGTACTAGATTCGGTCAAACTCCTCCACTATTCCTCAGATCCTCAGATCTAACACTCAGAACCCCAACCAAGTTGCTACAACCCACAGTGATCCCACTCCTATAACTCAGGCTCAACAGCCCTACAACTCAGTCTTCACAAAGACCTGCACTCATCCACAAGGCCCACACTCAGAGATATAAATCTCCTACACTCAGGCACACCGGCCCTACCACTCAGCCTTTATAATTTCAGGCTTACAACTCAGATCCCTAAGGATCCTACAAGAAATTAAGAATACAATGTGTAAACCTACAACTCAGAATAAGAGAGAAGAGTTGACAGGTTTCTTGATGAGTTCTTGAAAGAACTCTGCTGAGATCAACCTCACTTTGCTTTCTTCAAAGCTTCTTGAATGTACAACACAATAGGGTTGAGTCTCTC
Organism: Platanthera guangdongensis; assembly: GCA_039583875.1. Classification (NCBI taxonomy): domain Eukaryota; kingdom Viridiplantae; phylum Streptophyta; class Magnoliopsida; order Asparagales; family Orchidaceae; genus Platanthera; species Platanthera guangdongensis. The sequence goes on along the minus strand of CM077151.1, from coordinate 249,669,935 downwards.
TGCATCAGATCTTCAATCACTACAACTTAAGATTCAGATCTCAATCTGAACCCTTCTTCACAGCCTGGTTCAACAGCTGTCTTCTTGGAAGGAGCTCTCTCTCTCCAACTACTTATATCTTCACTTGAATTGATTCTTCAATGAATTATTTGATCTTCTTCTCAATCCTCAAAACCTTGTTTCTGTTGACAGAATAAGCATATATATAGGCCTTCTTCGTGGTGACCGGCTGATCCGGTTTCTAACGACTTTCTAACAACTCTGACAGTTGAAGTAGACCGGCTGGAATAGCAGCTGTCAAGTCATCCAGTCACTTCTTGAAATATCTATAACTGTCTAAAAGTGTCGAGACAGTCTGTCTTTAAGTGTCGACACTGATAGACTAAGTGTCGAAACAAGTTGACTAAGTCTCGACACTAGCCTTCATGGTGTCGACACAACTACTTGTGTTGTAGAATTTACTTCTCGACACTACTTCTTCAGAATGTGTCGACATTGATATTGTGTGTCGACACAACTCCTTGTTCTTCAGTACTTAGTTGAATTCTTGTAAGTGTCGACACAACTCCTTTGTGTCGACACATCTTCTTGTGTTGAACTTGTTCAGTGTCGACACATCTTCTTAGTGTCGACACATGCCTTCTGTGTTGATAATTTCTGAGTGTCGACACTTCTCCTTTGTGTCGACACTTGTACTTAGAATTTGTTGAACTTTGCTGAGTGTCGACATAGCCTCCTAGTGTCGACACTTTCTTCATGTGTTGAGTCTTCTGCTGTGTGTCGACACATTCTTCATTATGTCGACACTTATACATAGTCTCTGTTGAAATTTGCTGAGTGTCGACAAAGCCTCCAAGTGTCGACACTTTCTGATGTAGACAAAGTTCCTTTGGGTGTCGACACTGCTGCTAAGTGTCGACACTGCTTCTCTGGACATTTCTTCATTGAGTGTCGACACAACCTGTATGTGTCGATACTTTCCTTCTGGTGTCGACTCTGCATTCCTGGTGTTGACACAATTACTCCAAGTGTCGACACTGCTTCTCTAGGTGTCGACACAAGTCTTCTTAAGTGTTGACACTTTTCTTCTGGGTGTCGACACATGGACTTAGAAACTTTTCAGCTTTCCCTGCAAATACTTAACCTGCACAACTAAACTCAAAACACATCAAATACATTTTGATGTATATCATTGAGTAGGGTGAGGCTTCTTCAAATCAGGTACATATTTTTCAATGTACCCAACAATCTCCCCCTATTTGGACAAGTCATAACCCTTAGTCAATGATATACGCCATACATAACAAATTTACAGTATGTTGTAAAACAGGATTATATAATCAGGGTAAGTACATAAACATGTATAGACAAACATGTATACACACATATCTCAGAACAATAATGTAATAAATTTAAGACATATCACATAGTTCTAAGAACTTCAACATATTCATTATCCAAAAGTTTACAGAAAGTTTAAAATCAAATGATTATAACTAGTAAACTTAAGAAAAATTCTATCCTATTGCTGCTCAGGTTCCTTGATAACTATGCCCTTTCCAGACTGTATCTTTTCTTGGAGTGGGGCTTCAGCATCTTCAGCAGCAGCAGGCTTCATTCCTTTAAGATCCTTCTTTTTCTGCTCTTCAGCCTTGATATTTTGTCTTTCAAAGTCATGATAAGGCTTAGGAAAGTACTTGCTAGGCTCCTGGGTAGTAGGAGGTTGCTTTCCCATCTTAGCTTTTCTTCTATATTGCACAATTGCCTCTTGCCTGGACTCATGCTTCCTCCACTCCAGTTCAGAATACCACTTGTTACTATCTTGAATATTGTCCTTGGCATCCTTCCATGCAGTCAAAATAATATTCCTGGAAGTGGGGCTCCACTGTTCAAAGTCAGGCCTCAATTCAGCTTGCTCCCTGAATCTCTTCTTAGATAATTGGGTTTCTTCTTCTTTCTGCAATGCCTCTTGTTCTTTCAGTATAGCCTCTGACATTGGCTGAACCACTTTTTCTATGATGACCTTCTGATTTCCCTCAGGTGGGCTATACATTGACTGTATATCTGCATGTATCATATCAAAGTCTGGTGGAGGATAGATCACTTGAGCTACTTCAGCTTGCTCACCTCCAAGATATGCAGGATTAATCCCAGACTCTGCAACTTTGTCATCATCACATAATGGAGGATATCCAAGTGTGGCTCTGATAGAATTGGAAATCCATTTTGCATGATCAGAGACGGCTTTGACTAACACCCTCTCCCCCTTTATGACTTCTCTTTCAATGTGATCTCTTAGATCATCTTTCTGAAATCTGATTTGTGTATTTAGGTAATTTACTCCTTCTCTGTAGAAGGGTTTGAACTTCTGAAGTTGTTCACTGATTTTCTTCTTAGAGTCGTCAAGAATAGTCTTAAAAGCAGGGATGTGCTCTTGGAACTTCTTATCAAACTCTTCCTGGGCAGTTGTCCATGTTGTAGTTTGAGCAGCAGCCAGATTCTGCATCTCAGGGACTATCACATTGTGTGATTCAGTCAAATTATCAATCATCATTATCTGGTTCTCCAGTACATAGCCTTGCTTTACTGCAATTTCATCCACTTAATCTTTGATCTTCTCTTGATGAGTTATTAGATAGACTACTGCATTTCCTCCCTTTTGAAAGCAGTCAGTCATCTCTTTCTTATTCAGATTCATTTCAAATCTGATAGACTTAATATCTTGTGCAAGATCAAATTGTAGAGATTTATTCCCTTCATCTACATACTTTTCCAGAGCTTGCCTTTGCTCATCAAGCTTTATCTGTAATGTAACCATCAGAGAACTAAAATCTGTAGATGGTGCTGGAGGTGGTGCAGGCTGTGGTGCTATTGTTTGTAAAGCTTTCTTATAAGTCTGGCTTCTCCTCTTGAAAACTTGAAATTTTCTCTTCTTGGCTCTTACAGCCTCCTCATCTTCAGAAGCAGATGTGCTTGCAATATCAACCCTGTCCTTAGGGCTTGAATGTAAATCCTTGTCAGTCCTAGTTGGTTGCTTAGCATCCTTGGGCTTCTCAGTCTTTTTGCCTGCAGTTTCTCCTATAATCTTCACTTGCTCCCCCTCAATAATTACTATCTCTCCCTCAGCAGCAGCACTTTCTTTCTCAAAGTCAGTTTGGAGAAGGTCAGGGAATAGATCTTCTAGGGTGAATTCCTATTGAGGATGGGGTGGAGAAACTCTTATCGCATCAACAACTTGATCAGATACCACTTGATCAGCAACAGTTGTGTCCTCCATGACAACATCTTGTGGTTGACTAGAAATTTGCTGATTTGCATTAGATAATGTGTCAGTCATAACTGCATTCTCAATAGATAAATCTAATTGGTTGATTTCAGTTATTACCTCAAGTATGGTTTGTGTAGCTTGTTCACTTTCTAGTGGAGTTGGCTCATCCACCAGTAGAGGCTCCCCCTGGATGGAATCCTGGTGAATTGGGCTTGCTGGTGGAAGCTCCCCCTGCCTGTCTGCATCTTCTTGTCTAGCTGGAGACTGGCCAACATTTCCAGTGTCTTCCTCATCTGGAGTGAACACTACATGTTCTTTAGAGCTGCTTGATGATTCTTAAGCCACAGGGGCTGTCTTCTTCTTCTTCTTCAGGGGTGTTTCCTTCTCAGGAGTTGGTATTTCCTTGGTCAAGACTCTATCCCACCTAGAGAGGATCCTCAAATACATTCTCCTCATGTGGTTAATTTTGGATCCTGCAGCTTGGGTCATTATCTCTGGTATACTACCAGCTAGGTATAGGCTTAGAATCCTATCCAAATTGGGCTTCTTCATACTCTCTTTTATCTTCTCAAACACTACTGCAGACCAATCAGTTTGTAGTTTGAAGATAATCCTTGTCATGAGGCTAAACATATGAGCTGATACTCTGTCATGCCCTCCAGACTTGCTCAAGATAACCTTGCCAACAATTTCAGATAAGAATTTTCCTTGCATATTCATTCCTTTTCTATTGAACACGGATCCAATTTTCATGTTGGAATCCAGTCCACACCATGTTAATGCTTCCCTAGTTTTAGAAGCAGAAACATCCTCTTCTTCCTTAGTCCTAGGTAGTTGTAGTACCTTTCTCAGACTCTTAGGTGAGACCTTCACCTTTGTCCCATGAACCCTTGACTTAATCTTTAGTCCAGATTCATCTATTATAGCTCCATTCAGGAATTCCAGGACGTCTTTCTTCCATATCTTGGTTGGTTCGGAAACAAGAAATTCTAACCCTGTCTCTTCTATTAGGGTTATCACGCCTGTGATCTCTGGTTCTGCCTCGTCAAACGCATGTCGCACGAGTTCATATACTTCGTTCACATTCTCTTCGAGCTTGGGCGCCATTAGGGTTTGAAGAAATTTGTATTGAGAGAAGAGAGGTGTCGACACACAAGTTTGGTCTCGATACTTTGGTGAGCATGTCGACAGATAATGGCGAAAACCTTTTTATACCTTTCTAGAATTGAAGATGAAAGGGCGCGTCAATAAACTTAAATTGTGCCGACACTGTTGAGAAGTGTCGACACAGACTTATAATGTCTTGACAACTATGTGTCGAAACAAGTATAGTCGACAGAATATATGTGTCGACACTTGTTTATTTGTCGACACAACTTAGCTCGACACTTAGTCGACTTGTCTAATTCTGTATAAATCTAAGTGTCGACACCACCTTGGATGTGTCGATACCTACACTGAAGTGTCGACACCAATTCTCTGTCTTGACACAGACAACTCTGTGTGTCGATACTATTTTACTTAGCCAATTTTGAAAACTTATTCTAAGTTTATCGTACCTAATTCAATTTTAAATCTATTGAATTTGGTTTCATCTAAAGGCTTAGTATACATGTCAGCTAGCTGATTATCTGTATTAACATAATCTAGGAAAATATATCCTTTTTCCACATGTTCCCTTAGAAAATTGTATTTTATTTCTATGTGCTTAGTCCTACTATGGGAGACAAGATTGTTTGCAATAGAAATAACACTAGTAGAATCACAAAATAAAGGTGTTCTACTAACTTGAATACCATAGTCTTCTAGCTGATGTTGTATCCATAGAAGTTGAGCACAGCAACTTCCTGCAGCCACATACTCTGATTCTGTTGTGGAGATAGCCACACTTGTTTGTTTCTTGCTACTCCATGATATCAGTCTTCCACCTAGGAATTGACAGGTTCCAGTTGTACTTTTCCTATCTTCCTTGCAGCCTGCAAAATCTGCATCTGAATAACCTGTTAGTTCAAAGTCTCCATTCCTAGGGTACCAAAGGCCTAGATAAGGAGTGCCCTTTAGATATCTCAGAATTCTTTTGACTGCTGTCAAATGAGATTCTTTAGGGCATGCTTGGTACCTAGCACAGACACATGTAGCATACATGATATCTGGTCTACTTGCAGTCAAATACAATAGGGAGCCAACTATCCCTCTATACAAAGTCTCATCTACAGGTTTCCCTACATCATCTTTGCTAGGAGACATACTTGACCCCATAGGAGTTTTCATGGTACTGGATGATTCCATACCATACTTCCTTATTAATTCTAGGGTGAACTTAGACTGGCATATGGATAAACCATTCTCAGTCTGTCTAACTTGGAGACCCAAGAAGAACTTAAGTTCCCCCATACTGCTCATTTCAAATTGTCCTTGCATGAGTTTTGCAAACTTTCTGCAAAGACTACTTTCAGTAGACCCAAATATGATGTCATCTACATATATTTGGACTAGAATGATCTTGCCTCTAGATTTCCTAAGGAGTAGAGTCTTGTCTATTTTCCCCCTTGTGAATTTATTCTCAATGAGGAAACTAGACAAGGTTTCATACCAAGCCCTAGGGGCTTGTTTTAACCCATACAAAGCCTTCCTAAGTGTATAGACATAATTAGGTTGAGTTGAATCAACAAAACCTGATGGTTGTTCCACATAGACTTCTTCTTTCAGATTTCCATTTAGAAAAGCTGACTTAACATCCATTTGGTATACTTTAAATCCTTGATTGGTTGCATAGGCCAAGAACATCCTTATTGCCTCCAGTCTGGCTACTGGAGCAAAGGTCTGATCAAAGTCAATACCTTCTTCCTGCCTATATCCTTTTGCAACCAGTCTTGCTTTGTTCTTTATAGTCACTCCATGTTCATCCATCTTGTTCCTAAAGATCCACTTAGTTCCTATAATATTGTGGCCCTTTGGTTTAGGAAGAAGCTCCTAGACTTTGCATCTTTTGAACTGATTCAACTCCTCTTGCATTGTCTCAATCCAATGAGGGTCTAAGATGGCTTCTTCAAATTTCTTTGGCTCTACTTGGGATAAAAAACTGGAGTAGAGTACTGAACTAAGATTTCTGCTCCTTGTTTGTACCCCTTGTCTTAGATCACCAATAATTTGATTTGCTGGATGATCTTTTAAATGTCTATTAGCTGGAGGCAGCCTGGCTTCAGGTTTTGCTCCTTCAGCTTCTTCAACTTGCTGCACTCCTTGGTTTTCTTCTGCATCTGGTGCATCTAGTACTCCCCCTGAACAATAGCCACTATCATCCACATGCTGACTTGCAGTAGATCCTTCTTCAATAGTGAGCGTGTCCATCTTCTTAGTCACACCTGTGGAGCTACAAATACTTCTAGACAATTCATTATTAATGAGTCTAGCTTCATCAAATACAACATGTACTGACTCCTCTACAACTTGAGTAGTCAAGTTGTAGACGTTATAAGCCTTACTATTGTTGTTGTACCCAACAAAGATCCCATCTTGGGATTTGGCAACAAACTTTGTTAAGTAAGACTTTCCATTGTTAAGTATATAACATTTACAACCAAAGATCCTGAAATAGGATAGATTTGGTTTTCTGCCTTTCACAATCTCATAGGGGGTCTTATTGTGGCTCTTGGTGATAGTAGCCCTATTAATTACATGGCATGCAGTGTTTACTGCCTTAGCCCACAAATATTCTGGGAGAGATGCGTCACTTAATAGGGTTCTACCAGCCTCAATCAAGGTTCTATTTTTCCTTTCAGCAATGCCATTTTGCTGAGGTGTTCTTGGTGAATAAAATTCCTGAAATATCCCAAACTCTTCACATAGCTTTGTCATACTATCAGACTGGAATTCAGTACCATGGTCACTTCTTATTTTGACCACTGTACTGTCTAACTCATTCTGAATTTGTTTGACAAAACTATAGAAGATACTAGGTGTTTCAGATTTCTGTCTAAGGAAGAACACTCAGAAAAACCTTGAGTAGTCATCTACAACCACAAATATGTAGACCTTCCTACCTAGGCTGTGAACTGGCATAGGACCAAAGAGATCCATATGCAAGAGGTATAAGCACCTCACAATATCTTTGTTCTCAATGCTATTAAAGGTGGATATAGTTTGCTTGCCCTTTTGACAAGCTGAACATATCTCATCTTTAATATACTTAACCTGAGGACCATTCCTCACTAACTCTTTACTATAGAGTTGGCCAATTGTCTTGTAGTTAAGATGGGCTAGCCTCTTGTGCCATTTGACATAATGAGAGACTTTCTCATCAGCAACAAGACACATTGGAGAAACATTGTTCTCACACATAATGTCTAGGCAATAGACATTTCTTTTTCTATAACCTATCAGAATGATCTCTTGATCATTTGACCTCCTGATATGACAACCATTTTTGACAAATGAGATGTCATATCCTAAATCACTCAGTTGACTTATACTAATAAGGTTGTGTTTCAAACCTTTAACATAAGCCACTTGAGTAATTGTTAAAAGGTTGTTAGAAATATTACCAAAACCTTTGATGATTCCTTTTTCATAACCACCAAAGGTGACTTTAGGACCATCCTTGATTGATGTGTAGTCCTTTAGCAATCCCTTAGTTCCAGTCATGTGCCTGGAACATCCACTGTCCAAGTACCATATTGGGGCATGGCCACTTGGACTCACCTACAAAACAGATTAGTTAACCTTAGAACCCAAAGAATTATTGGGTCCTTGGTGCTGGTTAGTTTGCCTCTTAACAAAACTACCTGTAGCTTTTCTAGCAGGCAGATTGCTACTCACCTTGGCACTAGAATTGTGCTAACAGTCTATGGCAAAGTGGCCTACCTTGCCACAGCACCAGCACTCAAATCTGTTGTACCTTTGCTTAGGTACAACCCTGGCTGTTTTGTCTACTACAGGCTTGTTGAGTACTGGGGATTTGCCCTTAGACTTAGACTGAACAGTCCTAGCAGGTTTTGTAAACCCTAATCTAGTTTTACCATTTTGATGTACAAATTCATCAATCAAAGGTAGAATAGACTTTAGTTTAGAAAATCTTGCAACTATATCTCTCCCCTTCTGAAGACTAATCTCCAGATTTCTGATTTGATCATTCTTAAATGTTATAGTCCCCATCTGAATAACAGTTATGTTCTTCAGCCTGGCTATTTCATTTAGTTTTTGATCAATCAACTTATCAAAATCTGTTGCAGCCTCTTTGAGATTAGCAAACTCCTTAGCCTGACTCTTGGTCAAGGATTTGCTTTTCTTCAAAGCTTGCAACACTACTCTATATTCATCAATCAATTGATGAATATCTTGTTCAGATTCAGATTCATTCTCATCACTTGATGCTGATGAATCTGATTCTGAACTAGCATTAGAAATTGAACTTGAAGAATAATTTTGTACCTGAATAGGTCCAGACTGATCCTGGATTTTATCTCCTTCTGATAAGGCCATCAGTCCTTGGCACTGATTATCCTCTTGCTCATATATAAAGTTCATTAACAGGATGAACTCCTCTTCCTCTTCTTCAGCAAACAGTCCAATGTAAGCTTCAGCTTCTGATTCAGTTTCTGAAAAAGACATATCAGACAGACTTTTGTCCTTCTTTGCAACAAAGGACCTTTCCTTCTTGCCCTTGATTTGAGTCTTATTCTTATCAGTAGACTCTTTCCTCTTCTCTGGACAGTCAGCAACAACATGTCCTTGTTTGTTACAACAATAACAAACAATCTTTGAAGATGTAGGTCTACTTGTCTTGGGCTTTCTCCTGTCATACTTTGATGACTTCTGTGAAGTGGATGGCTTAGACCTCCACTGTTTCTTCTTAAGAAACTTCTGAAAGTGTCTTGTGAAAGCTGCAAAGTCCTCATCACTCTCAATGCTTTCAGAATTCCTGCTTTCTAATCCATCTGACTCAGTCTAAGCAACCTTTGGAGGTGGAGATGGAGACTTACTTTTGTATTTCCTGGTGGATTCTGTCTTGAATGCCACGGCTCTTTCTTTATGTTTAATTCTGGTAGTCTTCTCCTCTGCTTTCCTTACCATTAGCTGCATTTCATAGGATAACAGTTTTCCAAATAATGTTGGAGGAGGAATATCTGCTAACTTGGCCATTTCCCTTATGACACAAATCTTGGTGTCCCAGTCCTTTGTTAGGGACCTCAAGAACTTTTCATTCGGCTCATAATTGCTGAAATCTCTTCCATATGACATTAACTCATTAACTACCATATAGAATTTCTTGTAGCACTCAGTTATGCTATCAGACTTTCCTTTTCTGAAGCTCTCATATTATTGGTTTAACAAAGACTTCCTGTCTTGTCTAACTTCTTCTGAACACTCCATGTACACTATCAGAGTATCCCACATCTCCTTTGATGTTGTATAGTGTATCAAGTTCAGAAATGTAGCATCATCTATGACACTTATAATGATATTCTGAGCCCTTTTGTCCATAGTAGCTAGAATAATCTCATCTTTCATAGGCACATATGGCCCTTCTTTAACTGTGATATAGATTCTAGGGTGCGAGGTTTCCATAAACAGTCTAACCCTTTCTTTCCAGATGTCAAAAATCTCCTTTCTGCATATTGGCAACTTCATGGATCCAAGTTCTTTGTGATTCTCTGTTGAACCCATTTTCTTGACTTTCTTGATTTTGCACTTGATTAAACTGAATCTGCCAACAGGATCTACTCAGACAGTTATGTCTTTTTTTGAGTAACCTCCCTCTGATACCACTTGAAAGAAATTGTACCTAATCACCTAGAGGGGGGGGGGGGGGGTGAATAGGTGACTTAACTTTTTCAAAAATTTAGGCAGATTAAATCACAGAGTTCATAGAACTATAAACAACATACACATCATCAATCACATACACAGAGTACACACAGTTTTATAGTGGTTCCCCAATGTTTGGGTACATCCACTTTCCCTCTTCGTCTATCTAGTAGTGTACTAGATTCAGCCAAACTCCTCCACTATTCCTCAGATCCTCAGATCTAATACTCAGAACCCCAACCAAGTTCCTACAGCTCAGAGTGATCCCACTCCTACAACTCAGGCTCAACAGCCCTACCACTCATTCTTCACAAAGACCTACACTCAGCCACAAGGCCTACACTCAGAGATATGAATCTCTTACACTCAGGCACACAGGCCCTACAACTCAGCCTTTATAATTTCAGGCTTACAACTCAGATCCCTAAGGATCCTACATGAAATTAAGAATATAATATGTAAACCTACAACTCAGAATAAGAGAGAAGAGTTGACAGGTTTCTTGATGAGTTCTTGAAAGAACTCTGCTGAGATCAACCTCACTTAGATTTCTTCAAAGCTTCTTGAATGTAGAACACAATAGGGTTGAGTCTCTCTGCAGCAGATCTTCAATCACTGCAAGTTAAGATTCATATCTCAATCTGAACCCTTCTTCACAGCCTGGTTCAACAACTATCTTCTTGGAAGGAGCTCTCTCCCTCTAACTACTTAGATCTTCACTTGAATTAATTCTTCAATGAAATGCTTGATCTTCTTCTCAATCCTCAAAACCTTATTTCTGTTGACAGAATAAACCTATATATAGGCCTTCTTCATGGTGACCGGCTGATCCGGTTTCTAACGACTTTCTGACAACTCTGACAGTTGCAGTAGACCGGCTGGAATGGCAGCTGTCAAGTCATCCAGTCACTTCTTGAAATATCTGTAACTGTCTGAAAGTGTCGAGACAGTCTGTCTTTAAGTGTCGACACTGATAGACTAAGTGTCGACACAAGTTGACTAAGTGTTGACACTAGCCTTCATGGTGTCGACACAACTCCTTGTGTTGTAAAATTTACTTCTCGACACTGCTTCTTCAGAATGTGTCGACACTGATATTATGTGTCGACACAACTCCTTGTTCTTCAGTACTTAGTTGAATTCTTGTAAGTGTCGACATAACTCCTTTGTGTCGACATATCTTCTTGTGTTGAACTTGTTCAGTGTCGACACATCTTCTTAGTGTCGACACATGCCTTCTGTGTTGATACTTTCTGAGTGTCGACACTTCTCCTTTGTGTCGACACTTGTACTTAGAATTTGTTGAACTTTGCTGAGTATCGACATAGCCTCCTAGTGTCGACACTTTCTTCATGTGTTGAGTCTTCTGCTGTGTGTCGACACTTATACTTAGACTCTATTGAAATTTGCTGAGTGTCGACACAGCCTCCAAGTGTCGACACTGCTGCTAAGTGTCGACACTGCTTCACTGGACATTTCTTCTTTGAGTGTCGACACAACCTGTATGTGTCGACACTTTCCTTCTGGTGTCGACTCTGCATTCCTGGTGTCGACACAATTACTTCAAGTGTCGACACTGCTTCTCTAGGTGTCGACACAAGTCTTCTTAAGTGTCGACACTTTTCTTCTGGGTGTCGACACAAGGACTTAGAAATGTTTCAGCTTTTCCTGCAAATACTTAACCTGCACAACTAAACTAAAAACACATCAAATACATTTTGATGTATATCATTCAGTATGGTGAGGCTTCTTGAAATCAGGTACATATTTTCCAATGTACCCAACACTCACCACCCTCATCTCCACTACCACACCATTTGGCTGACATTCCTCTCTCCAATCTGTCCTCCCTCCCTTCAATCAATCTGCTTACATCCCCCATCCATACTTCTTCTTCCCCAGATTCCCACATGATAGATTCTCTACCTCCTCCTCCAACAGCATCTTCCATCCCTCCCTCTGTTACCACTAACACACCCTCTGAACCACCCTCTGCATTTCTAAAATTAGACCCCTCCATCATTCCACCTCTGATAGAACTTCTCACTCCCCTCCTCAAAAATCTTATACCAGAGGCTATTTCACCTCTAGCTTCCTCCATATCCTCACTTGCTGCTACCATCTCTGCTCTCTCTGCTCCTCCATCCTCAGTCAGGGGCCTGGCTCCAGTTCCCACTAAAACTAGGCAGGGGGAGATGCTCCATGAAGAAGTAGCTGCATAAGCAGCAGTAATAGCCGAAGCAATAACAACAACAACAGCAGTAATAGCAAAAAAAGAAGCAGCAGAAGCAGAAGCAACAACAGATGCAGATGTTGATAAAGATTTATATGATTTAATTAATTTTATTGAGTCTGATATCGATCTGGATGAGCAAGTCCCAGAGGAAATAACAACTTATGGTGATTACATTATAAATCCCACTGTTGATCTGATAAATCTGTTGAAAGTTTTTGGTACAGTTTATTTAAGTGGACTTCAAGAGTATAGTACAGAGCCATCTTTGGCTATAGTCCCTTATACCTCACCAATAAGCCCCAAGATTACCATGCAACTTAAGGCCAGTTTTGCTATTCCAGATGTTCCATTTTTCCATCTCCTCCCAGAGTTGTTTCCCCTATTATCTCATCCTCTTTTGTTCCAATTTTTGTTATGGATGATTCCCCAATGCCTGATCTTGATGCATTGATCATGGCTGACATAGAAGAAGAGAATAGAATAGCTACTGAAAGCACTGTTGTATATAACCGTCCTGTTCCAACTCCAGCTCCTAATCAGGCTGAAAAGACCATTGATAAAACTATACTAAAAGTTATTGATGCTTTATATGATAATCCTCAAGATTCTTCTAGTGATGATGATGATGATGAAGAGGACTCTGATGATGAGCCTAAGAAAAAGAAAGACTCCAAGAAAAGAAAGGCTCCTCCACCTCCTCCCCCAAAACCAAATCCAGCAAATGACACTCCATATTATATACTGCAGAAGATCACACCATACAAGGGCATGCCAGCATGTATGTCATTGTCCAAGAACCAACAAAAAGAAAGAAAGAAAAGCAGGAAGTACTCCCCACCTCCTCAGAGATATAGAAAGGATCCTCCTCCTCCTCCTCCACCCGTTGATGGTGCTTCAGGTTCTTCAACTCAGAGGACTACCAAGTATCAAACCTATCAGAGGCATCAGGATAGGTCCTCCTCTTCAGGATGCAGCCAGCAGACCCATTATTCATCAGGAAGACAGCAACCACAACAACATCATCAACAACAACAAATTACTGAACATAAAGCTGAAAGCCCAAAGAGACCTGCCTACCCTCCTGTACCTTTTGAAGATCCAGAAATAGCTGCAACTACTAGGATGGCCAGGTTCCAGGAATTGGTTGGCCTATCCATGATCAACAGAGCAAAAGCTGAAGGAAAGGATCTTTCTCAATATTCAACCATGTCCAAATACAGGAAGGAAGAACTTAACAGGTTTGCTAAGGCTAATAAATTTTTAATGTTAATCATTATATGAAACTGCATCCAGAAGTTGTAGTGCTAAGGGCTTCCTCCCTTAATATCATTGGTGATGCTGATATGACAATGACAAAGACACAAGCAGCAAATCCAAACAGGGAGATCAAATTAACACAGCCTAGAGATAAAGCTAAAGAGGAGAAGCATAAGGAGCACAAGAAGAAGAAATGATTTTTGAATTGTATTAAACTTCTTTGTGTCCTAAAACTGCTTATTTATTTCTTGATACAAAGAACTCTGTATATATATATATATACTGCATATGTTAAAATTCCTACCAGATATATGTTTCTTGCTCTGTTATTAATGTGAGTCTGTAATTAGTGACCTCACCCAAATAGGGGGAGATTGTTGGATCCCTAGTTGGATTTGGGCTAGGTTCAGTAAACTAGGATGTTTGACCCAACATGTATAGCTAGGGTCATGTGTGTGACCTAGAGTCTAGGCCATGTCCTTAGAGTCAACACTGCATGGACCAGCCATCAATAGACTGCAAAAGACTAAAGACTTAGAGAAATTTCAAAGAATCAGAAAATGAGTTCGATTTTCGTCGAACTCAGGTCGACGAAAGTCATGCTCAGCTCGACAAACCCAGAGAAAATTCTATGAGCTGAGCTCGACGAACTTAATTCTCAGGTCGACGATTTCTGGATACTTCACTTCAATATTCTAAAGTCCAAGAACCATTACTCTGAACTCTAGTCGACGAACTTAAATTCTCAGCTCGACGATCTTGAGGCATAGAATTGGCAAGGTTCCATAGAAAGCAGTTATCTGTCCTCAGGTCGACAATCTTGGATCTCAGGTCGACGAACAACTATTATCTGGTCGACAAACTTGACTACTCAGCTCGACGAACTCTGGACCAAGGTTGACGAATTCTGCTATTCACTCGATGATTTCTTTGTTGTTCTAGACATGGACATGTCCTCTCCTCTGTCCCTTAGTTTATTGAGATAATTCCTGAGTAATCAATGCTTAACATTCTCTGAATATTACGGTTAGATACAGTATTGATTATGGACTTCATCAGGATTATTGCTTGTCATTTTTCAATGGGACAGTTGGGGAAATCAATCAATGCAGATATTCTCCAGGCCATCAACATTAAATGAAGGAAGGAATTCAAAATTCAGAAGAAAGATTTTATGGAAAATATAAAAAGGATTTTTCCTCTTTCTTCCAGAAGACAGTGTATAGGGATTTTCTTCTTCCTTCTCGTCTGAACACAGAGAACAATATACACAAGGGCAATACAACAAAAAAGAAACAAGAAGCCCGAGCCATTCACCAAAGAAATTACACCAAGCTGAAGAAGAAGAACATACATTCAAATCAAGAGTCTTCTTCCTTCTTCATCTCATGATTCTTCAAAGGACAACAAACACTCTATCTGTCATGAAGCTCCTGGATACCTGCTGGTCAAGGCTGAAATATTGAAGGCCTATTCACCATGAAGCAAGGCTCAAATCTTCTTGAGTTCAATATCTCAGGGGGAGCTTTTGCTAACATCATATATCCACTAAGTCTTCTAAGTTGTATTTTGAGAAAGTGAAGACACCATCACTCTCTCACCCCCACTGTAAAAAGGGTTGTTTAACTCCCTTCAAAAGTTATTCTTGGTTGCAAGTCTCCTGATTAAAAGATTTGGGATTGATTTTTGAGCACCTGATCAAAAGCTTATTAGTGGCAGTCACCTGATCAAAAAACCTGAGTGCATTCCTACAAGGGTGTTAGAAGAGTGGATGTACCCAGGTTGGGGAACCACTATAAAATTCTTGTGTTGTCTGGTTGCACTTTATCTTTTGTTCTTGTTGTGGCTGTGATCGTTGGGTTTTGTTGTGCATGTGATTGTGCTAGATTAATTTATCTTAGGTCTGTTTTTATTTACTGCAAAAAGTTTTTAAGTTTTCAAGACACTCTATTCACCCCCCCCCCCCCACGCTCTAGAGTATTTCAGATCTAACCCTTACTTTCAATAAGAGAAAATAAAATAGGTGAAACAAGTAGTAGTAAAAGAACGAAAAGATAATCTAATCTAATCTACCATAGCACAGCTAGCCTAACACAGCCACAACAAAAACAACACAAACAGTGAACAACCAGACGACATAAGAATTTTATAGTGATTCCCCAACCTGGGTACATCCACTCTTCTACCACCCTGGTTGGAATCCACTAGCAGGTTTTTGATCAGGTGACTACCACCACAAGATCAATTTCCTGGGATATCTCGTAACCCTTTGAGCTTTTGATCAGGTGCCCAAAAACCAAATAAACTTTTGAAGGTAGTTAATAAACACTTTATACAAGAGGGGGGAGTGAGATTGATGATGTCTTCTCTTTCTCAAACAAGTGAGAAGACTAGTGGATTTGTTGTTGTCAAGGCTTCTTCAGAAATCACTTGAAGCCTTGCTCAGGGTGTAGGTCTTCTACCTTGACTTGAAGTATCCCAGGAACTTCTGACTGATTCAGAGTTTGATATTCTCGAGAATAGTGCAGATCTCAAGTACTAGAAGAGACTTCTCGAGTATAAAAAGTCAGTTCTCGAGAACAAGAAGGCATTCTCGAGAATAAGGCAGCAATTCCCAAGAATAGAGAAGCACTTCTCGAGAACTAAGAATGGATTTCTTGAGAGCTGAGAATAGATTTCTAGAGAATAAGCAAGTGCTTCTCGAGAATAGAAGGAAGAATAACCTCATTTGATGAACTTTATTCGAAGTTCGTCGAACCCAGAATTGCTCGACATTTTGTCGAGCTCAGCTCGACATTCGTCAAGCTCAGCACGACGTTCGTCGAGCTCCGCTCGAAGTTTTTCGACCACAAAGTAAAAACCCGCTCGACAAAAATCTGCTCGAAGTTCGTCAAGCACAAAGGAAAGAACTCATTCGATGGATTCTGCTCAAAGTTCGTCGAACCCAGATCCGCTCGATGCTTGGTCAAGCTAAACTCGACGTTCGTCCAGCTCCGCTCGACGTTCGTCGAGCTCTGCACGACGTTCGTCAAGCTCCGCTCGACGTTCGTCGACCTCCGCTAGACGATCTTCGACCTCCGCTCGACGATCGTCGACCTCCATATAGCGCCCAGAAGTTTCATCTCCCGCCTCTAATCGACAAAAACCTACCCCGTTAGTAGGGATTCCCGAGAATCAAAACAAGCAGAAGGCTTTAATATAATAATTATCATATTCAAATAGTTGAACAAGGAAATATGATTTCAAAACAGAGGCCCAAACGCTCCGAATTAAACGAATTAAACAGCGAAGACAACCCTAGAATCTAACGTACCATTCTTGAGACACTATCATCAAATGCTTACACGAGAAAGAATCATCACAAGGATCCAAACACGCACTGCGACTCCAAAATGCTCGGATCTCAACAAAACTGGACAAGCCCAAGGCCTCAAAACCTCATCCTTTATATCAAAGAAAACATTCCATACCATCAGAATCCCAAAATATGGACAAACAGGCCCAACGGACGCGAAAATGCACAAACGGTGCAGCACTGTCAATAAAACAAAAAAGGGTAACGCCCTGATGTCATAATTATGATGTAGACAAACCAAATAATAACATCGGAAAATCGGGGGCATTATAGTCACACCCCCTAAAAAGAAGTTACGTCCTGAAACTTATCACAACATTAAAACCAAACTGAAATAAAAACTCAATTATTACCAAAATCCTGAAGATATACTTGAAATAAGGGAAGAGATGCGGATGAGATTCCCTCATCGCTGACTCTAATTATGTCTTGATTTTGCCAGAGAACTAAAACCATGGGGATGGTCTTTCTCCGCAACACTCGACCTTAAGAATCAAGAATACGGACAGGTTCTTCCACGTACGTAAGGTTGGGCTGAATCTGGGGCACCGAGTCAAGGACTTGATGATCACTATGAATACACTTCTGCAACTGGCTCACATGGAACACATCATGGACACTAGGGAAGGTAGCAGGCAACTACAACCTATAAACAGACACTCCGACGCGCTCAGAATCAGAAATGGTCCAACATATTGGGGGTCTAACTTGTGATTGCTTCAAAACCTTTTAACACCTGACATCAGAGAAACTCTTAGAAAAACCAAGTCCCCAATAGCGAACACCAGATCAACCCTTTGTTGATTTACATATTTCTCATAACGTTCCTGTGCTACAAGGAGCTTTTCTCGAATATGAGTCACAACTTAATGAGTCTAAGACGCTCATCCCAAGCACCGCCGTGATCCAAAATAGAACACCTGATCATATCTTCTACGATCTGATTTACTCTTTCCGTCTGACCATTCATCTGTGGATGATAGGTGGTAGAATACCTCAAATCCGTACCCAATCCCTCCTGTAAACTCTTCCAAAAACGAGACGTAAATCTAGAGTCTCGGTCTGATATGATGCTGACAGGCACTCCATACAATCTGATAACCTCATGAAGGTATAATTCAGCTATCTTCTTCATAGAATATCCAATCTTAAAAGGCACAAAGTGAGCACACTTAGTCAATCAATCAACTATCACCCAAATAGAGTCATGCCCTTGGGGATATCTCAGTAAACTAGTGATGAAATCCATTGAAATACTCTCCCACTTTCAACTTGGAATATCAAGTGGTGTCAATTTACCTCTAAGCCTTCTATTGTCAGCTTTAACATGCTGACACGTATAAAACTCTGACGCAAACTTCGCTATGTCATTCTTCATTCTTGACCACCAAAAAATTGGCTTTAGATCTTTATACAGTTTAGTGGAACCAGGATGGTAGGCAACACTGGAACCATGAGCTTTAGTACAAATCTTAGTCTGAATATCACCAAAAGATGGGATGCAAAATCTACCCCGATACTTCAAAGTATCCAACTCATCCAAAGAGAAATCAGGTAGCTCTCCCTTCTCAGTTCTACTCCGGAGATGCAACAAATCCGGATCATCCTTCTAGTATGCTTTAGTAAGGGAAATCCAAGAGGGCGCATCTGCTTCCAAACTAGTAGGAAAAGTACTTCTCCCAACTTCAATGTCCATCAACAAGATTTCTTCCGTTAGGGATTAAACAGATAGATTGAAAATTTTTGCGGTCTTCCTACTCAAAGCATCAGCTACTACGTTAGCCTTTCCTGGATGATAAAGGATCTCCACTTCATAAGCGGACACATATTCTAACCACCAACGCTGACACAGATTTAATTACTTGGGAGTGAAGACGTACTTCAAATTCTTATGGTATGTATAGATCTTGCACAACGCGCCATACAATAAATGTCTCCAAAGTTTCAACGCATAAATTACAGTAGCAAACTACAAATCATGTGTGGGGTAGTTTCTTTCATGAATCTTTAATTGTCTTGATCCATACGCGATCATCTTTCCATCCTGCATCAAAACACAACCAAGACCAATATATGATGCATCCACATACATGACATACTCAACTCCTTCAGTAGGTGAAGTAAAAACTGGAGTAGTACACAATCTCTTCTTCAACTCTTGGAAAACTTCTTCATTCCTATCGCTCCAAATGACCGTAGTATTCTTTTGGGTAAGTCTTGTTAGAGGAGAAGACAATACTAAAAAACCTTCCACGAAACTTCAATAATAGCCAGACAGGCCTAAGAAGCTCCTAATCTCCTTATGTGTAGAAGGTCTCTCCCATTCAATCATAGTAGAAATCTTGGTTGGGTCTACGGAAATACCATCCTTGCTTACAACATGACCCAGAAAGGACACTTGAGGTATCCAGAACTCACACTTGCTCAACTTCACATATAACTTATGCTCCCTCAGGGAAGACAAAATCAATCACAAATGCTAAGTATGCTCCTCAACACTGCAGGAGTACACTAGGACGTCATCTATAAACACAATAACAAATCGGTCCAAGAAATCCTTGAACACTTTATTCATTAAATCCATGAAAATAGAGGCTGTGTTGGTCAAACTGAAGGACATCACCAAGAACTCAAAATGTCCATGCCGTGAATGAAAAGTGGTTCGTGGAATATCTGCCTCACGAATTCTCAATAGGTGGTAGCCTGAACGAAGATCGATCTTTGAAAATACCGAGCTACCACGTAACTGATCGAACAGATCATCAATCCTCAACAGAGGATACTTTTTCTTAATGGTCACCTTATTCAATTCTCTATAATCGATGTAAAGCCTCATTGATCTATCCTTCTTCTTTACAAACAAAACAGGAGCACCCCACGGAGAAGAACTCGATCTAATAAAAACACACTGCAGCAACTCATCCAGCTTAGTACGCAACTCATCCAACTCACACGGAGCCATATGGTACGGTGCTTTGGAAATAGTGTGAGTTCCAGGCTCGAGGTCTATCACAAACTCTATCTCCCTTACCGAAGGAAGTCCTGGAAGACAATCAGGAAAAACATCTAGAAACTCACGCACCACCGAGATATCCTCAAGGCGTGGTGTAACAAAATATGTTTCCAGAGTAGAAATAAAAACCAAATACGCATCACAACCGGACTTTATAGCACGACAAGCACATACCGCAGAAATAATATGGGAAACCATGTCTTGAAAACCATAGACGCACATAGGTTGGCCATTGTCCATCTTGAAGTCCAGTCGCTTTGCCTTTCACTAGATGACAACATCATACTTGGACAGCCAGTCCATGCCCAAAATCACATCAAAGTCCCCCAGATCCAAAACCATCAAATCTGTAAAGGCTAGGAAATTACCTAGATAAATAGGGCATCTCAGAACTCCTTGATTAGATATCATCGAATCATCGGATGGAAGCTTAACGTTGAAGGAGTCTCCTAATTGATCCACGTTCAAATGATGTCTATCTACAAACATCCACGCCACAAAAGAATGGGTGGCACCTGAATCGAAAAGCACGCCCGCCCACCTATTCCGCACCTTAAAATCCCCTAATATCGTAGCATACATAACTAAACGAATGAAAACTAGGGCAACAATGAGGAGTAAAAATTAAAGTAGGGTCTAACCTGATATCACTTGTGTAGATGTCTGAGATTCCTCCCTGGTCACCACATTCAGCTTTCCTTTTCCTTTGTACTTGTTTGGTGGAGGCGGCAGAGCCCGAAGTGAGACAGGCTGTAGTATAGTCTGATCCTGGGGGTATGAAGTCTTCAGATGTCCCTTTTACCCGCACTGGAAGCAAGTCTTATTCATCAACCAGCAACGACTCACGTCATGTCCCTTCCTTGTACAGTGCGTGCACACCAGATCTCCTTTGGGTGCACCTTAGATGGCGAGCACTTGTTGCTGCTTCAAGATGGCAGTCCTTTTGAAACACCTTTTGTAAGGGTGGCCAGATCGACTGCAGAAGTTGCATACTTCTTTAATTTTCTTCTTTGAAGAAGGGCCAGTTGCCCTAGAGCTCCAATCCTCATCACCCTTCCTCTTCTCTTTTTGTGTCGCGGCAGCTCGATTCTTGGCGTTCTCGATTGCATCAACCTTTGGATCGGCTTGCACTACCTCAGCATAGCTTTTAGCTCTATAAGCACATGCCAATTGTTGGAAATCGCTTCTTAATCCTCCGAGGAAACACTTCATTCTCCCTACCTCTGAAGCTACCATATGAGGGGCAATTCTTCTCATCCTACGAAACTCAATCTCATATTCTCTCACTTTGTGCTGTCTCTGCTTCAAATGCTGGAAATTATTTATCAGACGGTCCTGCTCGATCTAGGGTAAAAACTTCTTGAGCACCACCTTCTTTAAGGTCTCCTGATTGATAAATTCTCGCATCAAGTCCGAAAACTTAATGCAGTTAAAACTCCAAAAGGATTACGGTTCACGCGGTGACCCGGGCGGTTTTATTTAAGTAAAGCGGAAGTGGTTTTTTATTTAGAAAACAGGGCGCGCGTATTTATTTATTTTGGATATAAAAGGTTGTGATCGAGTTTTAACAAAAGGAGACAAGTGCACCTATCGTGAGTAATACAGGATATTCCGGGTGGAATATCGAGGTTGTATTGTTCTCGGGGTCGGTTCGATTATTTCTACTCTTCCCTGGAGGGGACTATTATTTTACCGATAATTATCTTGTCGGGATATTTTATATAATTATAAAAATACAGAAATGGCAGAAAGAAAATGAAAGCATGAAGGTGGTGCCGATGAAGAGCTTAGCTCGAGGGCACCAAATAAAATTAGAACCAAAATAAACTTTAAATAAAAAGAGATCCTAAATTTCTAATTAATTAAGGCGGAGACTTGGCCGTGGAGGTTCCACTAGAATGAGCTCACCTAGCTATAGGGTTATCGCTCACCTGAACGATAAGACTATTCGACCGGGCTCTCATCCGACGAAGGATTCCTCTTAACGCCCGTATTATGCTAAGAACCCCGCTATTGGGTGGGGAACCCAATCCGGTAGAGTTGGCGTGCCTCCTCTCTCGAGGGTTAGTGCGGAACTCTCTTTGTCGAGGTGGGATCGGTCCATATGCATGGCCTCTCGGCTAGCTACCATATGGACTACGGAAATAGGGCCCACACATCGATTATGTGGTCCTACACGTCGTAAACCCACGGCAAACCTTAAGTACTTTTAATTAATTAGAACAATGAGACCTTTAATTATTTTAAGCTATTTTATCTGTCCCAATGCTCTTCGATACCGAGGGCTAAGAACGGTTAGCCACTCATCGGAATGGGGACGACTTGCGGTGAAAAGCAAAAAATAAAGCAGTAAAGAAAGCGGTAAAAGAAAGTAGTAAAGGAAAGCAGTAAATTGCTAGTCCTACTCAAATGAGTAGGACTTAAATGAAAGCAGAAAATGCGAGTCCCGGCACAAATGCGTGGGCGGGAGAAAGAAAGCGGGTCCTACTCAAACGTGTAGGACTAAATAAATGCAACACACGCACACACTCGACAGAAAGTAAAACTCACGCACACGCTCTCTCGACATAAAGTAAAACACACGCACTCTACAGGAAAGTAAAACACACGCACTCTACAGGAAAGTAAAACACACGCACTCTACAGGAAATTAAACACATGCACTCTACAGGAAATTAAACACACGCACACACTCGACAGAATTGAAATAAAGCAAACCACCATTTAACTCTTAACGAGTAGGCGGAAATAAATGCGCACATAACAGAAAGGTAAAAAAAACTAAGTTAATGAAAAATTAAAACAACTGCATTTCTTCCGCTAGAATGCGGTAGAAATGCATAAAAAACTGAAATAAAAAAAAACCGGGCAAAATGGTTTGCAAATAAACGCAAAATGAAAATGCCCGAAAAATTGAAACGAATATATTTCTACCGCTAAAATGCAGTAGAAATGAATAAAACGAGAACGAAAAAATTAAAAGAGGAAAAAGTTTTGAAAATAAATGCAAAAATGTAAGTGTTCGGAAAAGTAAAACGATGAGATTTTCATTCTTATAGTTTTATAAAGGAGCTTAAAAAGTGGAAATAAAGCTGAAAAAGAACGAAAAATGGGTTTTACAACCTAAACAAAACTAAGTTAAAGAAAAATCAAAACACTTTTTAAGTTGCCTTTATAACCACATAAAAATGAAATGAAATGAACTAAAAACTATATTTATGAAAACTATGAAACTAAACTCATACACACACGCACCCATATTAAAAAGACGAAGACAAAACTAAAGCAATGTTAAAAAAACAAGAAAGAAAGATAAGATTGCAAAGGGGAGATTTGCATTAATCCATTCCAAAGCCATATTAAGAGAAGGAAAGAAAAACATTTTATTAAATAAAAGGACGAGTTACAAAGACACGAAAATAAAACTAAGGAGAGGGGGAGAAATTATCCCTTACAAAGCCTTTGGAAGCATTTCAGCAGCACAACCCTATACAAAATGGATCCAAAAAAAAGGGAACAGGAACTCAAGCAGAACACTGGTATTTATAGGGGAAAATTTACAAGTACACGCCCTCTGACATGGGCGTGTCAGGGGGCGTGTCGACACTATTCATGATGGCGGCCGACGAGTTGAATAGAAATTTGACTTCGGGCTGGACACGTGTCGGTCTCGCGATGGTCAGGCCCTAGGTCACGGGCGTAACTCTGGCCGTGTCAAGAAGGTGGATCTGGGTGCGGGTTGCGCCGAAAGTCGTCGTGCGGGTCTTGTCGTCCAGGTGGAGATGTCACGCCCCAGGTCACGGGCGTGATGCTGGGCGTGTCGGTTAGTGTCGGCACTCGATAAATGTCGAGCGGAAAATGTCGAGTTGAAAATCGTCGAACGGGAAGAGGTGTCACGCCCTAGGTCACGAGCATGACTCTAGGCATGTCGAGGGGGTCGACGAACGTCGAGCTGAAAACGTCGAGCGGGTGGACACGGTTTGGGTCACGCCCCGTGTCGGGTGACACGGGCGTGACGTCGGGCGTGTCAAGCTTTTCTCTTCAAATTTTGCTGATTGACGAGATTTTAACGTGTCACGCCCCGGTCACAGGCGTGACCAATTTGTCACGGGCGTGACATTGCAATTTTTGGCAGATTTTTAATTATTTCCTGAAAAATAAAATAAAATAAGTTAGTATAATATTTACAATAAAATGAGCAATTTATTAAGCAAAAAGCAAGTAAAAATGACAAAAATAAATGAAAACGACTAAATTAATGTACAAAAAAATAGGTATATTTACAATTCATCAAATACTCTCATACTTAAGCTTTTGTTATTCCAGAGCAAAAGTTGGAGATGAACTTATAAGGAATAAAAGAAATCCTAAGTTTAGCTATCGCTTGAATTAATTAAGAGAAAGATCGAAATAAATATCCGGGGTACTAGAGTTAAATCATAATTTATGAAAATATTATAAATAAAGGAACAGTTTCAAAAAGACTTCTAGTTAAAATAAAATAGAAAGCAAAAATTTATTTTTGTTAGTTAACAAAGATGGATTGAAATTATATAAAAAACCTTAGCTTAAAAGAAGTTAAAAGTTATGCTCTCAAAAAATTTTAAATTAATTCTAGAATCATTGAAATGAGATAAGTGGTTTGGTGGTTTATGAAGAAGGCTTGGATATTGAGGTGAGGTAATTTTTTCTCGAACCTCCAATTTTTTTTCTTTTTGGATAGTTAGGAAAATGAAATCTTATTTTCCTAACACATAATAATTTTTTCTTTCTTCATAAACAAATAACCCAATGTATATGTGTAGGAGTAATGAATTTTATCCTCTTACTCCATAACATATAATCTTTTTAAATATTGGGTGCCTATGTTTGCGGAATGAAATCTTATTCCCATTGACATAAGATTTTTTAAGGGATAGCGGTAAACATGTCAAGTAAGACATGCAAAAAAGGAAGTGGGTTTATTTTTTTCAAAAAAAAAACTAGATTTAAATAAAAGGTTTTGAGAGCAACGTTTTTAAAATGAACGTTTCGATATTTCTAAAAGCATGAAGTAGAAATAATTGAAATCCATGGTTGTTATTTTTTAACATAAAAAAGCTTCTATTTATAAAATTAGAAGTGATGGTGAAAAACAAGTTCCCTATTATAAGGATAAGACATAAAAAAAAATCTTTAAATCTTAACCCCAAACACTTAAATCTATCAAACTTTAATTAATAAACGAATAGTAAGCAAAGAATAATTATAATTCGCTTATAAATTTACTCGAAACTAGATTTTTGGAAAGCAAAAAGGGTTAAGATATGATATATTCGATGTATTTGGTTATATAAAAAAACTATTTTTATTTTGTTTTTTAGAGTTTTTATCATTTTTTTGTGTTTTAATTATTATCTTTTTAGGGTTTTTGGATTTTCAATTTTTTTTGATTTTTTAATTTTTGTAGATAAGTTATTTACAAGAAAGAGGAGAGAAAGAAATGTTATTTACAAAGAAGATAGTGGGGAAAGAGAGATTTTCACAAAAAAGAATACAAAGTAAAAACTCGAATGCAGCACGCGAACAGACTCTTATTGAGGTGTTTGGTTCGATGAGTCGAACGCCGCGGGCAAGCAAAATGCGAGCTTTTGCAAAAATAGAAAAGAAGAGGGGGGAAGAGAGATTTAGTTATTGAAAAATATTTACAAAGTAAAATGAAAAAAAATTTTGTTGAATTTTTGATGTTTTATAAGTTTTTTGAGATTTTTGTTTGTGGTTTATGATTTTTTTGAGTTTTTTGATTATATAAAACAAGGAAAAAATTTTTATGTTTTAAGTTTTGTAATTTTTTTGTATTTTTGATGAGTACAGAATAAAAAAAACAGTATAGGAAAACACCCTCATACTTAAACCCAACATTGTCCCCAATGTTGCAGTTTAAGTATGCAGAACGATAATATACAAAATATAATAGACAAAAATAAAAAGGGAGGGTAGAAGCTTCCCTGAAATGAGTTCGGGGAGGCCCAGGTTGAAACCATGTATTATTTAGAAGAAAAAACAAAAAGATAACAGAAAAAACAAAAAAGAAAAACTCGGCCTAAAGTGTGCATGCAGTAGGGGGAAAGTGCGTGGGCGACTCGAAGGTAGTGAAGGCCTTAGCGACATGAGTGCTATAGAAAGGCGCTCCCCTATCGCGCAAAAGAGTGAGAAGCGCGCCGAATCAAAAGAAATTAAAATATATTAAGTTAAATTAAATTAAACAAAATACATACATTGTTTTTTTTGTTTTTTTTTTAAAATCAAATTATTATATTTTTTTGTGTTTTTAAGTAGATTTTTAGTTTTTAGTTTGTTTTTTTGTTTTTTTGTTCATAAGGAAAATATATTTTTGTAAGTTGTTTCATTTTTTAGATTTTTTTAGTTTTTTAGTTTTATATAGTTTTTTTTTTCATAAAATAATGAAAAACAAAAAAAATTTCTTTTTGTTAAGTTTTTTTTTTCATTTTTTGTGTTTTTAGTTTTTTTGTTTAGTTTATTTTTTTTTTGTTTTATATTTTTTTCAAATTTTTAGTTTTTAAGGTTTTTCAAATTTTTTAGGTTTCTAAGTTTTTTTTTTGATTTTTTTGTTTTGTTTTATAATTTTGTAATAACAAATTTTTTATATAGTTTTTATTATTATTATTATTATTAGAATTTGTTGGCCATTTTTTATTTTTGTTATAAATATAGATATAAGTAAAATTAATAGATTTCCAGGGTTCAAAATAACGAACCGAAAACTCCCCGGCAACGGCGCCAAAAACTTGATTGATAAATTCTCGCATAAAGTCCGAAAACTTAATGCGGTTAAAACTCCAAAAGGATTACGGTTCACGTGGCGACCCGGGAGGTTTTATTTAAGTAAAGCGGAAGTTGTTTTTATTTAGAAAACAGGGAGCGCATATTTATTTATTTTGGATATAAAATGTTGTGATCGAGTTTTAACGAAAGGAGGCAAGTGCACCTATCGTGAGTAGTACAGGATATTCCGGGTGGAATATCGAGGTCGTATTGTTCTCGGGGTCGGTTCGATTATTTCTACTCTTCCCTGGAGTGGACTATTATTTTACCGATAATTATCTTGTCGGGATATTTTATTTAATTATAAAAATACAGAAAATGGCAGAAAGAAAATGAAAGCATGAAGGTGGTGCCGATGAAGAGCTTAGCTCGAGGGCACCAAATAAAATTAGAACCAAAATAAACTTTAAATAAAAAGAGATCCTAAATTTCTAATTAATTAAGGCGGAGACTTGGCCGTGGAGGTTCCACTAGAATGAGCTCACCTAGCTATAGGGCTATCGCTCACCTGAATGCTAAGACTATTCGACCGGGCTCTCGTCCGACGAAGAATTCCTCTTAACGCCTGCATTACGCTAAGAACCCCGCTATTGGGTGGGGAACCAAATCCGGTAGAGTTGGCGCGCCTCCTCTCTCGAGGGTTAGTGCAGAACTCTCTTTGTCGAGGGGGGATCGGTCCATATGCACGGCCTCTCGGCTATCTAGCATATGGACTACGGAAATAGGGCCCACACATCGATTATGTGGTCCTACGCATCGTAAACCCACGACAAACCTTAAGTACTTTTAATTAATTAGAACAATGAGACCTTTAATTATTTTAAGCTATTTTATTTGTCCCAAGGCTCTTCGATACCGGTGGCTAAGAACGGTTAGCCACTCATCGAAATAGGGACGGCTTGCGGTGAAAAGCAGAAAATAAAGCAGTAAAGAAAGCGGTAAAAGAAAGCAGTAAAGGAAAGCAGTAAATTGCAAGTCCTACTCAAACGAGTAGGACTGAAATGAAAGAAGAAAATGCGAGTCCCAGCGCAAATGTGTGTGCGGGAGAAAGAAAGCGGGTCCTACTCAAACGAGTAGGACTAAATAAATGCAACACACGCACACACTCGACAGAAAGTAAAACTCACGCACACGCTCTCTCGACATAAAGTAAAACACACGCACTCTACAGGAAAGTAAAACACACGCACTCTACAGGAAAGTAAAACACACGCACTCTACAGGAAATTAAACACACACACTCTACAGGAAATTAAACACACGCACACACTCGACAGAATTAAAATAAAGCAAGGCGCCATTTAACTCTTAACAAGTAGGCGGAAATAAATGCACACATAACAGAAATGTAAAAAAAAATAAGTTAACGAAAAATTAAAACAACTGCATTTCTATCGATAGAATGCTGTAGAAATGCATAAAAAGCTGAAATAAAAATAAACCGGGCAAAAAGGTTTGCAAATAAACGCAAAATGAAAATGCCCGAAAAATTGAAACGAATACATTTCTACCGCTAGAATGCGGTAGAAATGCATAAAAAGAGAACGAAAAAATTAAAAAAGGAAAAAGTTTTGAAAATAAGTGCAAAAATGTAAGTGTTTGGAAAAGTAAAATGATGAGATTTTCATTCATATAGTTTTATAAAGGAGCTTTAAAAGTGGAAATAAAGCTGAAAAAGAACGAAAATGGGTTTTACAACCTAAACAAAACTAAGTTAAAGAAAAATCAAAACACTTTTTAAGTTGCCTTTATAACCACATAAAAATGAAATGAAAAGAACTAAAAACTATATTTATGAAAACTATGAAACTAAACTCATACACACACGCACCCATATTAAAAAGACGAAGACAAAACTAAAGCAAAGTAAAAAAAACAAGAAATAAAGATAAGATTGCAAAGGGGAGATTTGCATTAATCCATTCCAAAGCCATATTAAGAGAAGGAAAAGAACACATTTTATTAAATAAAAGGACGAGTTACAAAGACACGAAAATAAAACTAAGGAGAGGGGGAGAAATTATCCCTTACAAAGCCTTTGGAAGCATTTCAGCAGCACAACCCTATACAAAATGGATCCAAAAAAAGGAACAGGAACTCAAGCAGAACACTGGTATTTATAGGGGAAAATTTACAAGTACACTCCCTCTGACACGGGCGTGTCAGGGGGCATGTCGACATTATTCATGATGGCGGCCGGCGATGTGACTGGAAATTTGACTTCGGGCTGGACACGTGTCGGTCTCGCGATGGTCACGCCCTAGGTCACGGGCGTGACTCTGGGCGTGTCAAGAAGGTGGATCTGGGCGCGGGTTGCGGCGAAAGTCATCGCGTGGGTCTTGTCGTCCAGGTGGAGATGTCACGCCCCAGGTCACGGGCATGATGCTGGGCGTGTCGGTAGGTGTTGGCACTCGACAAACGTCGAGCGGAAAATGTCGAGTTGAAAATCGTCGAACGGGTAGAGGTGTCACGCCCTAGGTCACGGCGTGACTCTAGGCGTGTCGAGGGGGTCGACGAACGTCGAGCTGAAAATGTCGAGCGGGTGGACACGGTTTGGGTCACGCCCCATGTCGGGTGACACAGGCGTGACGCCGGGCGTGTCAAGCTTTTCTCTTCAAAATTTGCTGATTGACTGGATTTTAACGTGTCACTCCCCGGTCACGGGCGTGACCAATTTGTCACGGGCGTGACATTGCAATTTTTGGCAGATTTTTAATTATTTCCTGAAAAATAAAATAAAATAAGTTAGTATAATATTTACAATAAAAGGAGCAATTTATTAAGCAAAAACAAGTAAAAATGACAGAAATAAATGAAAACGACTAAATTAATGTACCGAAAAATAGGTATATTTACAATTCATCATCTCCTAAGAGTATCCTTCCTTCAAACTTTCCTTTTCCCAAATTCACCAACTCTTTGCCAGGCCGTTTAGCTGGTAGGCCGCAGTCATTACCTTCTGGGCTTCAGCAATCCCCGAATATGTAAACATCTCATCAATAGCGATAATCCAGTCATCCAAAACCATGAAGTTGCCACTCCTGTCATAGGTTAGAGGTCTCAATCGCTGGAAATACGGTATAAGGTTCATCTCTGGTGGTAACTCCATTGGGGTACCAGAGGAGCAGGATTAGCGGGTATAGCTTGACCCACAGTAGAATCTTACGCTAAGGGTTGCTGCACGGGGACGACAGACAACAAGGACTTAATCTGCGACTGCATCGCAACTAACTATCTCGACAGAGGCTCGTTACTCAAACGCAAACTCTCGATCACCGCATCACTTTACGCACCAGATGACTCATCCTCCGACTGGGGAGTTGACCTCATCTTAAGAAGCCTAGCCGGTATTCTAGAAAAGTAACGAACCACTCATCAAAAATCCTATATTACAACTAGGCCACAAAACTAGTTCAGACCATACTAAAAGACACTTGCTTATACTGCAACTTGCTTTGGGATTTTATATTGATGTTATGTCCTACTTTGAATGATATCCTCTAATACTATTTACTCATGTGCCTATGATATGAATGCATGAATTCTTATTATGATTTAAAATCATGTGTGTACATGTGTCATCATGTAAACCTTAACTTAACACGTGTGTTTATGCGATGATATGTTATGTATGCAGTGCTATGCATTCTAAAAAGGCCTTAATGCATGCATGGGCGGCGTACACATGAAATATTTTGCATCCCAAACTACATAACATTGCATGCAATGAGAAAATAAAACATGCTAATGGACACCAATGTGATGATGGTTATGCAACCCATACAACATAACTGTCACATGTTTCCTCCTATGGTGGATCCATAAACAAACATATATTATGCATCCCATACTACACAATATGCAACGTATACTTCTTTTCATGCTATGTGTGTAGTGACTATACTTCGATTAAGATGTACTGATAACACATAGGTGTGTGTATGCAAATGAATGAAGGGAAACAAAATATTCGAGATTGGTTGGTTCGACCAACTTGTCAAACCAACCTCCCTCTGATACAAACTGTCACAACCCGCATTTTTAACGCCAATAAAGGTATATCAGATTAAGGGAAAAAAAGCGCGTCATGATGCCACGTCAGCAGGGGATAAATGCGGACGCTCAGGCAAAAATCCTACTTAACAATGAAGAAAGATTCTTTAAGTTATTTAGAGGTAAAATCAGTTTACGTGTGATATTTAGCCGCATCCCTCGACTTAGTGGCTCATCTAGTTCACAAGAAAAGTAGTTATATGCTCCGCAAATTACTTCTTTTACAATATTAAACATCTTACATGAGTTTAGAGGTTCCCATAGGACACCTCAAAGTATGCAAGTTCTAAGTTTATAAAAGCAATAAAGGTAGATTGTTACGGTCATTAAATATAGTGATTTATCATTTTAAAACGTACAATACATGAGGTAATAATAGTAGTTTTTATACTTGAAAAATACATATCATGCAATCCTAGCATAAAACATCCCAGAGAGCAAGTAATCCAAATAGACAAAAAGAAAACTAAGCAGCTAACAAGCATCCAAAAAATAACAAACCTGTGGGCGTCAACAAACTAACACGAACCCACATAAAGCAAAGTATGTCTGGACTGGTAAAGCAAAATAAACAACAATCTACCTCGCAACGGCGAGACAAAATTCACATACAACACTGCTGCCCAAGAACTCCAAAACCAGCACCGCAATCATCTACAACTCTGAACCTGAGGCATTCCAATGAAAGAACACCTCAGCAAGAATGTACAAGTGCTGACAGAAAGTAAACCACAAGTAAACAAAGTCATGGGGTACCAACCCAGTACCAAAGGATAGACACTTAAATAAAGTACAACAGCAAGGTACAAAGGTCAAAAAGGGAACACTCACAAGAAGAGTCACAAAAAACAAAAGTACCCAAAATGCACAGGAATATAAGGGGAAAAGGTCAAGATCAAATCATAAGGAAGAGAAACAAACCCCTATTAGACACCTATGGTCAACTCCACCAAAAAAAACAATACGGGTGAGGTGGTCAACTCATCTGGGCACAACCCCAAAGATAATTTATTCATCTAATTGCGGGGGAGACTGCATAGTCCACCATTCACCGCAAATGCCCAAAAACCCGGTAGAGCCCCATAAAGTACTAATAGGGAGAACAAACATTATGGCAGTGGATTCGTCCACTAATAACACCCACGACGAAGAAAATCATGAAGTCACACCCCGTAACGACCCGGGTTTAGAACTCAGAGTCCCACCACAACCCTTCCTGGGCCTGGCGACTTGTCTCGCCCCACGGCATTGCCACGAAGAAAACCATGATATAAATCTCAAGACAATGATGACACATCATTTTCTACTAGACAATTCTATATTAGAAGCGGTTGATCAAACTTTAGGAAGAATTTAGAATCCTAAGTAAACTTTAACCAGTTCTACATGAAAGTTGAGGAACAACAATAAGAGTGAGATTTAACCACGTCATCAAAACATATAGAATTTAACAGGGTTAGGTAGCAAAATGAAGAACATGAAAATTATAAATGGAATTATACAGTAGATCTTAACAACACTATTATCAGCAAGTTATTTAATAATCATGATAATAAGAAGTTAGAAATTTCTGCAAAACGGGATGAAGAAGGGAAGGGAAGGAGGAAAACATCACTTGCCTTGATTTTGTCGGGAAAATTCTCCAAATCACTCCTTGTCATAGATCGGGGCTAAAGAAGATGAGGGAAGTCGAAATCTAACAAGAAATAGTTGAAATAGAGGTTACGTCCAAAACCCTAACGAGAAAACTCAAGAAATGGGGAAGATTTTACCACGATGATGAAGCTCTCGCTGAGATCTTTTCGGATCTATGATCGGATGGAAATTTTGAGCATCGGAGCACCGTTGGCGGCCACCGGAAGAATCATGGAAAAACTCTGTCTCGCTCACGCCGATCTAGTTCAGGAGATGAACAGGAAATTCAGTCTAAACGAAGGAGGAAGAAGAATTATGTATATATATACTATGGGTAATATTAGAATAATAGTACTTAAGAAAACAAACTGGGATCGGCTGAACCCGGCTTCTCGAGAAGAAGGTAAGTGTTTCTCGAGAACAATCGGACAATTCTCGAGAACAAGAGGAGGAATTCTCCAGAACCGGGCAGATCTCGAGTATTAGAAGATACTTCTCGATCATAAAAAGGCAGTTTACGAGAATAAGAAGGCTTTCTCAAGAACAAGGCAGCAATTCCTGAGAATAGAGAAGCACTTCTCGAGAATTAAGAATGGATTTCTCGAGTGCTGAGAATAGATTTCTTGAGAACAAGCAAGGGTTTCTTGAGAGCAGAAGGATGAATAACCCCATTCGATGAACTTTGTTCGAAGTTCGTCGAACCAGCTCAGCTCGACGTTCGCCGATCTCAGCTCGACGTTCGCCGATCTCAGCTCGACGTGCGTCGATCTCCGCTCGACCTTCGCCGAGCTCCGCTCGACGTTCGCCGAGCTCCGCTCGACGTTCGCCGAGCTCCGCTCGACGTTCGCCGAGCTCCGCTCGACGTTCGCCGAGCTCCGCTCGACCTTCGCCGAGCTCCGCTCGATGTTTGTCGAATACAGGAAAACCCGCTCGACAAAATCTGCTCGAAGTTCATCAAGCACGAAGGAAAGAACCCGTTCGACGATTTCTGCTCGAAGTTCGTCGATCCCAAAAATTCTCGATGCTTTGTCAAGCTCGGCTTGACATTTGTCGTGCTTCACTTGACGATCGTCGACCTCCGTACAGTGCCCAAAACTTTCATCTCCCGCCTATGATCGACAAAAGCCTACCCCTTTAAGAGGGCTTCCCGAGAATCAAAACAAGCCTAAGGTTTTAATATAATAATTATCATATTCAAATATTTGAACAAGGAAATATGTGTTTAAAACAAAGGCTTAAACGTGCCAAATTAAAAGAATTAAACAGCGAAGACAACCCTAGAATCTGACGTACCATTCTTGAGACATCGTCATCAAATGCTTACACGAGCAAAAATCAACACAAGGATCCAAACACGCGCCAAGACTTCAAAATGCTCGGATCACAACAAAACTGGACAAGCCCAAGGCCGCAAAACCTCATCCTTTATATCAACGAAAACATTTCATCCCATCAGAATCCCAAAATCTGGTCAAACAAGCCCAACGGATGTAAAAATGCACAAACGGTGTAGCGCCATCAACAAAATGAAAAAGGGTAATGCCCTGATGTCATAATTATGAGGTCAACAAAACAAATAATAACATCGAAAAATCGGGGGAATTACACTGAGAGGCTTCCTCCTCATCAGAATCTAAAGAACTGACAACTTCAACTGAAGTAGGCTCTTTAGCTCCATCAGTGTTTGGGGATAGATCTGCTATCTTCCCCTCAACCCCTACACCTACTTCACCAAGGTTGATTTCCTCCAAGGTTTCATCCTCTAGTTGTGTTGAAGCATCTGAATAATGATCATCTGGGAGTGTATCCTGTAACGTCCCCTGGATATTAGCATCTTTATCTAAAGGAAATTCTTCCCAAGTCTCCTTAGAGATTGCATTCTAATTTTCTTTATCAGACATTTATACATCTTCTGCAGGAACATTTTGTTAGTATGGATGATCATTGGGGTTCTCCCCCTCAATGTGATCCTTCTCTAGTCTTATCTCCCCCTGCATCTGATCTCCAGTACCAGGAGTGGTCCTAGGAGAATTTTCTGGTGCTGCATCATCATGTTTTTTGTGATGGAGCTTCCTTGTTCTACAGAGTAACTGGAAGATTCTTCTACCATTACCAATACTTTCTTCTTCTTCTTCTCTTTCTTCTTCTCTAGTACTAGCGTCTCTTTTGTTAATACTCTATCCCATCTTGCTAGAATCTTATGTCCATTCTTCTCATGTGATTGATCTTAGATCCAATCTTGAGATTGAGACTGTCAGGAAGTTCTTGGGCCAAATAGAGGCTTATAATCCTTCTTATATTGGGCTTCTTGATGCTTCTCTGCTATTTTATCAATGACAATTTTGCTCCAGTTAGTCTTCACTATGAATATTATCCTTGTCATTAGCTCAGACATTTGAGAAGATATTTTTTCATGTGCTCGTATTTTGCATGGCAGCCCAGGTAGCTTCTCTGGAAAGACATCAACAAAATCTCGTACCACCAGGATGTTGGAGATAACATTCTTTTCTTCAGTCATCTCAAATAACACTTGGTGGACCTCATCCCCCTATAGATGGGCCTTGACGACCTGGATAGAAGAGAGTAGACAATGAGAGACCGGGATAGTACCTTTGAAGGTCGAGTAGGAGTTGCCATATCTTAGTATGACCTTCCTTGCTTGGTAATCAATCGCAGCATTGTTCCACATGAGCCATGTCATTCTGAGAACATGATCAAAGTCCGGCAACTCCAGGATCGTTGTTGGGGCCTCGAATGTTAATCTGTCGATGGTCGCCTCCAGGACACATTTTGTAGTGGATAGAATCTCAGCCCCATTGGGAATATGCACCCTCCTGTTGGTTCCCGTAAAGTGTTGGACCTGGTCCATTCCCTTGACAAAATCTTGTGCGATGAAGTTATGAGAAGCCCCCATGTCAAACTCATAAAGTGTTGGCTTGCTGCATACCACACTATCCCTTTTATCGAACAACTTTAGGTGGCTAGTCTTATAGTTTTCCTTCCTAGATTCTACTAGTTGTATATTATTTTTATAGTTCTAAAAAGGAAAGAACTAAGGTGCTAGTATACGTACTATAACCCTGCCCGGGTCCCGGGGCTGAGCAAGATCCAAGGAATACATCTAGTCTCTGTCCTGCCTACGATCACCACCTTGGAATCCACGACATCAACCTCGTACCCATCCCTTGAACTGCTGAGCTGGTGGGGCAGCCTGTATTGCCGATGGAGGTGCCTCCCTCATGGGGCAGTTCCTTCAGATGTGTCCCTGTTGGTGGCAGTGGAAGCACTCCGGCGGAGGAGGTGCCCCATCTCATGGCCTCGAAATCTCTCATACCTGTAATGGGTGAGGAACCAACACCACCAACTCCCTCGACTCCTGTCTCTCCTCCTAGCGGGGTCAATCCTTCACTCTTATCTCACCATTATAACGACACCTCTGCTGGTCTCTCCTGCCACCCCTGCCCTGGTCCTCTATCGGTCTCTTCCTACCTCGCACTGTGAGCAGATATGCCTCCATCTTTTTGGCCATCTCCAGTATTCAGGCCAAACTTCCACCAGATACAAAGAGGAGGGCCTGTCTCAGGTCATCACAAAGGCCTTTGTAGAGCCTCTTAGTGTATCCCGTGTCGTCCAACTGGTAAGAGTCTACAAACAGGACTAGGTGGGTAAACTCTCAATAGTACTCCAGAACTATCTTGTTTCCCTGCCTCAACTGCAGAAACCTATCCTCCAGCTCGTCTCTCACAGACTGCGGTAGGAAATACTCCAGCAATGCTGCCCTGAACTCATCCCATGATATGTTTGCAGCCTCCAATCTGGCATAGATGGTGTATAACAGCAACTTCCAACACCTTTTCAAATGTGTCTCTAGACATGAGACCACTAGAGGAACAACCATCTCTTTCGGGCACTGAATCACTGCCAGCATCTCGTACATGATGTCCAACCACTCCTCAGTTCGAATGACTGACTCCGTCCCGAGGTAAGATGGTGGGGAGAGCCCTCAGAAGACACTCAACCAATTTGCCCCGAGATTTGGCTGAACCGAAGCCTGTTGTGTCTTAAAAGCCTCCAAGATCACCGTCAGTGTCTATCCCATCTCCGATTCAAGGAATAGAGTGGGAGCTGGCGGGGGTGGTATGACATTCAGAGCCTGAGGCATACCATGCTAAGGGGTTGTGTTTGTCGAGGGTTGCATAAAAAAAGTTAATTTGTAAGATGGTTGACCTAAATCTAGTTAAGAGTGGAACGTTATGTGTGATTCCCTATATGGGCACACCATAGCTTTCGCTGCTTAGTTTGTCCTCAAACTAAACTCGTGCAGGGTGTCCCAGGGTTTGTGTACTTCTTCTCTTCTAATCGAGGTTTTGGCTCTGATACTAGTTTGTAAGACCCTTTTTTGCTTCACCATCGGGTCTTATGCCCAGAACCACTACTTTGCGGTGACACCAACACCCGGGAAGGTCGTCACTTCAAAACGCCGATCATGTCGGCCATATTGATCGCAAAAGAAAGTAGAAGTACAAATGAACAAATATAAATCAAAGACCGCAAGATCACATATAATATTGAATCACACTAGCAAGGTGTCCACATGATAATAACTGAATAACAACAACATAAATAATTAACGGGTTCCTGCCCAGTACATCACATCCACACTACAAATCACTCGCGGAAGCAATGCTACTATAGTCACTGACTGTCTCGGTAGGTGGTACTCCTGTGCTAGATTGGCCCACCTCCAACTGTACCGGTCTCTGGTGGTGCTGTGTCTCCTGGTGCTGCTCCTTGATCCCCTAAAATGATATGGTCCATTGGTCGTTAGTCAAAAGACTAAGTCAATGATCCCCCACACCTCCACTTGTTACTCCTATGCACCGGGAGGGAGGAATGAAGGGAAAGAACATCAAGGCAGAAGATATCAAAGCAGGTGATAGCGTCCGTAAGCTAACAGTTATATAAATATGTAAAGCAAGCTAAGCGATTCTATATATAACATGAAGTATGCAATAACAATGATAAGAGGTAAATAATGAAATGCATATCTAGCTATCACAAGTAAATAACTAACCTTAACTTATATGAATGCCCATACAAACTTATAAGTTAAGGGGTCTTCAGTAAGTCTCCCATCGTATAAGCTATCCCATGCTAGTTTATATGATGGGTCAGGTTATAAGCAAGTATGTGTGTTGTGATATGTTATGTCATGATTCATGCAAGTGCAACACACGCACATGACTCTATGCGCACAAACCTTTTGTTCCCTAGTTTTGGAAGCTAGCTTCACTCCCAGGAGCATCCGTAGTGGCCAACGGAGACAGTGGGTTGGGCCACCCCAATCCTAGGCGGGTAACCGCACTACTAGGCCTAGCCCTTACGTACGCCTCTGAAGGACACACTAGAGTCGCCACGTACTAATGATGACCAACTCGCTAGTCTTTCGTGGTCAAGTGTAGGGTCACTAGCTAAGCATCTCCACAGACACTCGCAATCTAGTCCCAACCACTACATCCTCCAGAGTCATCATTTCTCCATCGGTGCGATGACCAGAGCGAACTGAAGACCCGCCACTTTTATGCACTTGCACAAATGCTATTTCTGAGTTCCCGAGCCCACGGCTCACCAGACTAACTAGCTCTTATTAAACAACACCGAGCCTTCAACTCGCAGGGCCAAACTTTACTTTCTCACCAGTATTACCTTTCACTTTAAGAGGGGTGAACGTTTGTAATCCTTATTTACTACTGATTAGTCTTCTCATGTTTATATAATTATATGACTTAGGGTTAGTCTTGGACTTCCCGAGGTCTACCCTATGAGGGGCTCGCAGCGGTACTAGGAG
Organism: Platanthera guangdongensis; assembly: GCA_039583875.1. NCBI lineage: Eukaryota > Viridiplantae > Streptophyta > Magnoliopsida > Asparagales > Orchidaceae > Platanthera > Platanthera guangdongensis. The sequence continues at coordinate 249,631,638 of CM077151.1, read as the reverse complement.
GTACGATGAGATGACACTCCAAACCTCCCTTTCTCAAGAAACTTATTCTTATTGGTATCTACCCATAATTCACCCCTTTTACTTGTTTTACTCTAGTGGCCTATGGTCAGTTTTTATCACAAGGAAAACTAGCGTTCTGTTGAACACCGCCCGCCTCTTAAGCTTACTTTTTCCCTACTACCAAGAGATGCACGGAGGGGACTCCTGCCCTCCCCACTACGTGGGTGATCCAAACACACACTCCTTTGATGAATCAGAACCTCAATCACCTAAGTGACCTTAAACGTCAATCTGGGCTACCCCCAGACCAATAAGCCTTGAAAGCAAGGATTGAGACACATGAATCACCCTCATGACCCCATTGTATTCCAATGGTCAATGATACACCAAAAGGTTATGTATGATCAAGATTAATGGAAAAATCAGCAATTACTATTTCCCCCTAGTTAATTCCATGATAAAACATAAATTGAATAATTGGGGTAGTACTTATGTTTGTGAAGGGTCTACTATTTTCTCTTCTCAAACATTATAAATAATTTATTCGAGGTTTATCCAAGCTAAAAAAATATTCTCTAACCAGGGGTGATGAAAAACAAAGTTCATTTAATCACTTAAATTAATTAAACCATAATTGCTAAATAAGCATCACATGTGAATGAAGTATTTTAAATATTCTTCCAAAAATTACAAATAAATTCCCAGAGCATTGTAACTAACTTAAATTATCTCTGCCTAATTTTCACAATTTTCAGGGCAAATTAATCACATAAATAATTAAATTCTACAATACTATTAACAATAAAGGTGTGAAGGAAGTAATTAAATATCCATCTAAATGATTCCATAAAATTTCTAAAGCACTATGTTATCCCTAGGAGCTCTCTGTCCAAGATTCATATTTTTCTAAAATACAATGACTAGCCAATTAATTTTATCAACATAATTGAGTTAGGGCACATTATGAATAATCTATCTAAAATACTCATCCAAAAATTATACCAAAATTCACGGAGGATACTTGTATCATAAAAAACATCACTAGCAAGATTCAAAGGCAGTTCCACAATATTTGACCTTTCATTTTAGTAGTAAAGTAAAGGACCTATATTTAAAATAATTGAGAAATAAATGTATAATTATTCCCAAAAATTCCCATAAAATTTCTCAAGTTATAGTAACAAGAATAAAACTAAAATGCCAAGTTTCACCGACTTCTATGGAGATTTGACCCTATGTCCTTTAATAACTCTAAAAGTGCACTTTTCGGGTTTACACTAGGCCCCATGACCAACCCATCCTAGAACCCTACCATTTCTTATGTTGTGGTGTATAATGACATTTTAAGTGTGTGACCTAAGTTTCACTCCAAGGGGATGAGGGGAGACCACTTAATTTCCTCAAAGCACACCCATGAAATTCCTAGGTCAAATATTTCCCACTTGACCAAATCTTGTTTTCAACATCCACTATTCAAATCAAGCCCAAATGGGCAGAAATTTTACCAGAGCCCTATCATGGCCCTAAAATCCTCTCACCAAAAATTTGTTGAATTTTAAAGGCATTTACCACTTTAAATAAATCCCATTTGATTTATTTAACTTCTACCAAAACTTTATGAAAAGTATCTCCAAAAATTCCAATTTTTGGATATGACCTAGTCACTATCAAGACAAGCTCATGACCCAAATTTCAGGTTATTTGGACAAAAATAGCAGTGGGGATACCCATTTGAATTTCTATTCCACCGAGGACACCCTCCACTAAAACGGGTTCCCCAGGTGCTCCATTGGTCCAAATGACTTAAAATAAGTGGCATTAGACAGGGAACTTCCTTACCTACATTTCCTATGTTGACCACTTGTTTTGAATTGGCAAGAAGGGGCTTTAATATTTAAATCCAAATACTATACAAAAATAATGTTATAAAATTTATATAAACAATTAACTTTGAATCATACATCTGTAGTGTTTCTTCCCCGTCACGCCCAGGGATGAAAACTAGTCCATATGGGGTTGTTTTAAACCCAAAATTCCGGCCACCTGATCACCCACATGGCCGGCCATCACCACCACCACCTTCGTTGAGTTGGTGGCCATCGAGAGAAGGTTTTTTTTGTCCATCCGGGGCCCTATCGATGGGAAATGATGAGGATAAAATCAATCGTGATTCTACAAGAATGGAAGCTTGATTTGGGCTCGATTTGGCTCAAATCAAGTGGATAACAACCTAGAATCTATGCACAAGGGGAGAGGAAGGGGATCAAACTTGTTGGAGGGCCATTTGCCTAGTGATTATCGGATCCTCCATGGAAGGGGGAGCTCTCTTCGGGGCCAAGTCTATTCTCCGATCTAGGGTTTGTGATGCTTGGGAGGAATAGGGATTTTGCTACTTGTGAGGTCATGAAGATGATATGGGGGTTCAATTGGATGTGGGAGAGGTTACATAGGAGGTTGCCATTAATGTCCATTAGAGAATTTTTGGTTTCCCCTCAATCCATTGAATCCATCCATCAAAGAGGCCGGCTAAGGGCTAAAAACTCCTCCAATTCACTAGAGGAGATAAATTTAGCCTTCAATAGGGGGTGTTTGAAGGTCCAAGCCTTGATTTCCATGGATCCATCATCTTCCACTTTACTCCAAACCCTAGTTTTCTCTCTCCTAGTCACCATGACCGATTTTAGATGATTATTTTAGCCAAAAATCACCCCATTAACTCATAAGAATAATTAAAATGATGTTAGCCCAAGTGGATTTGTGTTTGAGCTTAAGTTAGCCTATTTGGGTTAAATTGACCTAATGTGGTTAGCCCAACCCTAGGCCACATTGTGTGACCTAACTGACCCTAATGGGTTGCCATGGGTCCCTTGACACCACTTAGGGCTAAGAATGGCTTGGTGGGCCATATTGGTCCCATTTGGATGCCCTTTGACCACAATTAGGCATATTTGACTTAACTAGGGTTAGAGTTGACTTTTGTTAATTTGACCAATTGGGTTGACCTCAATGGGTGATTAGTGACACTTTGGCCTCCACTATGTGCTAGGAAGGTCTGGGTAGGGTCAATTGGGCACATTAGAGGCCAATTGCCCCTAATTAGGGCACTTTGACCAATTTAGGGATAGGGTTGACTTGGGTCAATTTGACCTTGTTACTTGACCCCCAATGGGTCTTAATGGTTCCAATGGACCCCCTAATGGGTTAGAGATGTTATGGTAGGGTCAAAGGGTCAAGGTGAAGCCTTAATGTCAAACCCTATGTTTGGTATTTGGAATTTACTCTTTGCAGACCAAGGTGATTTTCACCTTCAAGCCTAAGCTCACTTGGTTCATTGTGCTTCCTAGGGTTTTTTCATGACCCAGTTAAAGATAAATCAATGGGTAGTTAATCACCTAGATGGGGGTGAATATGTATCTTTTAAATTTCTTTGTCACTTATACGAAAGGTTCAGCAGATGCTTGAAAATAAACATTCACAAGAACACAACACAAGTAATCCACAGAACACATAGATTTTATAGTGGTTCCCCTATCTACGGTACATCCACTTTCCCCCTCCTTCCTCACTAGAAATGTACTAGATAAGGTTATATCTCCTCCTCTTTAACTCAAATCAATAGATCTTACAAACTCAGTTTCTTTCCAGAAACCTACACCTCAGACCAACAGGTACTACCTCAGAGATCCGCCCAATTTCCTACCTCAAGTCCCTCAAAAACCCTACCTCAGACTATACAAGTCTTATACCTCAGTGATCCCACACAAATTACCTACCTTAGGTCCCTCAAGAACCCTACCTCAGCCTTTATAAATCAGGCTTATAACTCAGAGAATATATCTCCTAGCCACTAAGATATCAAGGAGTTCTTACAAAATTAAAAGGAAAATGAGAAAGAAAGTAATCTCAGAAAATAACAACTCTGAGATCTGACTAATCTAAGAATGTAGATTCTTCAATTTAGCAGCACATGATTGGTTCTTGATGTGCAGACTGGCAGAAATGATTCTTCAATGGATCTGCAATGTTCTTCATGCTGATTGACTTGATTTCCTTGAAGAACTTGTAGAACAGATCCACCTTAATCCTCTGATCAACTTGCAGGATTAGAAGACTTTCTTGAAGACATGTGTTTTCCTTCTTCTTGGAGTTATCGCCCTTCTCTGACTTAGGAGAAATCAGAATGAGTGAATTGATTTGTCGTATGATTCATTTAGTTTTGTGTAGATGACCCCTTTATTTATATCCTTTGCGGGTTGCTGGCTTCTGATTGATGACATCATCATATGCCATCATACTTCAAGTTTTCCTTCAAACAGATGCTGATGAGATGTCAAGCCCTTGTTGCTGATATGACACTTCTGACTTGACTTGACACTCAGCTGTGTTGACACAGTACAACTTCCGGATCATAAGTGTCGAAAAGTCCCAAGTGTCTCGATATAATATTACTTAGTGCTCTTTGACTGTAAACTGGAAGGTGTAGAGACATCTTAGTTGTCTTGACACATCTGTACTTGATAGAATTTCCAGCCTGAACTTGAAGGTGTCAAGACAATTGACTTGTCTCGATACAACTATCTGCTGGGTGTCGACATCTTTAAATCTTTTTTCTGTCGAGACAGTTTAATTGTCCTGACACTACACTTTGTTGTCTGTCGACATCCTTAAATCTTCACTATATCGAGACACTTGAATTGTCTCGACACTACAGTCTGCTGGGAAGTGTTGTGTCTTGACACTGCTGTCTTGTATCTTTCTGATCTACATACTTCTTCTACAAAGGTGTCGACATAGTTATGAAGTATGTTGACACTTTTATACTTAGTCATTTCTTCTGCGCTGCAACTTGCTAGGCTTTGACTGTCCTGACTTCACTCGGCACTATTAACTGTATGGTGTTGAGTGAATCGACTTCAGTCAACGACTGTGGACTTAGTTAATTTTCTTCAGCAATTGCCTTGATAGTTGGCTTTGAGTGAGCATGATTCACTTAATGCTTGTGGACTTAGGCAATTTCTTGCCTTTCCATTCAGCTTATTTGAGTCCATCTGTCAATGTCACTTGGACCACCTGTCCAATCAAAATGACATAGACTAACTTGCATGCATGAACTGAAACATACATCAAATACAACAAAGTGTATATCATTGAGTTTAAGGGGTTTCTTCAAATCAAGTACATTATTTTCAATGTACCCAATAATCTCTCCTTATTTGGAGCAGTCATAACCCCAATTCAATGATTTACACCACAATACAAAAATAAGATAATTATGATGTAAATGTTAAGTATTGTAATAGAAATACAGAACAAATGAAAACAACAAGACCAAAATTGTAGAGAGCCAATAAACTTTTTCATTTCTTTTTTTGGTATAGTTGAAGCAGTTCTGAATATACAATGTACTATTAAAAAATTACATAGTTTCTAGAAAAGAGAAATTTTCTAAGATTGTTCTGGCTCTTTGATGACAATGCCTTTTCCTGATTGTATCTTGGCTTTGACTTCAGGGAGCTTGTCTTTAACAACCTTCTTCTTTCCCCTGTCATCCTTGGCTTTTAAGTTCTCTTCTTTCTTAAACCTTTGCCTTTCAGCATAATTATATGGCTTAGTGAAATACTTGCTGGGCTCTATAGAATCAGTTGAGATCTTCCCTACCTTCAGATCATTCTTGAATTTATAAATGATCTCCTGCTGCTTTGTATGCTTGACCCATTCTTGTTCTGAGTACCATTTGCCCCTATCAGCTATATTGTAGTTAACTTCTTTCCATGTAGTTAGTATAATAGATCTGGAAGTTGGACTCCACTGCTTAAAATCTGACTTTGCTTTAGCCTGCTCCCTGAATCACTTCTTAGATAATTGAGCTTCTTTTTTCTTTGAGCAAGGCAGGAGCATTCATCTCCACCTCATCAAATACTACATTCTGAACCTATGGTGGAGTACTGTACATAGTCTGTACTGCAGTGCCTCAAACTGAGCTGGTTGGCATCCAGTCTCAGCAGTTTGATCATCAAAATCAAGAGGAGGAAAGCTTAGAGTGCCTTTGATGATATTGGAGGTCCAAATAACATGCTCGAAGCTTGACTTTATTATCATTCTCCACCTTTATGACTTCTCTCTTCATATGATCTCTTAATTGATTTTTATGAAATCTGATTTGGCCTTCTAAATGAGTAATCCCTGAGGACAAATGATTCTTCACTTTTAGCAAATGGTCATCTAGTTCTTTGCGAAAAAATTGACAGCTTGAACCACAGAGTCTGCATGTATAGATAACTGAGATTCAACATCTTCGAAGGTAGAGCTTATATTTGTCTCCAGAGCTGTAGTTTGCTCAACTAGCTTTACCAGTGAAATATCGTGCAATACTATTATATTGTTAATCATTCTTATCTGATTCTCAAGGACATATCTTTGTTTAACAGCTATATCCTTTTGAGTCTCCTTTGACTCCTTCTGCTGTTGAGCTAGGTAGACTACAACATTTTCTCCTCTTTTGAAGAAGGCAGTCATATCCTTCTTCAACAAGTTGACCTCAAATCTAATGGATTTGATATCTTGTGCTATAGAGAACTGTATATCATTTATGCTTTCATCTACATATTTTTCCACTTGTCTTTTTTGTTGATCTAGCATTATTTGAATTTGAATCAATAGGGAGATGAAATCCAGAGGAGGAGCAGGTGATCTTCCAGATTGAACTGTTTTCTTATTGCTCCTACTCCTTTTCCCGAGTTCCTTAATTTTCCTTTTCTTGAGCTGAAAGGCTTCCTCCTCATCAGAATATGAGGAACTGACAACTTCAACTGAAGTAGGCTCTTTAGCTCCATTAGTATTTTGGGTCAGATCAGCTATCTCCCCCTCAACCCCTACACCTACTTCACCAAGGTTGAGTTCCTCCATAGTTTCATCCTCTAGTTGTGCTAAAGCATCAGAATAATGATCATCTGGGAGTGTATCATATAAATTACCATGTATATCAGCTTCTTTATACATAGAAAACTCTTCCTCAGTCTCCTTGGAGACTTCATTGTCATTTTCTTTATCACATATTTGCACATCTTGTGCAGGAACATTTTCTAAGTCTGGAAGATCATTGGGGTTCTCCACCTTAATGTGATCCTTCTCTGGTCTTATCTTCCCCTGCATCTGACCTCCAGTACCAGGAGAGGTCCTTGGAGATTTTTCTGGTGCCGCATCATCATGTTTTTTTGTGTTGGAGCTTCCTTGTTCTTCAGAGTCACTGGAAGATTCTTCTTCCACAACCACTACTTTCTTCTTCTTCTTCTTCTTCTTCTTCTCTAGTACTGGTGTCTCTTTTGTTAATACTCTATGCCATCTTGCTAGAATTCTTATATCCATTCTTCTCATGTGATTGATCTTAGATCTAATCTTGAGATTGAGACTGTTAGGAAGTGCTTGGACCAAATAGAGGCTTATAATCATTCCCGCATTGGGTTTCTTAATGTTCTCTACTATTTTGTCAAAGACAATTTTGCTCCTGTTGGTCTTCACTTTGAATATTATCCTTGCCATCAGCTCAAACATTTGATCAGAGATTTTGTCATGTGCTCATGTTTTGCATAACTACACTTTTCCTATAATCTCTGACAGAAATTTGCCTTGAGTATTCATTCTCTTCCTGACCAGGGTGCTTCCAAGCTTTGTGATTGGGGCCAATCCACACCACTACAAAGCTTCTGCAGTCTTGACAGAATCTAGGTCATCTTCTTAATCAAATATGGTTAAGTGGAATATCTTTGTCAACCTTCTTGTTGTGATCTTAACTTTCGTTCAATTTACATTGGAATTAATCTGGTCTACATTTGAATCTAGTTGGGTAATTGAAAAGAACTCATGAACCTCTTGTTTCCAGATATTGGATGGTTTTGAGAGCAAAAACTCTAATCTGGCTCCTGTGATAAGGGTTATCATATCCACGATTTCTTCTGATACCAAGTCGAATCCATGTCGAACGAGTTCATATCCTTGGAAGATGTTGTTGTCACTTTTAGGAGCCATTGGAGAGAAGGAATCAAAAAGAGGTATGTCGATGAAATGGAGTTCTAGGTCTAGACACTCAGAAATCAAACTCTCAAGATCTCAAGAAGGCGTAGTCGACCTCTATTCTCATACCCTATTTATAGTCTAGGCTTTCCTGAAGTCGAAAAGCCACGCTCCATTTAGATTGTTCCAAATTTTTTTAGGAAATGACCTTGCGTCGACACTGGAAAGATTGTCTGTCGAGATGTGTCGACACAAGTTGACACAAGAATAATGTCTCTTGACATATACCTTAGGGTCTCGACACCCTTTGATGTCTCAACACTTACTTCGGTGTTTCGACTCGTTTTGTGGTGTCTTGACACAACTTTTGACTTAGTCAAAATTTTGTCTCCTGAACTATAGAAACTTGATACTTAGATGTTTTTACTTGATATTTAATAAAGTAAACTTAATTACTGATTAATATTTTATTCTTATTTTCATTAGTCTTTATGTATACATTAATTATTCTAGATTTAACATGTCAAGTTCAAACTTAAAGAAATTAAATTTCTCTTCATCTAGGAGCTTAGTGAAAATATCAGCAATCTATTTATTTGTAGAAACAAATTCTAAATTAATGTCTTCCTTTTCTACGTGCTCCCTAAAAAGTGATATCTAATCTCAATATATTTAGTTCTACTATGTGACACGGGATTATTTGCAATTGATATGGCACTAGTAGAATCACAATATAATAAAATTTTACTTAGCTGAATGCTATACTCTTGTAATTGATGCTGAATCAAAAGCAATTGTGCACAACAACTTCTAGCTGAAATGTACTCAGATTCAATTGTGGATATTGTTACACATATTTAATTTTTGCTGCTCCATGACACTAGCCTTCTTCTAATGAATTGACATGAACCTGAAGTGCTTTTCGTATCTTCTTTACAACCTCCATAATCTGCATCTGAAAATCATGTTAGTTCAAAATCACTATTCCTGGGATACCATAGGCCAAGTGTAGGTGTGCTCTTTAGATATCTCAAAATTTTTTTGACTGTTGTATAATGAGACTCCATAGTTCAAGCTTGATATCTAGCACAGATACATATAGCATATATTATGCCTGGTCTACTGTTTGTTAGCTTGATAGAGTAGTGATCCAACTATGCCCCTATACAAGGTGATATCAACTGGCTTGCCAGCACCATCCTTGTCTAAAGACACCTACACTTGGCTCTCCATATGATCTCTTATGACCCATGTGATTATCATTCTCCCCCTTTATGACTTCTCTTTCCATATGATCTCTTAATTTATTTTTATGAAATCTGATTTGGCCTTCTAAATGTGTAATCCCTGAGTACAAATGATTCTTCACTTTGAGCAAATGGTCATCTAGTTCTTTGCCAAAAACTTGACTACTTGAACCACAGAGTCTGCATGTATAAATAACTCGGATTCAACATCTTTGGAGGTAGAGCTTATCTTTGTCTCCAGTGCTGTAGTTTGCTCAACTAGCTTTACCAATAAAATAGCATGCATTACTATTATATTGTTAATCATTCTTATCTGATTCTCAAGGATATATCTTTGTTTAACAGCTATATCCTTTTGAGTCTCCTTTAACTCCTTCTGCTGTTGAGCCAGGTAGACTACAACATTTGCTCCACTTTTAAAGAAGGCAGTCATATCCTTCTTCAACAAGTTGAACTCAAATCTAATGGATTTGATATCTTGTGCTAGCGAGAATTGTACCTCATTTGTGCTTTCATCTACATATTTTTCCAGTTGTCTTTTTTGTTGATCTAGCATTATTTGCATTTGAATCAATAGGGAGATGAAATCCAGAGGAGGAGCAAGTGATGTTCCAGATTGAATTGTTTTCTTATAGCTCCTACTCCTTTTCCCGAGTTCCTCAATTTTCTTTTTCTTGAGCTGAAAGGCTTCCTCCTCATCAGAATATGAAGAACTGACAACTTAAACTGAAGTAGACTCTTTAGCTCCATTAGTGTTTTGGGTAAGATCTGCTATCACCCCCTCAACCCCTACACCTACTTCACCAAGGTTGAGTTCCTCCATAGTTTCATCCTCTAGTTGTGCTGAAGCATCAGAATAATGATCATCTGGGAGTGTATCATATAAATTACCCTGGATATCAGCTTCTTTATCCATAGGAAACTCTTCCTCAGTCTCCTTGGAGACTGCATTCTCATTTTCTTTATCACACATTTGCACATCTTGTGCAGGAATATTTTCTAAGTCTGGAAGATCATTGGGGTTCTCCACCTTAATGTGACCCTTCTCTGGTCTTATCTCCCCCTGCATCTGACCTCCAGTACCAGGAGAGGTCCTTCGAGATTTTTCCGGTGCTGCATCATCATGTTTTTTTGTGTTGGAGCTTCCTTGTTCTTCAGAGTCACTGGAAAATTCTTCTTCCACAACCACTACTTTCTTCTTCTTCTTCTCTTTCTTCTTCTCTAGTACAGGTGTCTCTTTTGTTAATACTCTATCCCATCTTGCTAGAATTCTTTTGTACATTCTTCTCATGTGATTGATCTTAGATTTAATCTTGATATTGAGACTGTCAGGAAGTGCTTGGACCAAATAGAGGCTTATAATCAATCCCATATTGGGTTTCTTGATGCTCTCTACTATTTTGTCAAAGATAATTTTGCACTGTTGGTCTTCACTTTGAATATTATCCTTGTCATCAGCTCAAACATTTGAGCAAATTGTTGGGTATTGTATCCACAATGTACCTGATTTGAAGAAGCCCCTGGACAAGCAAAGGTCAATAGACAATGTATTTGATAAACTCTTTTAAGATGTGCTTGCAGTTCTTCCACGCTAAGTGCACACCAATGTCAGGGTGCAGTAGGTCAATATACACGGGTCTGCACGACGTAATCCCTTGTTGAGCAGATCAGTGTGTTGGCCTACGTGTACTCTCTCTATTGGAGTGCATTTACTTTCAAGTACAGGGCCGTATTTATGCAAGAGAAGACAAGGAGCACGGATGGGTCAAGGAGCAGCTCATGGGTGGAAAGACGAAAATTCGTCTAAGTGTAAATCGACGAGAATCACCAAGTGATTCTCGCCAATTCGGCGAGAATCACAAGGGATTCTCGCCGATTCGTCGAGAATCAGTGGTTGATTCTCGACGAACAAGTTCCAGCCACTTCTAAGCAAGCACCTCTGCTTCTAAGTAAGAATCGACGAGAATCACTTAGTGATTCTCGCCGATTCGGCGAGAATCACTAGTGATTCTCGTCGAATCGACGAGAATCACTGGTTGATTCTCGCCGTCTCGACCTAGCCTAAAGCAGTGCGTGCAACCAAGGCAAAATCGTCGAGAATCATATTTGATTCTCGCCGAATCGTCGAGAATCACCTTTGATTCTCGACGACTCGGCGAGAATCACTTTCGATTCTCAATGATTTTGACTTGGCGTTTTTCTGGAACTTCCTGAACCGGATTCTGCCGCTGTTAAATTTCTGGACCGGGATTTAGGGATTTCTATTGTGGGTCCCACAAACGGTCATATTGGAGTTAACTACAGTATTTATATACGGGTATTCTTTTGAACGGTATACCTAGACAGAAAGAAGCCGAGCGCAAACCTTAAAATCGCGAAATCTCTCCGCCGCCTCCGTCACCGCTCGCGCTAGTCCGTCGCTGCTGCAGATCGCTTTTCTTCCCGATCTCCGGCGACAGAAGATTAGCAAAGCTTTGAGTCTCACGTGTCTATCCAGAGATCTCTTGTCTCTCGATTTGTTGATCGGGAAAAAACCTCCCCGTCCGAATCGATCGAGACGACCGATCCTCGTGTGACCGTTGGAAGACCAAGCTAGCTTCGCTACGAAGTTTGGATCTCCAAGTTCAGCAGTCGCTCATCATCATAGCCGCCGATCCCGAAGCTAGTCGCCGCTCGTGTTGCCGCCGCCGGTTCCGGGGAGATCCTCTCCAAGAGAGACCAAGGTTGTAGACTCTTCATTGACTTCACGAACACGTCGTCGAACGAAGAGGAACACCGTAGTCTCCAAACGAAGTTTGTATCTCGTGTACATTCTATATTTACTTTTGTTGTAAAGGAACGATTGTTCCGTGTTGTAAGGGTTGGGTGCAACCCGTTTTGTGGGAGTGTTGACTCTCACGTGTGGAAGGGTTCCTTCCGTTAGTGCAGGGATTGGATTTCAATCTTGTTGGAGAAGTGACCGAGTCGTCCCTCGTTGGGAGATAGGTCGAAGGGGGAAAGTGGATGTACCCAAGTAGGGGAACCACTATAAATTGCCTGTGTATTCTGTGTGTTGTGCTTTTTATCTTTATTGTGCAGGTACTATTATAAATTCCGCAAAAGCGCTACACGTCACCTATTCCCCCCCCCCCCATAGGTGCACATAGTTGACACTAGGTGGACTTTCAAGTGGTATCAGAGCCAGGTTACTCAACAAAAAGGTTAACACCTTGAGTTGAATCCTGCCACTAGTGTCAACAAGGAGACATACATCTACTATGGACGGGCTCAAGTACTCCGGCAAGATCCCAGTGTGCAACAGGCTCAACTTTCCTATCTGGAAGGAAAGGATCAGGTTCTACATGGAACCAGTGGATCCTCGACATTTCATGATCGTGCTGGAGGGACCTTATGTCCCCACTAAGGCCTCCACCATTGATCCCACCAAGAAAGTGCCGAAGACACTTTCTGAAATGGACAAGGACGAGATGGTGCTAGTGGGCCTTGACATGAAGGCAAGAAACATCCTGGTCAGCGCAGTTGATGACTCTATGATGCAAAACTTCAGCAACTGCAGGACAGCTCAGGAGATCTGGCAGTGCCTGATCATCCTAATGGAGGGCACAGATGAAGTGAGGGATGATCGGAGATCCCTCCTGAACCAGAAGTATGAGGCCTTCAGACAAGGGCCTAAGGAAGAGATCGGAGTCACCTACGAGAACTTCCTAAAAATTGTCAACGCCCTCAAGGGCTACGGAAGAGTGTTCACTAATGGTGAACTCATTGACAAATTCCTTAGGTCCCTCACTAAGGAATGGGACACAAAGATCTGCGCCATCAGAGAATTTGGCAGACTAGCAGAAACTGATCCACAAATTCTGTTTGGAAAGCTGATGTCCTATGAGCTTCAGCTGAACACCAGAAAAGCAGAAGAAGAAGCTGAGAAGGCGGCTGCCAAAGAAAAGACGGTGGCTCTAAAAGCCAGTCACTCCAGAAAAGGCAAGGGTGCAGTGTCGTACCGTGCCAGGAAAAAGGATGAGGAGGAGGACTCCGAGCCATGCTCCTCCAGCTCAGAGCTGTCGGAGGAGGATTTCTCCCTCATCACTCGAGAGTTCAAGAAGTTCCTCAAGATGAGGAATCAAAGAAAGAGAGACGGCTCCTCCTCCAGGCATCAGAAGAAAAACTATTCTTCTGACAGGTATGCATCTAGACCGAACAAACATCGCTCCTCTGACATTATTTGCTTTGGATGCAACAAGCCAGGACACGTCGTGGCCGACTGCTATCAAGGCAAGAGGGAAACAGGGAAAGAAGAGGAGCACAAGTCCTCTAGAGACAAGAAGAAGGAGAGGAGCTACATCGCCAAACGGCCAAAGACACTGAGTGAGTCTGACTCCTCAGACTCAAGCGATGATGAGGAAGCCTACTTCGGGCTGGTGGGTTGCTCGGACTCAGAAGGAGAATGCCCCCCATTTACTGGGAAGGTAAAAGCTCACACCCCTCTCTCCGACTCCGACTCTGATCCTGAGTCTCAGGATGATGAACCTGAGGATGGCCCTTCGGCCCGTGAAGCTGAGCTCCTCGAGAAGTATGAGCTTCTGCTCAACACTTTCGATGAGTGTCGTAAGAGACTGAAGGCTGAGAAGAAGGAAGTAAAATTCCTTAAGGGTGAGTGTGTATCCCTAAGGGAAGAGGTCACTAGCTTGATTTCTCTCCGACAGGAACACCTTGACCTGACTTCAAAGCATTCAGAGTCTTTGAAGCTCCTTGATCTTAAGTAGGAGGAAGTCAACAAATTGGAAGAACTACTTGGGCAGAAAGGAAGATCGTCAAGAGCTTCTCTATGCCAAAAACAGTTCTTCCAGTCGTTGATACCTTCTCTGCTCAGGCCAAAGGAGCTGGCTTGGGGCATAAAGGGGTATCTGGTTCTTCATCAAGGAGAAACAAGAACCAGAGGAAGAATAAGGCCGCCAAGAAGGCCTCTGCTGATGAAAAGGGTAAGGCTCCTCTTAGTCCTGTTGCGTTCAGAAAGCCTGGCTTTCCTTGCAGCCAACATGACTTTGAGTCAACATTTGGGCATCATTTTCGGCCCTCGGTTGCAAAGCCAAAGATCCGGTATGACGGTTGGAACTTTCCCCGGAACTTCGGTGAGAGTGCCTTCAAGGCACCTTATGAGGAAATCCACATGGGAAATTATGGTCCGTTCTCTAGCGGCCATGATGGAAAGCAGGCACCAAAAGCCAAGCCTGTTATACAGAAGGTGACCAAGTCATGTGACTGTTGTCACCATGAGGCCTCCACCTCCAGATCCAAGGCCCCAGCTGTACCCACCGTTCCCAGGGTAAGGCAGGTGCCTAGGAAGAGGTACAACAGATTCGACTGTTGGTGCTGTGGCAAAGTTGGTCACTTTGCCGTGGATTGTTGGTTTAATCCAAGGCATTATGAGACTCCCCATGTTAACAATGTGAGGCCGACCACTCGTAGGGTTAATCAACTGAGGGGGAGTGTGCTAACCAGGAATCTAGGACCCAAGTTCGATTGGGTTCCTAAGGCAAATTAATTTTGTTTTGCAGGAATGTCCAAAGGCCACCAAAATGCCGATCTGGTATTTGGACAGTGGATGCTCCCGGCATATGACTGGGACAAGAAGCCTGCTGCATGATTACACTCCAGTCGAGAATGGACCCAAAGTCATCTTTGGAGGGTCAGATCGAGGAGTCACCAGAGGTTACAGTATGATTTCCAACGGTATAATCTCTATCACTGACGTGGCTTATGTTGAAGGGTTAAACCATAACCTGATCAGAGTAAGTCAGTTATGTGACAAAGGTTATGACGTTAAATTCTGCAAAGATAAATGTCTGATAATTTCACGTACCTCTTCTGAGACGGTATTATCAGGCATTAGGAGCAGAAATATCTTCTGCTTAGATTTTCTCAGTTTAGATTCTACTACCCCCATATGCCTTGTGGCAACAGGCAGTGCTTCTCTTTGTGAACAATGGCACAAGAGGTTGGCACATATTAATTTCAAGACTGAATTGGGGATGCTCAATTATGAGGAATGAAGACTACAGAAGCTCCAGGCTCATGCACGATCTGAGGGGGAGCAAGGAAATCAAGTGTGAGCACGGACGCAAGAACTGAGGGGGAGAAGGGATCACATGCTATCGCCCCGATTTGCAGAAGCCGAAAAGGGGGAGATTACCCTCTCGGCCAGGGCTAAGGTGGCTCCAAGCTTGCTCCCAAGAAATTGGTATTGGTAAGGGATGACTCAACTCAATGTTAAGTTTATGGTTTTCATTCCCATTTGCTCTATTCACATTAGCTTGTAGGGTTTAGGCTTCTTCAAATAGGGGGAGATTGTTGGGTATTGTATCCACAATGTACCTGATTTGAAGAAGCCCCTGGACAAGCAAAGGTCAATAGACAATGTATTTGATAAACTCTTTTAAGATGTGCTTGCAGTTCTTCCACGCTAAGTGCACACCAATGTCAGGGTGCAGTAGGTCAATATACACGGGTCTGCACGACGTAATCCCTCGTTAAGCAGATCAGTGTGTTGGCCTACGTGTACTCTCTCTATTGGAGTGCATTTACTTTCAAGTACAGGGCCGTATTTACGCAAGAGAAGAAAAGGAGCACGGATGGGTCAAGGAGCAGCTCATGGGTGGAAAGACGAAAATTCGTCTAAGTGGAAATCGACGAGAATCACCAAGTGATTCTCGCCGATTCGGCGAGAATCACAAGGGATTCTCGCCGATTCGTCGAGAATCAGTGGTTGATTCTCGACGAACAAGTTCCAGCCACTTCTAAGCAAGCACCTCTGCTTCTAAGTAAGAATCGACGAGAATCACTGGTTGATTCTCGCCGTCTCGACCTAGCCTAAAGCAGTGCGTGCAACCAAGGCAAAATCGTCGAGAATCATCTTTGATTCTCGCCGAATCGTCGAGAATCACCTTTGATTCTCGACGACTCGGCGAGAATCACTTTCGATTCTCACCGATTTTGACTTGGCGTTTTTCTGGAACTTCCTGAACCGGATTCTGCCGCTGTTAAATTTCTGGACCGGGATTTAGGGATTTCTATTGTGGGTCCCACAAACGGTCATATTGGAGTTAACTACAATATTTATATACGGGTATTCTTTTGAACGGTATACCTAGACAGAAAGAAGCCGAGCGCAAACCCTAAAATCGCGAAATCTCTCCGCCGCCTCCGTCGCCGGTCGCGCTAGTCCGTCGCCGTTGCAGATCGCTTTTCTTCCCGATCTCCGGCGACAGAAGCTTAGCAAAGCTTTGAGTCTCACGTGTCTATCCAGAGATCTCTTGTCTCTCGATTTGTTGATCGGGAAAAAACCTCCCCGTCCGAATCGATCGAGACGACCGATCCTCGTGTGACCGTTGGAAGACCAAGCTAGCTTCGCTACGAAGTTTGGATCTCCAAGTTCAGCAGCCGCTCATCATCATAACCGCCGATCCCGAAGCTAGCCGCCGCTCGTGTTGCCGCTGCCGGTTTCGGGGAGATCCTCTCCAAGAGAGACCAAGGTTGTAGACTCTTCATTGACTTCACGAACACATCATCGAACGAAGAGGAACACCGTAGTCTCCAAACGAAGTTTGTATCTCGTGTACATTCTATATTTACTTTTGTTGTAAAGGAACAATTGTTCCGTGTTGTAAGGGTTGGGTGCAACCCGTTTTGTGGGAGTGTTGACTCTCACGTGTGGAAGGGTTCCTTCCGTTAGTGCAGGGATTGAATTTCAATCCTGTTGGAGAAGTGACCGAGTCGTCCCTCGTTGGGAGATAGGTTGAAGGGGGAAAGTGGATGTACCCAAGTCGGGGAACCACTATAAATTGCCTGTGTATTCTGTGTGCTGTGCTTTTTATCTTTATTGTCCAGGTACTATTATAAATTCCGCAAAAGGGCTACACGTCACCTATTCCCCCCCCCCATAGGTGCACATAGTTGACACTAGGTGGACTTTCACAAATATTTTGTCATGTGCTCATGTTTTGCATAACTACACTTTTCCTATAATCTCTTACAGAAATTTTCCTTGAGTATTTGTTCTCTTCCTGACCAGGGTGCTTCCAAGCTTTGTGATTGGGGCCAATCCACACCACTCCAAAGCTTCTGCAGTCTTGACAGAATCTAGATCATCTTCTTAATCAAACTTGGTTAAGAGGAATATCTTTGTCAACCTTCTTGTTGTGATCTTAACTTTCGTTCCATTTATATTGGAATTAATCTTGTCTGCGTTTGAATCCAGTAGGGTATTGGAAAAGAACTCAAGAACCTCTTGTTTCCAGATATTGGATGGTTTTGAGAGCAAAAACTCTAATTTGGCTCCTGTGATAAGGGTTATCATATCCATGATTTCTTCTGATACCAAGTCGAATCCATGTCGAACGAGTTCATATCCTTGGAAGATGTTGTTGTCACTTTTGGGAGCCATTGGAGACAAGGAATCAAAAGAGGTACGTCGACGAAATGGATTTCTAGGTCTCGACACTTAGAAATCAAACTCTCAAGATCTCAAGAAGGCGTTGTTGACCTCTATTCTCATACCCAATTTATAGTCTAGGCTTTCCTGAAGTCGAAAAGGCACGCTCCATTTGGACTGTTCCAAATTTTTTTTGGAAATAACCTAGCGTCGACACAGGAAAGATTGTCTGTCGAGATGTGTCGACACAAGTTGACAAAAGAATAATGTCTCATGACATATACCTTAGGGTCTCGACCACCTTTGATGTCTCAACACTTACTTTGGTGTTTCGACTCGTTTTATGGTGTCTTGACACACCTTTTGACTTAGTCAAAATTTTGTCTCTGAACTATAAAAACTTGATACTTAGATGTTTTTACTTGAAATTTAATAAAGTAAACTTAATTACTGATTAATATTTTATTCTTGTTTTTGTCAGTCTTTATGTATGCATTAATTATTCTAGATTTAACATGTCAAGTTCAAACTTAAAGAAATTAAATTTCTATTCATCTAGGAGCTTAGTGAAAATATCAGCAATCTATTTATTTGTCGAAACAAATTCTAAATTAATGTCTTCCTTTTCTACATGCTCCCTAAAAAGTGATATCTAATATCAATATATTTTGTTCGACTATGTGACACCGGATTATTTGCAATTGATATGGCACTAGTAGATTCACAATATAATGAAATTTTACTTAGCTGAATGTTGTACTCTTCTAATTGATGTTGAATCAAAAGCAATTGTGCACAGAAACTTCCAGGTGATATGTACTCAGATTCAGTAGTGGATATTGCTACACATATTTACTTTTTGCTCCTCCATGACACTAGCCTTCTTCTAATGAATTGACATGAACCTAAAGTGTTTTTTGTAACTTCTTTACAACCTGCATAATCTACATCTGAAAATCATGTTAGTTCAAAATCACTATTCCTGGGATACCATAGGCCAAGTGTAGGTGTGCCCTTTAGATATCTCAAAATTCTTTTGACTGTTGTATAATGAGACTTCATAGGTCAAGCTTGATACCTAGCACAGACACATGTAGCATACATTATGTTTGGTGTACTGTCTGTTAGCTTGATAGAGTAGTGATCCAACTATGCCCTTATACAAGTTGATATCAAATGGCTTGCCAACACCATCCTTGTCTAAGGATATATTGGAGCCATAGGAGTTCTCATTGTTGATGCTCGAAAACGGCACCAGGGGGACAGCTATCACCGAGGGGGTGATTGGGCTCACAGGCAGGGTGAGGAGGAAGGAGAAGGTTGCGGGAGGAAGGGAGAGGCTTAAGAAGAGAGGCGAGCCTTGATCAACAGAGAGGGTTGATCAAGAGAGAAAGAGGAGGGAGACCAGGAGCGGTCGAGCAGACAGTAATTGCAATGGTTGCGCTTGCAGGTTGATTGCCGAGAAGAGCTGAGCTGAGCTGAGGGCAAGACTTGCTGAGCAGAGGAGCAAGGCTTGCTGAGCAGAGGAGCAAGGCTTGCTGAGCAGAGGAGCAAGGCTTGCTGAGCAGAGGAGCAAGGCTTGCTGAGCAGAGGAGCAAGGCTTGCTGAGCAGAGGAGCAAGGCTTGCTGAGCAGAGGAGCAAGGCTTGCTGAGCAGAGGAGCAAGGCTTGCTGAGCAGAGGAGCAAGGCTTGCTGAGCAGAGGAGAAAGGCTTGCTGAGCAGAGGAGAAGAGAGGGGGCCGCTAGCAGCGGCAACAACACACTTCGCCCGTCGCGGCCTAAATACCACTCCTACGACAGGCTTTCCTTTGATTAATAGCTAGAGATTACAAGCTTACAAGTACTCCTTTACAACAAAATCATTAAAGGGTACAAGGTGAAGCTGGAGGCTAAAGGAGAAGAAAGTGCCAGAAAGCAGAGAGGAGAAGCGGCCAGAGACTAAGTAAAAGAGTCAGCCAGCTGCTGGAGGATTGGGAAACTGAGTCTGCAGAGTCTGCTGGCAAGCTGTTGAAGAGCTGTGGAGGACTGCGCGGACAGGAAATCTGAGTCCACAGGGCTTGCTGGAAGGGTGATGACGGACTGCGCGGACTGGAAAACGGAGTCCGCAGGGGCTGCTGACAAGACTTGTCTCCACCTCCAGGATCCCTGAATGAGAGGCTTCAGGGGGTATTTATAGGCCCAGGGAAGCTCTTGAAGAAGCGGGGCCCAGTGACATCAGCATGACGACCTGCGCGGACTCCGCGGACTGAGAATTTGCGTCCGCCACCTTGACTTATGAAGCAAGCGGGAGGAAGCGCCTGTTGAGAACTGGAGGTCGCCCCTAGCGGGTGACCTAGGCGGACTCCGGGAGGAGTCCGCCCGACAGGCCGGAGGCCGCCCCCTAGCGGGCGGCCTGGGCGGACTCCAGGGGGAGTCCGCCCGGCTAGACACCGGGGCCGCCCCCTAGCGGGAGGCCTGGGCGGACTCCAGGGGGAGTCCGCCCGGCGGGCCAGGCCGCCCCCTTGCGGGCGGCCTGGGCGGACTCCAGGGGAAGTCCGCCCGCCTGGGCGCCGGGGCCGCCCCCTAGCGGGCGGCCTGGGCGGACTCCAGGGGAGTCCGCCAGGCGGGCCAGGCCGCCCCCTTGCGGGCGGCCTGGGCGGACTCCAGGGGGAGTCCGCCCGGCTGGGCGCCGGGGCCGCCCCCTAGCGGGTGGCCTGGGCGGACTCCAGGGGGAGTCCGCCGGCGGGCCAGGCCGCCCCCTTGGCGGGCGGCCTGGGCGGACTCCAGGGGGAGTCCGCCCGGCTGGCGGGCAGAGGCCTCCCCGGCTGGGCGGCCTCGACGGACGGTGGCAGGAGGCCGCCGCCTCTTGGGCAGCAGGGAGGTCGCCTCTGGTGGGCGGCTTCGACGGACGGCGGCAGGAGACTGCCGCCCCTTGGGCTGACTAGGAGGTCGCTCTCGGTGGTGCTGTTGGCGAACTCCTGCAAGGAAAAGCACTGCACGATTAGCGGACCTAACCTGAGTGGACAGGAAAAACTATCCGCCTACACGGGGACTTGTCGCGATCGAAAGGGAGAATCTAAGGGTCGCGACTGGCCAGCTGGCCACCTTGGGAAGGATCGACGATTTCTGGGTTAACATAATCCCTGCACTTTTTTAGGTTCCGAAGGGAACTTCGAAAAAGTTGGAGACCCATGAAAATCGTGATCCACCCCAAAGGAAAGAGAGGGGGAGGCAAGGAGAGATAGAACCTGAAGTCTCTCCTTACAAGCTTGGTGTTTCCTGTCTATTTTCCTGCAAGAGGAAAATTGAGGGTAAGCACGTATTGGTGGTACATCGAGTGTGTACCTGAGTGTGCTTTTGCAAAACAAAGATGGTGTGTCTTCTGTTATGCTCTGCAAAACAATAGTGAGGGAAAACAGAAAGGCATAATAACTTGCAAGTACCTGGAAGGGGCTTGCAAATCTTTGGTGGTCTTTGCAAGAGAAGAGTTAAGGGTACGCATAGTGCATGAAAGTAACTTGCAAGTACCTGATGGAGCTTGCAAGTGTCGCTGACCTCTGTAAGAGATGAGTTAGAGGAAGATATTGTATATAAACATAAGCTGTAAGTACCTGAATGAGGTTTGCAGGTGTCTGTTGTTCTCTACAAAGAGAAAAGTTAGAAGCAGACAATATGCAAATGAAAGGAGCTTGCAAGTACCTGTGAGCAGGCTTGCAAGAGCTTGCTAACCTCTGTGAGGAGAGAGGGATTAAAAGTAAACAAGACGCGGGGATGACCGCACCAGAATCATAGCAAAACTGTTGATATGATTCAATTAAGGATTGACGCCATTAGACTTCGGCAAGAATAATGAGCAGCTCTGTGAATCTCCATATGATAGAGCTTGAGTAGGCAAAATATATGAGATGAGCATAAGCAAAGTGATTGCTAAAAATCTTTTGAGATAACCCATGAAGGTTGATGAGATAGGGTCGATATGACCAAGTAGCAGGAGAAATGCCCGATGACCATTATCACGATGTCCAGATGAATGAATCGAGCGCTAGCTGTTGACATGACTGGATGGACAATTAAAATGAATGGCAAAATCCTTTTGGTAGGTTGGATTAACCTGTTCACCTGTGAAAAGAGGGAAGAGAGAAAAGGAGGTCTACACCCGGAATGATTAAAGTGGGTTGAATGCTGCCACAGGTGTTCCCCGTGGGCCTTATGCATCACTTGCCCGAAAAATCATCCCGAGTATAGTCCTACTCAAAGCGGGCTGGCCGCGCATCCTCAAGGAGGGGGGAAAGGAAAAAGAGGTCCATGTTCGGAATGACTAAAGAGGGTTGAATGCTGCCACAGGTGTTCCCCGTGGGCCTTATGCATCACTGGCCTGAGAAAATCATTCCGTGTATGATCCTGCACAAAGCGGGCTGGCCGCGCATCCTCAAGGAGGGAAAAAAGAGAAAAGCAAGGGAAGGGTCCTGAGAAGGACCGCTAGAAGGAACGCTCTCTCGCCTTGGGTACAAGCATCACTGATCAATGAGACGAGTTGCGCCAAGAGGCCTATCTTGTCTGTATATTGATCAGTGGAGTTGCGAACCCGAGAAGGCATGGATCGAGGATACCGGAGAGTGCTTCGGCCACCACAGTTGAAGGATGAGAAAAGAGACAAGGCTACTCTTGGTCGCCATTGCTTGTCCAGCGAAGATCATCCTAACCGTAATGTATCCTATAGGACACACAGCAGAGCTAACACATGGGGCTCCCCTAGCACACACTTTGTGTCAGATGCTGGCTAGGATCCTTAGTCTGAAGCCCATTCCCGTGATTGAACTGCTCCCACTGCACACATGGGTATACTCCCGCCATATGTGGTCGTAGCGGTTGTGCGAGAACAAACTACGGAGGGAACGTTTCAGGCTCGGCAAAATCTCATTGGTGTAACGATCGATAAGAGAGGGAGAAGGAGCAACACAAGAAGGGAACTGTGTCAGTACGGGATCTCTGAATAAAAGCTTTGCTGGAAAGCAAGTAAGGAACACTGAGAAGTGTTGTAGTGAAAATGTTTGAAAGGGAGCAAGGGTTGAGATAACCCCTGAAGGTTGCTAGGATCTCTGGAGGACTGTGAAGTCCATTGCTAGCATTGAATCCTCCCCAGCACACCCTCGTCGTCGGCATCGAAGCATTCGACTTCTCTGTTGACAATGAGGAGAGGAGGCTCTTCGACGTGGTTCACTCCTCTTGAGGAGCAAGGAGCGTCAGCAAGTTCTTTGCCCCTTGAGGTTGCTTGATCAGGGCGTTCTTCTTTAGGAAGCAGGTCATGCATCTTGCCCTGCCGGAGCATCCTTTGCACAAGCTGGCGGAATGCTCGGCAGTCTTCCGTTCGATGGCCTGATTCTTTGTGAACTTCGCAGTAGGGCTCTGAGTTTCTAGACCTTTGATCGGATGGCCGATAGGGCTTCTTGAAGCTTGCCCTATCTTTCATGACTTGGATCACTTCTTGCACGACGTCGTCGAGATCAGACTCATGCAAGTCATCGTGCTGCTGCTGTTGAACAGCTGCTGCTTGCAAAGACGGAGCTAGCGGCAGCAATGAATCTTGAGCATTGTCACGGCTCGGGAAGGAGTATCGCTGGCGATGAAGCCTTCTCTCCTTCCTTGAGTAAGTTGGGACGTGAGTGCGAGGAGACCTTGGAGGATGCTTGCGAGAGGGATCCTCCTCGGATAGAAGTTTGGAGACGAAGCCTGGATTGCTCTTTTCGCCTCAGATGTATGAGTTGGCTAGAGCGATCAACTCTTGGTAAGTCCTTGGAGCACGGTTGTTAGCTTCAAACTTGAGAGGCCCTTCACGAAGACCGTGGATAAGAGCCACTCGGTACATTTCTTGATCAGTAACTTCGATGTCCAAAATCTCTCTTTGGAATCGATCCACAAACTGAGACCAAGTCTCATTTCCGCGCTGCTTGAACTCAAAGAGGGCTTCAGGACCGCCCTTTATCTTAGTTGATGTAGAGAATCTGAGAAGAAACTCCCTTCGAAGATCAAGAAAGGAAGTGATGAAGTGAGGACGGAGGCCATAAAACCAGTCCCTCACTTGCCCATCAAAGGAGGTGACAAGGAGCTTGCACTTGGTAGCATCTGAAAGAGTCTTGAGAGCAACGACTGACTCAAAAGCTTGGAGGTGCTTTACTGGATCTGTATCTCCAGTGTAGGTTGGTAGTCGAGGCTCTCTGAAGTTTGCTGGAGTTGGCTCATGGCGGACACTCTCCGCGAATGGTGAAGGTTCTTCTAGCTCTCCTACAGCATAAGGAAAGAAAGGAGCATAAGCTGCAGCTGCAAAAGGAGAATGAGGATAACAAGGAAAATTTGCTGCAGGAGGAGCAGGGGCAGGAGCTGAAGGGTAGGGATGACTTCCCTGAAAATTGAGAACTCTAGCAGGACTTCCCCGGGCTGCTTCCCGGAAGAAGTTATGGCGAGCAGCAAACTCTTCATCTTGAGTTCGCAAAGGAGCTGCAGGCCCTTAGGGAAAGGTTGGAGTGTACGGGGGATAGAACGACGGGCAAGCTTGAGAGTAAGCTTGTTGATGCTCTGCTGTTGGTGTTTGGTTGATTGGAGCAGCTGGAGCAGCTGTTGGATGAGCGTCCAATCACTGCGTTATAGCAGCAAGAACTTTGTTGATAGCTTGAAACTATTGAGCATTCTCTCGACGCGACTGCTCAAAGGCTTCCCAGAGAGGATCTTCACTGGGACTTGGAGCATGGTTCTAAGCTGACTGATGGTCTGACATGGTTAACTATTGCTTTCACTGCCTGTTTAGATCTGAAGGTTTGCGCATGAGCTGTTCGGATCCACGCTCACCGCACCAACTGTTGATGCGTGAAAACGGCACCAGGGGGACAGCTATCACCGAGGGGGTGATTTGGCTCACAGGCAGGGTGAGGAGAAAGGAGAAGGTTGCGGGAGGAAGGGAGAGGCTTGAGAAGAGAGGCGAGCCTTGATCAACAGAGAGGGTTGATCAAGAGAGAAAGAGGAGGGAGACCAGGAGCGGTTGAGCAGACAGTAATTGCAACGGTTGCGCTTGCAGGTTGATTGCCGAGAAGAGCTGAGCTGAGCTGAGGGCAAGACTTGCTGAGCAGAGGAGCAAGCCTTGCTGAGCAGAGGAGCAAGGCTTGCTGAGCAGAGGAGCAAGGCTTGCTGAGCAGAGGAGCAAGGCTTGATGAGCAGAGGAGCAAGGCTTGCTGAGCAGAGGAGCAAGGCTTGCTGAGCAGAGGAGCATGGCTTGCTGAGCAGAGGAGAAGAGAGGGGGCCACTAGCAGCGGCAACAACACACTTCGCCCGTCGCGGCCTAAATGCCACTCCTGCGACAGGCTTTCCTTTGATTAATAGCTAGAGATTACAAGCTTACAAGTACTCCTTTACAACAAAATCATTAAAGGGTACAAGGTGAAGCTAGCGGCTAAAGGAGAAGAAAGTGCTAGAAAGCAGAGAGGAGAAGCTGCCAGAGACTAAGTAAAAGAGTCTGCCAGCTACTGGAGGACTGGGAAACTGAGTCTGTAGAGTCTGCTGGCAAGCTGCTGAAGAGCTGTGGAGGACTGCGCGGACAGGAAATCTGAGTCCGCAGGGCTTGCTGGAAGGGTGATGACGGACTGCGCGGACTGGAAAACGGAGTCCGCAGGGGCTGCTGGCAAGACTTGTCTCCACCTCCAGGATCCATGAATGAGAGGCTTCATGGGGTATTTATAGGCCCAGGGAAGCTCTTGAAGAAGCGGGGCCCAGTGACATCAGCATGACGACCTGCGCGGACTCCGCGGACTGAGAATTTGCGTCCGCCACCTTGACCGATGAAGAAAGCGGGAGGAAGCGCCTGGAGAGAACTGGAGGTCGCCCCTAGCGGGCGACCTGGGTGGACTCCGGGAGGAGTCCGCCCGACAGGCCGGAGGCCGCCCCCTAGCGGGCGGCCTGGGCGGACTCCAGGGGGGAGTCCGCCCGGCTAGACGCCGGGGCCGCCCCCTAGCGGGCGGCCTGGGCGGACTCCAGGGGGAGTCTGCCCGACGGGCCAGGCCGCCGCCTTGCGGGCGGCCTGGGCGGACTCCAGGGGGAGTCCGCCCGGCTGGGCGCCGGGGCCGCCCCCTAGCGGGCGGCCTTGGCGGACTCCAGGGGGAGTCCGCCCGGCTGGGCGCCGGGGCCGCCCCCTAGCGGGCGTCCTGGGCGGACTCCAGGGGGAGTCCGCCCGGCGGGCCAGGCCGCCCCCTTGCGGGCGGCCTGGGCGGACTCCAGGGGGAGTCCGCCCAGCTGGGCGGACTCCAGGGGGAGTCCGCCCAGCTGGGCGCCGGGGCCGCCCCCTAGCGGGCGGCCTCGGCGGACTCCAGGGGGAGTCCGACCAGCGGGCCAGGCCGCCCCCTTGCGGGCGGCCTGGGCGGACTCCAGGGGGAGTCCGCCCAGCTGGCGGGCAGAGGCCGCCCCGGGTGGGCGGCCTCGACGGACGGCGGCAGGAGGCCGCCGCCTCTCGGGCAGCAGGGAGGTCGCCTCTGGTGGGCGGCCTCGACGGACGGCGGCAGGAGACTGCCGCCTCTTGGGCTGACTAGGAGGTCGCTCCCGGTGGTGCTGTTGGCGAACTCCTGCAAGGAAAAGCACTGCACGATTAGCGGACCTAACCGCATGTCCCGTGAGGGTGAGCCACGGGAATAGCCCGCCGTCCCGCAGGGCACGCGGTTGCCAGGAAAACTAGGCGGACAGGCAAAACTATCCGCCTACGGGGGGACTTGTCGCGATCGAAAGGGAGAATCTAAGGGTCGTGACTGGCCAGCTGGCCACCTTGGGAAGAATCGACGATTTCTGGGTTAACACTCATGGAAGTAGTTGTTTCCATAACATACTTCTTGATTAACTCCTTGGTGAACTTAGACTGAATAATGAAAAGTACATCAATAGTTTGCTTAACTTGGAGACACAAGAAAAACTTAGTTCACCCATACTACTCATCTCAAACTTACCTTGCATAAGTTTAGAAAATTTGGTGCAAAGTGACTCATTAGTAGAACTAAATATAATGTCATCTACATATATTTGTACTAAGATGGTCTTGCCTTTGACTTCCCTTAGGAATACTATTTTGTCTATTTTTCCTCTTGAGAATTTGTTCTCCAGAAGGAATTTAGATAGAGTATCATACCAAGCCCTTCAGGCTTATTTTAACCCATAGAGTGCTCTTAATAAAAGATAAATATAATTAGGATGAGTAGAGTCAATGAAACCTGAGGGTTGCTCAACATAGACCCTTTCTTTGAGGTTACCATTAAGGAAGGCTGACTTCACATCCATTTGATAAACCTTGAATCCTTTGTAGGCTAAATATGCCAGGAAGAGTCTAATAGATTCCAATATAGCCACTAGTGCAAAGGTTTGATCAAAATCTATACCCTCTTCTTGTCTATAGCCCTTTAGAAGGAGTCTAGCCTTATTTCTAACTATAACACCATTCTCATAAAGTTTGTTCCTGTAGATCCACTTGGTTCCTATGATGTTACAGTCATCTGGTCTGGGAACCAGCTTATAGACATTACATCTCTTGAACTCATCCAATTCTTCCTACATAGCCCCTATCCAAAATGGGTCTATATTGGGTTCTTCAAACTTCTTTGGTTCTGTTTGAGACGAATAACTTGAGTACATTATAGTGTTGTGATGTCTACTTCTTGTTGTCACACTATAAGCTGCATATCCAATGATCAGTTCCCTTGGATGATCCCTTAGATGTCTGACAACAACTGGTAATGTGATGTCTTCTCTTTGAATACCTTCATCTTGTTGTTGAGTCTCTTCTTCTGGTTGTTCCCATGCAAGTTCTTCCTCAACAATGTTGACTCCATCTTGTATACTTTGGCTTGCTAGAACTGAGTATTCTATTGACAGATCCTTTAGCTTCAAGTCTTCTCCTATTGTGCTTGATGTACACCTTGATGACTCCTCTATCTGAACCACCAAATATCACTTTGGGTCCATTTGTCATTGGATTTTACTCCTTCAGGTATCCCTTCATTCTAGTTATATGTCTAGAACATCCACTATCCAACTACCAGATGGGCCTATCTCCGGTACTTAGACATACCTGCAAAATAATGATTTATTTATCCTTAGGAACACAAATTGTCTTGTGTCCTAGGTGCTTACTAGCTGGGGCTCCATTGAGACTGCGTGTGAATTTCTTAGCCGGGAATAGATTTTGTCCATGAGACACTGTGTGATTCAACCAACAGTCCAGGGCAAAGTGTCCAATCTTTCCACAATACCAGCACTCATATTTGTTGTATCTCCTCTTTGGAGGCACAGTATGAACTTTATGCTGACTTTCCTTAGGAAAAGAATCAACTGCTTTTATAGTTGCATATTGACTGTGAGCAAGTTGTTTGTTTTGCCTACCTATCACAGCAGTCCTCCTTAGAGGAAACATATTAGGATTAGCTTTCCTATTCACAGATGTGTTAGGTTCTCCTAGTTCAAACTTCTGGATGACTTTTCCTTTGGTCTGAGACACAGGCTGTGGCAACACTGGACCCTTTTGTCCTGTCAGCTTTCTGTCTTTCCTTCTCCTAGGTTTTATATAACCAATACTACTTCTAGGAGTTCTTGAGAAGGTATCTATTATGGGGTGCACAGTCTTAGGTTTAGAGAACTACTAAACAAGTCTTTTCTCATTCTAGAGTTTGAGTTCTAACTCCTGAATGGTTGCATCTCTTTGTTTGAGCAACTTTATTTGATCATCAATAATCTTAGTTAGCTTAGCTAACTTTGAAGACCAATCTACTGAGTAACCATCTCATGATGCTATTCAAGACCTTTTAGTGATGCAATCTTAATGGCTTGTTCTTTAATAGGTTTTGTGCTCTTTACAAGTGCCTCTAGCTGTCTTCTAAACTTAACTGTGAGCTACTGCAGTTTAGTCTCAGTGTAGGACTTATGTGAATCAAAATTTGAGTTACATGAGTCTAACTCATGCTCAGTCTCATAAGTAGAAGTTGTAGAACTAATGGAATTATCAAACATTACCTAAATATCCTGACATTCAATAATTTTTGTTCTGGATTATCAGACAACGTCATCAAGTTAACCTCCATATCATCTTCAGAGTCACCATAATGTGATGAAGTTTTAGAGTTATTACACTTGGATATGGCCTCTCTGATGAATTCCTATTCACAGGAGAACAATCCAATGTGATCATGTTCTTCATCTAATTAAGTTGAATCTGAATGACTACCAGATAAAGTCTTTGGATTTTTGCCATCAGATATTTTTCTGACTTCTTATCTTTGTAGATCTTCTTTTCCTTGGACTTCATGTTCTCCTTTCTCTTTACTGGAATGTCAGTAATGACATGTCCAGGCCTGTTACAGCAATAAAAAATAATGTCAGTCTTAACTTGTGTAACGTCCCCACCCGTCACATGGCATATAACTGTGGGTCCGGCCGGGGACCCACGCCATATATCACAGACAAGCAAAGGAATTACTTGTGGAAATCAAAATCTATTTGTATCCTTAACTATTCATTCTAGCGCAGCATATTTACGTTAGCATGAACTCAAACCAGAATGTCCACCAATACATAAATGCCACATTTATATATATACTAACACCAGGAATGTATACAACCCACACACACTGGCCTTATGGCCTTAAAAGTTCCTCTTTTACACATAAATAGGTTCGTACATCAGCACGCAGGCCAGCCACACATGAAATCCACACCAATTCTTTGCATGGCCTTCAAGGGCCGATAGCAGCAAGCCAGCCATTCCACTTGTTAACTCCACTTGCATTTTGCCACCAAAGCCAACACAAAACAAAGTAACGGTCAGCATTTGGCTGACCCATTATAACGACCCTACCCCCTACCCGGGGTAGTGGTTCCTTCCCTGTATAAAGTTCCATCATTTTTTATCAAGCATCATATGTATATCATTTTCTTTATCCTGCTAGCAAACACATCACATCACAAACACTGTAATCCACCAAACGTTCTGTACACTCAGGGCACCTTCTTGGCGTATCGGAGTCCACCAGTCGTACACCGCCGATCAGAGGTTTTAACTTGTTGGTTGACCGGACCTAGTCCACCAGTCTCGCAAGCTGGTGACATCCCGCCCAAACCACTCAGAGGTACAACCTCACAGCATCCATAAACAAGCAGAGTAGGTCGACCCACACCATGTGGTGTAGCAAGCCGGGTTTATTCAAGCTCCCCAAGCATTAGAACCCATCGACCCCCCCACCTAGTTCGATCGACCCACCCATGTGGTGCATCAAGTCGGGTTTAACTCGGCTCCCCAGGCGTTGCCAACAATCGATCCCTACCTAACTATATCAACCCACCCTAGTGGTGTAACAGGTCGGGTTTATCTCGAGCTCCCCAAGCGCGCTACCAATTGATCATATCATAACCAGGAGCTTCACCAAAGCCTCCTCATATTCATCATCACATCCATACATTCATCACAACAAAAATCTATTTGCATATCATCAAATCCACGGTGTCTTCTCCAGTTTACCCATGAACATCACCAATCCAGACTATCGGTACAGCATGTCTATGTCGTACTCCTTATTTCTGGCTCTAAATGCAAACTCAACAAAGGAATCACTTCCGTGATCCACCTCTTGATGGAGGATTCCAAGCACATGCATAAAGAAAGGACTTCGATGTCTAAGAAGGAGATTGTTACCCTTGAAAATTGCTTCGGCGCCATAAAGTAGCCAGATGGCAATCACCGCCTTGGCTTTGCCTTCACGAATCTGATCTCGGATCTTCAATCCGCACTCACAGCTCCTTCAGCAGCTGGTAGTCTCCTCCCTTCCCTCTTGCCTTAGGCCTTTCTTCCTCTCTCTCTTGGAATAAGATGAAGAAGAAGAATAAGAAAAGAAAGGGTTATATCCCCTTTTTTCCGGCCTTCTCAACACCTGGACTGAGCCCATGCACTGGATCCAGGAAAAGGGAAACAAACGGCTCAGATTTGGCCAGAAAAGCATGAACATGACCTGACACGCCCTGTGACACGCCCGTTTCACAGGTCGTGTCCCCTAAAGCGGTAGTCAACTGACTATATCCAGCCAGTACACGACCATGGAACACGCCGTGTCACGGGCCGTGTCGCCTGACACGGCCTCCTACATGCCCGTGTCTATGGCCGTGTACATCAGGCTGCACAACCTCAAAATTACCCGAGACTCACACGACCCTGGGACACGCCCATGTTCCAGGCCGTGTGCACCTGGACACACCCGTGTCCCGCAAACACGCCCTGGCTCAAAACATCGAACTGAGTTCGTCGACCACATTGACACGCCCTGTGACATGCCCGTGTCACAGGCTGTGTCCATACTCGACAGTCGACGATCGTCGAGCAAAATTCGTCGACCGCATGACTCGACACAACCCAGGCATGACACGACCTGGGACACGCCCGTGTCCCAGGCCGTGTCACCCATGCCTGAACCCAAATTGACCCAAAATGATTTAGGGTGTTACAATCCTCCCCTGCTTCAAAGAATTTCATCCTCAAAATTTGATTCAGGCCAATCAGCCAATCAGCCACATAATAAGTGATTATGCACATTTGCGTCGCACATACGAACAAACATACATTCTTAACTTCCATTTGTGTACATTCAGCCACAAAATACATCAGAACAAGACGTTATGCTCAATCTCATCACTATCACAAGTGCACCAAACTTTGATAGATATATACACCATATCCTATGTATAAGCATAGTTTGCATACACAGCAATGGACGATCCATCAAGTTACTAGTCACAATTCACTTCCGCTTAGCCTCCCCATTTTGCAGTTCTCGATTAAGAGACAAATTAAACTCCTGAGGCTGAATTTCACGAACTGAGCTTTGCGGCTCTTGCACTTCCATAGCATGCAATCGAGGTTGCATCCGGGATGCAGATGACTCGGCCACTGCTTTACCCTTTTCTTCATATGACGCACCTATCTTTTTCTCATTTCCTGGAGGGGCATTCCAACAGAATTTTGCTATGTGTCCTTGCTTCACACATTTATATTAGATACGTGTATCAACACGTCCTGACCCATAAGATGCCCCCGAAGAAACAGTCGATGGAGCTGATTCCGCAGGGCTAAATCTTTTCTTCTCTCATCTTCTAAATTCTGATTGATCCGATTGCGGCACTTTAAACTCTGGCTTTTTTGCTGCCAGTCTCTTAGTTTCATGTACCCGCTTCAAATCTTTCTCTAACGCCCGGGCCGTATCGACCAATGCTTGGAAGCCTTGAGTCACTGAACTCGGGAGTGCTAACCTCAACTCATCCCGCAGTCCTTCATAAAAACGATTTGTCTTTCGCGCTTCCTCCGCAAAGGTAGATCCCGCTTACCGCCCCAATCTCGTAAACTCATGTAGGTAGGTATCAATATCTCGCTCACCCTGCACCAGACATAAAAACTCATTTTCCATCGCAATCCACTGCGACACTGGCACATACTTGGCTAAAAATATTCGGGAGAATTCATCCATTGAAACCTCCGCTAAACCTCGACCTGCCAAGTGATGCACTTCCATCTCATCCCAACATAATCTCGCATCTCCTTCCAATAAAAAAAGTGGCTAACGTTACTTTTTGCTCCTCTACCGTCCTTATTGCAGTTAGGATCCTTTTTACCCTCGCCAACCAATCTTCCGCCTATGTTGGGGAAAGCGCTCCACCAAACGTAGCTGGATGAAAGTGCATAAAACGTGTCAATGACTCATCGCTTGCTTGCACTTCCACCACCACTGCAGCATGCTCTTGCCTTGCACCAGGCCTTATCTATCTAGTAGGTTGTGCCTGTAACACTACAAGCACTGTCTCCGTCACCACCCGTATGGTCTCCGCCGAGGGAGGAGTAGGCGCTTCAACGGGTGCTGCACTCTCATCCGACCGCTGGGGCTCAGACGGCCCAGCACCATCCCTCACCACATATCAATGTACTGAACACCATTAATACGTCATATCATAACGATACTGCTACATTGCCTACACACTCACGCATATCATGTGCATGAC
The DNA here is from genome assembly GCA_039583875.1 of Platanthera guangdongensis. Lineage (NCBI taxonomy): Eukaryota > Viridiplantae > Streptophyta > Magnoliopsida > Asparagales > Orchidaceae > Platanthera > Platanthera guangdongensis. The sequence continues at coordinate 249,598,924 of CM077151.1, read as the reverse complement.
ATACATTCCTAGTGGACATTCGTGAGTTTAATTATGTTCTCTCCCTCCCAAACAATCTCAACCTGGCTCTGATACCACTTTGTAATGCCCCCACCCGTCACATGTCATATAACGGTGGGTCCGGCCGGGGCCCCACGCCATATATCACAGACAAGCGAAGGCATTACTTGTGGAAATCAAAATCTATTCGTATCCTTAACTCATTCATTCTAGCACAACATTTTTACGTTAGCATGAACTCAAACCAGAATGTCCACCAATACATAAATGCAATATTTATATATATACCAACACCAGGAATGTATACAACCGACACAAACTAGCCTTATGGCCTTACAGGTTCCTCTTTTACACATAAATAGGTTCGTACATCAGCACGCAGGTCGGCCACACATGAAATCCAAACACAATTCTTTGCATGGCCTTCAAGGGCCGATAGCAGCAAGCCAGCCATTCCACTTGTTCACTCCACCTGCATTTTGCCACCCACGCCAACACAAAAAACAAAGTAACGGTTCGCATTTGGCTGACCCATTATAATGACCCTACCCCCTACCCGGGGTAGTGGTTCCTTCCCTATATACAGTACCATCATCTATCATCAAGCATCATCAAGCATCATATGTATATCATTTTCTTTATCCCGCTAGCAAACACATCACATCACAAACAATGGAATCCACCAAAAGTTATGTGCACTTAGGGCACCTTCTTGGCGTACTGGAGTCCACCAGTCGTACACCGCCGATCAGAGGTTTTAACTTGTTGGTTGACCGGACATAGTCCACCAGTCTCGCAAGCTGGCGACATCCAGCCCAAACCATGCAGAGGTACTACCTTACAGCATCCATAAACAAGCAGAGTAGGTCAACCCACACCATGTGGTGTAGCAAGCCGGGTTTATCCAAGCTCCCTAGACATTACCACCCATCGACCCCCCACCTAGTCCGATCGACCCACCCATGTTTTGCAGCAAGCCGAGTTTAACTCGGCTCCCCAGGCATTGCCACCAATCGATCCCTACCTAACTAGATCAACCCACCCTAGTGGTGTAACAGGCTGGGTTTATCTCGAGCTCCCCAGGCGTACTACCAATTGATCATATCATAACCAGGAGCTTCACCAAAGCCTCCTCACATTTATCATCACATCCATACATTCATCATAATAGAAAATTATTTGCATATCATCAAATCCACGGAGTCTTCTCCAGTTTACCCATGAACATCACCAATCCAGACTATCGGTCCAGATGGGCTTCACACAGCATGCTTATGCCGTACTCCATATTTTTGGCTCTAAATGCAAACTCAACAAAGGATTAACTTCCGCGATCCACCTCTTGATGGAGGATTCCAAGCACATGTATAAAGAAAGGACTTCGATGTCCAAGAAGGAGATCGTTATCCTTGAAGATCGCTTCGGCTCCATAATGTAGCCGAATGGCAATCACCGCCTCGGCTTTGCCTTCACGAATCCGATCTCGGATCTTCAATCCGCACTCATAGCTCCTTCAGCAGCTGGTAGTCTCCTCTCTTCCCTCTTGCCTTAGGCATTTCTTCCTCTCTCTCTTGGAATAAGATGAAGAAGAAGAAGAAGGAAAGAAAGGGTTATATCCCCCTTTTTTCCGTCCTTATCAACACCTGGATAGAGCCCATGCACTGGATGCAGGAAAAGGGAAACAAACGGCTCAGATTTGTCCAGAAAAGCATGAACACGGCCTGACACGCCCTGTGACACGCCCGTGTCACAGGCTGTGTCCCCTAAAGCGGCAGTCAACCAACTATATCCAGCCAGTACACGGCCATGGAACACGTCGTGTCCCCTTACACGGCCTCCGACATGCCCGTCTCTGTGGCCGTGTGCATCAGGATGCACAACCTCAAAATTACTTGAGACTCACACGGCCCTAGGACACGCCCGTGTTCCAGGTCGTGTGTACCTGGACACACTCGTGTCCCGCAAACACGCCCTGGCTCAAAACATCGAGCTGAGTTCATTGACCACATTGACACGCCTCGTGACACGCCCGTGTCACCGGCCGTGTCCTCACTCGACACTCGACACTCGACGATCGTCGAGCAAAATTCGTCGACTGCACGACTCGACACAACCCAGGCATGACACGCCCTGGGACACGCCCGTGTCCCAGGCCGTGTCACCCATGCCTGGACCCAAATTGATCGAAAATGATTTAGGGTGTTACAACTTGTCTGTTCTGGTTTGAATCATACCTGACCACAGAGTTATTTATGTCTTTCTCTTTGTTTTTGTTGGAACTTGGTCCAGATGATGTCTTCTTGTTCCATAGCTTCCTTCTTCTAATCATCTTCTTCAATTTCCTGGTTAACAATGCTAATTCACCATTTGATAATTCTTCTGATGAAGAACTAGTCCCAGTTCTAACAGTATCTTCATCCCTTCTTAATGATGATGAAATTTCTCTTCTAACCTTCTTTGATGTGTCTGCTTTGAAAGCCACAGATCAAGTCAGATTTGAACTTCTGGCAGATTCATCTTCAGCTTTTCTAAAATTTAATTGAAGCTTATGTGACAACAGCTTCCCATACAAAACCTAGGGTAATGTGTTCCTCAGATTGTCCATTTCTCTTGCAACAAAAATCTATATATCCCATTCTTTGTTTATGAATCTCAGAAACTTGTCATTAAACGCATAGTTTGAGAATGGTCAGCCATAATTCTTTAAGTCATTGACTATTCTAAAGAACATTTCATAATAAAGTTCTATAGAATTAGTCTTGCCTTGTCTGAATGCCTCATACTATTGGTTAAGTAGAGACTTTCTGTCATCTCTGACTTCTTCTGTGTCTTCCATATAGATTATTAGAGGGCTCTACACCTCCTTGGATGTTTTACAGTGTACTACGTTTTGAAAGATTGAATTATCTATTGCACTAACAATTATGTTTTGTGCTCTTTTATCAATGCTGGAAAGAACCACCTCATCCTCTATCATCTCAGGCAGACTCTTAGGTGTTTGCACATTTGCATCTAAGACAGATACTTTCAAAGGAATGTGTGATCCTTCTTAAACTGTGACAAAGATTCTTGGATCAGATGCCTTTATGAATAATCTCACCCTCTGCTTCCAAATAGCAAAATTATCCGTTGTACATAAAGGAAGCTTCGTAGAAGTGAGTTCTCTATGAGATTCTGAAGCCATGAGATCTGATATGCATCAACCACCCTTAGGATCATTTTTTGACTATAAAATCTTTATTTGAAGAGCCTCCCTTAGATACCACTTGAAATATAAATCTATGGGTAGTTAATCACCTAGAGGGTGGTGAATAGGTGTCTTTTAAATTTCTTTGTCACGTGTACTAATGGTTCAGCACATACTTGAAAATAAACTTTCACAAGAATACAGCACAAGCAATCCACAAAACACAAAGATTTTATAGTGGTTCCCGTATCTAGGGTACATCCACTTTCTCCCTCCTTCCTCATTAGCAATATGCTTTATAAGGTTATATCTCCTCCTCTTCAACTCAGATCAACAGATCTTACAAACTCAGTTTCTTTCCAGTAACCTACACCTTAGACCAACAGGTCCTACCTCAGAGATCCACCCAATCTCCAACCTCAGGTCCCTCAAAAACCCTACCTCATACTATACAAGTCTTTCACCTCAGTTATCCCACACAAATCACCTACCTCACGTCTCTTAAGAACCCTACCTCGGCCTTTATAAATCAGGCTTACAACTCAGATAATATATTTCCTACCTACTCGATCAGATCACAAAAAGATCTTACAAAATTAAGAGGAAAATGAGAAAGAAAGTAATCTCAGAGAACAGCAACTCTGAGATCTGACTTATCTGAGAATTCTGATTCTTCAGTTCAGCAGCATAAGATTGGTTCTTGATGAGCAGACTTGCTGAAATGATTCTTCACTGGATCTACAATATTCTTGATGATGATTGGATTGATTTCCTTGAAGAACTTGTAGAACAGATCCACCTTAATCCTCTAATCAACATGCTGAAAGGATCAGAAGACTTTCTTGAAGACCTCTGTCTTCCTTCTTCTTGGAGTTATCGCCCTTCTCTGACTTAGAAGAAATCAGAATGAGTGAATTGATTCGTTATGTGATTAATTTATTTTTGCGTAGACGACCCCTCTATTTATAGCCTTCGCAGGTTGTTGGCTTCTAATTGATGACATCATCATATGACATTATACTTCAAGTTTTACTTCAAACAGATTCTGATGAGATGTCAAGTCATTGTAGCCGACATGATACTTCTGACATGACATGACACTCAGTTGTGTTGACTTTGTACAACTTCAGGATCATAAGTGTCGAGAATTCCCAAGTGTCTCGACATAATATTACTTTGTGTTTTTAAACTGTAAACTGCAAGGTGCCGAGACATCTTAGCAGTCTCGACACATCTGTACTTGATAGAATTTCCAGTCTGAACTTGAAGGTGTCGAGACAGTTTACTTGTCTCGAAACAATTGTCTGCTGGGTGTCGACATCTTTAAATCTTCAATGTGTCAAGACAGTTATATTGTCTCGACACTATAGAGTGATCGATGTCGACATCTTTAAATCTTCATCATGTCAGGACAGTTGAATTGTCTCGACACTACAGTCTGCTGGGTGTCGAGTGAAGTGTTTTGTCTTGACACTATTGTCTTGTGTCTTTCTGATCTCGACACTTCTCCTACAAAGGTGTCGACATAGATATGAAGTGTGTCAACACTTGTATACTTAATCATTTCTTCTGCGCAGCAACTTGTTGGGATTTGACTGTCCTAACTTCACTCGGCACTATTAGGTATATGGCGTCGAGTGAACTGGTTGCACTCAATGCCCGTGGACTTAGTCAATTTTCTTTAGCCACTGGCTTGATATTTGGATTTGAGTGAGCTTGTTGTTGGGTCCATTGATCCCAATGTCCTGGATTTGAATAAGGCCTAGCAAACAATGTATACATATGTGGTGATCTAACTTGTGCTCAAGTTTAATGATTGTAGGATGTCCTAGTAATAACGATGGGACAGTTATCCTAAGTGTCTAAGACACAGGTAAACACTTACCTAAGGTGTGGAAAGACAGAAAACTATTTAAGTCCACAGACATTGAGTGAAGGTCATTCAGTCAACGCTAGATGACTTATAGCACTGAGTGAAGGCTATATAGTCAAATCCATGAAGAGGTAAGCTTAGAAAGTTGCTAAGTACAAAGGCATTGAGTGAAGTCAACTCACTCAACGTCATACAACAAAAGGCTGTAAGTCAGGCTAATGCAGTCAAAGACTAAGAAGAAATGGACAGAAAAGTGGCTATGTCTACAGGCGTTGAGTGAAGATCATTCACTCAACGCCATAGCTCCATAATCATTGAGTATAACTCAGTCAGTCAATGCCATAGGAAAATTGTGAATATTTATCAAGTCCAAAATTGTTGAGTGAGATAAGCTCAATCAACGCCATGTGATAATGTGTTGATATAATCCCAATGTCAGTGTTGTTTCTTAGACACAATAATTTGGCTAAGTCCAAATGCGTTGAGTGTAGTTCATTCACTCAACGCAAGATAACAGAAGAAAATTTGTTATGTTATTTGGCGTTGAGTGTAGCTTACTCACTCAACGCCACGGAGCAGAAAAATTTGGCTAAGGAAGAAAGCGTTGAGTGAGGAGTGGCCACTCAACGCTCTCAACACCATGATGTATAAATGATTAAGATATAAAGTGTTGAGTGAGGCATGGTCACTTAACGCTCTCAACGCTTAAGATGTTGTAGAAGTAGAAAAGGTTAAGGCAGATAGAATTGAGTGAGGCATGCTCACTCAACGCTCTCAATGCCTAAATAATAGAGTACGGCTAAGGCACAAGGCATTGAGTGAGGTGTGCTCACTCAACGCTCTCAACGCCAGGTGTGCAGAAAAGGCGCAAAAATGGTTAAGGAAAAAAACATTGAGTGAGGCTTGCTCACTCAACGCTGTCAATGTCTAGATAGATAGAATTGTCCAAGTAATTTGGTGTTGAGTGAAGTTCATTCACTCAACACCAATTCTACTAATGCTTAATTTTTGACTAAGTCTTCAGGTGCTGATGTCAGCAAGTCAAAAAGTCAACCTTATTCAAATTGTTAGCTGCAAAACTATTGTACATTACAAAATGCGTCGCATACCTACTATATGATAGTTGGGCATTAAAGCAAATATGCAGCTGGCATTAAATGTGTGGGGCCCACTACTTAAAGAGTCGTTGGGACATTAATGATAAAAGAAAAAGCCTTTACAGAGAAAGATAACGCTGGGAGCAGAACTGTAGAAAAAGTTCTTCTTAATCGCCATTGTTGCTATTAAGTGAAGAAAAGAGAGCAAAAAGAATGTAGGTCTAAAGGCACAAAAAGTTAGTTGTTGGTTTTCATCCATGACTACAGCAAGATTAGACAAAATCTCTAAAGAAGTGCATGAAAGTTATCTAGTGGTATTTTCCATCTACACCAGTAGATTCTACATAGATCTAGAGGCATAACACTAAATAACATCTATTGGAGTCTGTGAAGAAGAAGTTAGGGCTAAATTTCCTTAGCCAGAGAAATAAAAAGTAAGTAGAACTCTTTCTGTCAGTTACTTCCAGCACAAGCTGTTATCCTTGTTGCTGTGAAGAAGTTAAGCTGAGAATTCTTTAGCTCAAGTAGCAGCAAGCTTTACTCCATTTACTTCACAAATCCAACAGGAAAAATCCCTGGTTCTGTGAAGAAGAAGCTAGGACTGAGTATGTCTCAATTCGGGTAAAGGAATACTCAGGAAATATATTCCTAGAGTGGTAGGAGCAAGTTTGCTCTGAGGTAGGATTTTGTTGAGAATCTGATCTATAGGACTTGGCTCCAAGTTTGAGGTAGGTAGTCAATTGATCACTAAGTTGTAGGAGAGTGTGACTCTCTAAGTTAGGATCCTTTGGATTTTGTTAGTTTTATTGCAGGTTGCAAGTCTTGAAAGGAGAATATAATAAACCAAAAAAGCATCCAACTAAAAGAAAATAAAGGATAGTCACTGAGGACTAAGATACCTATTCACCCCTCCCCCTCTAGATGATTTATTTATCCTTAAAATCAAAGACTTTCAAGTGGTATCAGAGGGAGGTTACTCAAAAAGGACCTAATAGTCTGAGTAGATCTCAAAGGATAGATAAAAAGGTTTTAACTTATGTGTTCAAATGAGAACCATAAGGTGTGGAGATCAATGAAGCTTCAAGTCAACAAAAATGACAAGAAGTCCATTGGATTGTTGACATCTCTTATAGAAGACAAAGTCTATCCAGATACAAGAGTAAATATCAGGGCCCCTCTATCACATTTAGATAGTGACTTGGAGGTGGATGAAGCTGAGCAAGGTGAATGGAGAGGTTAGGAACTGACAGCTACACCAGAAGAAGAATACTGCCAGAAGAAGCCTGGATAAAGTCAGGTATATTCCCCATCTAGCTCAACCTCAGAGTCTAGATATGAATCCTGCTCAGGCTCTGATGCATCCTCATTAAGTGATGATGAGAGTCCTCCCTCAGAAGATGATATCAATCAATTGATTGAAGATCATGGTGTGCTCCTAAAGGCTTTCAAGAAAAGCAAGATGCTTGTTAAGAAACAAGCAGAGGAAATTGCCTCCCTACAGATGACTGCTTCCTAGCAAGATGAAACTTCATCTTTGCTATATTTGAAAGAGAGGGAAGTATCTCATCTGAAGACCATGGCAAATATCCATGTTGAGTCCATAAAATATAAGGACTCTGTTATTAAGGATCTCGAAGAGAAACTTGAAAGGGAGAAGAGGATTATGGCCAATTTCTCTAAGATAGATGCTATCAAGAGAAAATCTGAATCTGAGTGGATTGCTAAAGTTATCTAATCTCAGAGAAGAGGCCAAGCTCCTGTCAGTCTTCAGTCAACCTTTCACATGGTAATTCTCCCATCCAACAGGCATGACCAAGACTGTAAGTGTGGTCAGTGGAGGTGTGAGAATCTTACTTGTATGATTACAAAAGTACCTTATAATGGAATAAGAAAGGTCATGGGATTGAGTTCACAGAAGGCACCCCATGTAAAAGTCCAAAAGGCCCATCTTGGACCATTTGTATTTAGAGCCTCAACCCCCTCATTCAAGGATAAGGTTGTTGCCCATTCTAAGGCTCTTCAAGCCAGAACTCAAACCTATAGTTCTTTAGTCAGTAAGGCTGACTTGACTACATCTGAAACCATTAAGAGATGCCAACTGCAAAGAACGTTGTTGCTAATGGAGTATAGAATAACCCAAGTTCCTCTACTGACAGACTTTATTTTGGTCAAGCTCTTACTAGAAGAGACATGAAGAAGGCTACAGTTCACCCCACTGAACAGGCAGCTAAAAATGGCTTGAACACTTCAAGGTGTGTTTAGAAAAGGAGATACAACATCCATGAATGTTGGTGTTGTGGCAAAGTGCACCACTTTACCATAGATTATTGGCACAACCCCTGTGTGCCAAAGGCAAGGCTATGTCTTCCTGACAGGACTCCTATAGGTAGACATATACATTCTTATGCTAACAGGAACCTAGGACCCAAGTCAACTTGGGTTCTTAAGGAAAGGTAATTTTTGTTTTGTAGGATAGTCCAAGTGGCCATGACCATTTATGGTCCTTGGACAGATATGCACCCGACATAAGCCTTGGTATAAGGAATGACTCAACTAATCATCTTGCATAAGATGTCAAACACAAGTGCAACTATTGATGGGGAGCTAGTAAAGGAAGGCCAGATGAATATCAAAGGCTAAAGTTTAGAAGGAAGAATGCTAGTGTGCTTAGAGACTATGAATCCATCACCCTCTTCTGGTCTATAGGGCAAAGATAAGTAGAATTCATCTTGTTTATGAGTCTGCTAAATGTTCTCTTAATTGCAAGTACTATGCATTTTAGAGATAAGATAGTTGAAACTAAAGTCATAACAAAGTAAGACAACTGTCTAATTCCTTTTCTCAATAACTAAGTTAGTGGCTCACATGCTTACTATGTCAATAAATGTAACTAGATTCACCATCCTTAAATTAACATGAGAATGTTGAATTTAGTTCAAATTGCACTCAACTATGACACATATTATAATGTGTACTGCAGGACAATCTTGCCCTTACAGGTTAGACGAAAATAGTGAGGAGTCAAATCCAATTCAACTATTAAAGAAATGGTCAATTAATTAAAACCAAGAAGTAAAGATGAGGAAAATATGTTTACACAATTAAATTTGTTGATTAATCGACCTACGGATGAGATCCGGAATCCAAACCCAGCCGTTGATCAAAATTGATCAACAAAATAGGATAGTGACTCTCCACCATCTCTGTATAATTAATTATAAATAGAAATGCATGTGCATAAAGCAAAAGCACTGTTCCTTTCCCTCTGCCGCCCGTACTCGTTGTATCGACAAAAAGCCGTTCTCGCTAAGTATTCGAAATTCGGCAGCAAAATGGCGCCCAAAGGTCAAGATTTTCTCTTTGAGGGAGGAGTGGTTGCTCACAATGGATTCATTGATGCTCCTGAAGAGATTCAACATGTGGTTCATATTCTGCAAAAATCTGACCGGGTATTCGTTTTGATCGAGCCCTGTCTGCTGTGGAATAGAGAAGTGCTAGAATTATTTGCAAATGCCAAAGCAGATGCATCAGCAAGCAATGTTAAGATTGTAGTAAGTGGGAAGAAGATGAAGATTACCCCCATAAGGCTTAGCAAAAACTGCAATTGCCATAGCTCTCTGCGAATGATGACGAAGATGAACTAGCACAAGATGAAATTAAAGTATAACTTGAGGATTGGTTTTTGAGCACTTCATAAAAAGCTTATTGGTGGCAGTCACCTGATCAAAAACCTGAGTGGATTCCTACCAGGGTGGTAGAAGAGTGGATGTACCCATGTTGGGGGACCACTATAAAATTCTTGTGTTGTCTGGTTGCTCCTTTTCTTTTGTTCTTGTTGTGGTTGTGTGGCTTGGTTTGCTGTGTTTGTGGTTGTTGATTTAATTTCTATAGCACCAGTGATAGATTAAATTATCTTAGTACTAATTTGTTTATTAGCAAAAATTTTATAAATCCAAAATACTATATTCACCCCCCCCCCCTCTAGAGTATTTCAGATCTAACACTTACTTTCAATTGGTATTAGAGCAAGGTTCCTTTGGTTGTACAAGCTAACCCTTGAACCAAATATACTGAGTTAGATCTGATTTTTTTCTATTAAGATTATACACACAGCATGACACAGAATAAAGACTATGCAAGCACCAGACCTCCAGTATACACTCTAAATAAGTTTTCCATCTAGAAGGCAAGAATTAAGTTATATATGAACTCTATTGATGAGGATATCTAAAATTTCATTGTAACAAGTCCTCCTCAACCATCTACCTCTACAACAATATCCAATACTAATGCAATTCCACCACCTGAGTGGACTGAGGCTCAGAAGAAGGCTAAAGTTGTTGATGCCAAAGACATGAATATTCTGGCCCAAACAATGTTAGATGACATTTTCTAGAAAGTGGCTGAATGCACATCAGCCAAGGCCATCTGGGATACTCTAAATCAAATTGTGGCAGGATCTGCTGATGAAAGAAAAGGCAGGAGATCCAATCTCATATCATAATATGAGAACTTCAAGAAGGAGGAAGCAGAATGAGTTGCAGATATGTATAATAGACTGAGTTCAATCATCAATGAGCTGAAAACTTTACACAAGCACATCACCCTCACTGAGGTGAATGACAAAATCATTATGTGTTTCCCAAGCTCATGGGATTCAAGGATCTGGCCAATCAAGGAGGCCAGAAGCCTAAATGAGATTTCCACAGAATCTCTTTTAGGAAAGCTCAAATCTTATGAGCAGCTCATAAAATCCGGAGAAGCAGCTGGGCAGAGAACACCTCCATCAGCAAGGAAGAAACGCAACCTGACATTCAAAGCTGTGGAATAAATTGAAGCCTCAACTATGAATGAAGAGTTGATGAGTCTCTTTGCCAAGAGATTCTATAAAATGGCAAGGAAAGATTTCATAAGAAAGTCATCCAGGCATGATGATAAACCAAGGTATGACAAAACCCCCACTAAAGAAGTGGTTTGCTTTGGTTGCAGGAAACCTGGACACTTCATCTCAGAGTGTCCAGAAAATCAAAAGAGGGAAAAGAGAAGAGAGAAGGACTCTAGAAGACAGCAAAGCAGCATGCCTTCTTCCAGCAAATACAAGAAGAAGGAGAAAGGCTTTGTAGCTAAATCCTGGAGTGAAACTGAGGATGAATCCACATCCTCCAGCTCCAGTGAAGAAGAAGAAGAGGCAAGGGCCAAAGAAGTATGTCTCATGGCCATTGATGCCTCCAGGAGTCAATCAGATGAAGAAGAATCTGACAATGAAGAAGCTTCATAAATAGAAGCTAATCAGGTACTCTTATCATTTGACTATAATTCTGATGCTTTTAAAATTGAATTTAAAACTATATGCATTGATTTAATAAATTCTGAAAAGGAAATCAAAGCACTTAGGGAAAAACTGACTAGTCAAGATATACTGAAATCTGAAAACACCAAGCTAAAAGATGATCTTAATTAGCTAATGAACAAATTATTCTGTTAAAAACTGAGTTATGTGAGGCCAAACAACTTGAGGAATCTCTCAATGGGAGAAGCGTTAAGATGATGGACATCACAAGCATAGTCAATGCCAGACTAAATGACAAGCTAGCCTTGGGTGCATCATGAAGTTTGCACACCATTCTTAAGAAGAATATTTTATCAACCCCCATTAAATTTGTTTCTGCTAAGGGCATAGAAATAATAACCATTAAACAAACCATAAAATAAATGCCAAACTTAAAAGGTTAAAATAACAGAAACCTAAAAACAAGTAAAAATAAAGTTAAGCAGATTTCGTTGAACTTAGATCGACAAAATGTGGCCAGTTCGTCGAACTCAAGTCGACGAACGCTGAACGCAAATTTATATAATAATCATTCGTCTTACTGCGATTGAGAAACTGTGTATCGTTCGTCGAGCAGAGATCGACGAACTTAGGCCACAAAAAATGAACTTGTTCATTCTCTGAGCAGAGATCGATGATCTCATTCCATTTCGTCGAACTCTGGTCGACGAACTCACAACAATTCGTCGAACCCAGTCAGACTTAACAAAAATTATAATTATAACACCAAATCCAATCAAACTAAGAAACCATTTAACCCACTTGCAGATTGGGTAATTCCTCCCAGAAGATATCATCCATTAGGATATAAATCACAACCAGAGTATTCTGTGATTTCAAGCTTTTCTATCAATAATATAAAGGACCCAAGGTAACCTGGGTCAAGAACAACTAACTGTTTTCATTGCAAGAAAAGGGTTGTCCAGTGATTAATTAAACATGGTACCTGGACAGTGGATGCTCCAAGCACATGACTAGCAGCAAGGACAACTTATACAATTATAAGTCCAAGCTGTGACCAAAGGTAATCTTTGGTGATTCAAAGTGTGGCCAGTCTGAAGGCTATGGAGAAGTAAGGATTGGAGTAGTCACTTTTAAGAAAGTGACTTATGTAAGAGGACTCAAGATTAACCTCATCTCAATAAGCCAATTATGTGATGAAGGTTATCAGGTACATTTTAACTCAAAAACTTGTATTATTTCTAATAAAGAAAAACAAAATATTTTAATTGGAAATAGATAAGGAAACATTTATTTAGTTGATTTTTATTCTGCCAATTCAGATATTTGTCTGCTTAGTATAATTTGCAACCAAAACGAGTTATGTCATAAAAGGCTAGGACATGTAAATATGAAAAACATTGTTATGCTCTCTAAAGACAACCTTGCGAGAGGTTTGCCTTTTGGTCCCTACAAGAAGGAAGGCCTTTGCAGTGCTTGTCAACTAGGAAAACAAACTAAATTTAGCTTTAAGTCAGTTAATAATAGTGATTCACCGAGGATCTTGTACTTGCTACACATGGATCTCTTTGGACCCATTGTTGTACAAAGCTTTGGAGGGAAATCCTATAGTCTGGTTATTGTAGATGACTTCTCAAGATTCACTTGGGTGTTCTTTCTGAGATCTAAGTCAGATACCTTTAAAGTTCTTACAGATTTTCTCATGACAATACAGATTGAGTACTCTACTCATGTTGCATTGATCAGAAGTGATCATGGTACAGAATTTGAGTCTCTTCTTATGCATGAGTTCTGTGAGAAAGAAGGTATCAGGCACTGCTTCTCAGCTCCTAGAACTCCCCAAAAAATGAGATAGCTAAAAGGAAGAATAGAACATTGATTGAAGCTGCAGGCACATTACTTTCAGAAGCTTACCTGTTACTATCCTTTTGGGAAGAGGCTGTAAGCACAGCAAATTATGTACTGAATAGAAGTTTGATACATAAACTTAAGAATAGGACTCCCTATGAATTACCTAAAGGGAAGAAACCTAAAATCACTTATTTTAAAGTATTTGGTTGTATATGCTACATACATAATAATAACAAGAAATACATTAGAAAATTTGAAGATAAGGCTGAAGAGAGTGTTGATACGCGAAAACGGCACTGGGGGCACAACTAACACGGAGGGGGTGTGTTCGGTCTCACAGGCTTGGAGAGGAAGAGGATTGATGAAGGAAGGAAGCTTCTGAGTGCTCGAGAGTGGAGCAAACAGCTTGTCAAGGAGGTTGTGGGGATAGAGGAGAGGGTGCTGAGAAGTAGAGGAGGAGCTTGATCAACAGAGCAGGTTGATCAAGAGAGGAGGAGGAGGTTGATCAGGAGCTATCGAGTAGACGGTTAATTGGACGGTTAAGCTTGCAGGTTGGTTGCCGAGAGGAGCTGAGCTGAGCTAGGAAGAAGAGAGGAGGGGCCTCTAGTAGCGAAAACAACACACTTCGCCAGCCGCGGCTTAAATTCCACTCTTGCGACGGGCTTTCCTTTTATTAATAGCGAGAGTTAAAAGCTTGCTAGTACACCGTCACAATAAAGCAATAAAAAGGTAGAGAGGGAAGCTGACGGCTAATGAAGAAGAATGCCAGGAGGGGCCGCGCGGACTAAAGAAAGCAGTCGGCAGGCCGCGCGGACTGGAGTATAAAAAGAGACCGCGCAGACTGGACAGGCAAGGTGGTAGGCCGCACGACTAGAGTAGGAGGCTGGCGCGGACTGGGAAACCGAGTCCGTAGGAAGGCTGGCTGGCTGACTTCAAACGCGTGTGTCTGTTCTGTGTCTTCTGTGTGTCCCCCCCACCCCTCAAATGAGAGGCTTGGGGGTCTATTTATAGGCCCGAGGAGGTAACGTTACCCCCGGTGAGACGGTAACTGGAGCGAGAAAGAGACGGAGTCCGCTGAGTTCGCAACAGGCCGCACGGACTGGAACTCGGTGTTGGAGCTGGTGCTGCTGAAGGCGAGCTGAGACGCTGAATGGCGGACTGCGGGGGGAGCCCGCGGAGTCCGCCACTATTGGGCTGAGATTGTCCTCCTGCTACTGGAGTGACGGACGCTGGAGGATAGGTGGCGGACTGCAAGGGAAGGCCGCTGAGTCTGTCCCTGCTGAGTTGGAGGACTGCCCGCCCATTGCTGGAAAGCGGGAGCTGGGAGCTATGTGGTGGACTGCGAGGAGAATCCGCGGAGTCCGCCACTGCTGAACTGAGCTGCAAGGGATGCAGGCAGCAGAGTGCCCGCGGAATTCGGCGAGTACGCACAAGGCTATGCGGACTGGGACTACCTTCTAGAGGAGTTGTGGTGGACTTGGAGTCCGCAACTGATGACTGAGTCTGCGCGAAGACCACGGACTGAGGAGGGGTTCACCCTACTGCTGGAGAAAAGCTGGTGCTTGGTTAGGGAGAAGGGCGGACTGCATGGAGAGTCTGGCGAGCTTGCCGAGTCCGCAGTTGCTGTGAAGCTGTGTCCGCTTATATTGGAGATGGAGAGAATAGCTGTTGAGGCTGTTAGGCGACAAAGGACATGCGACCTGCCGGACTAGCATGGCAGGCCACGCACGTTGGCGAGGCAGAAGTCGTCGCACATGTCTGGCAACTTGGGCGGATAGGGAGTTGAGTCCGGTAGAGGGAGACCTGCGGAAACAACCTCACGATTAAGCTTTAAAAGAGGGCGGCCTGCAGAGTCGGACTGCGGAAGCAGTCCACGGGCCCTGCCGACCAAGGGAAAGGCGCGCGGCCTGAGGGGTTAGACCGCTGAGACCACGCAGGCCACGCGGCCTGAGCTGACAGAAAAATCTGTCCGCCCAACCTAGGGAGTCACGACCTCCAGGAGGAACCCGGGGCAGGCCGTGACGAGCGAGCTGGCTCCCTTGGGAAGGATTGTCGATTTCGGGGTTAACACAATCCCCGCACTTTTTTAAGTTCTGAATAGAACTTCGAAAAGTTGGAGACCTGCGAAAATCGGGATCCGCCCCAACGGAAAGAGAAGGGGCAAGGAGATATAGAACCTGAAGACTCTCCTTAGGAGTTTGGCGCTGCCTGTCTATTTTACTGCAAAAGGAAAGTTAGGGTAGGCATGTATGGGTGGTACATCGGGTGTGTACCTGAGTTTGCTTTTGCAGAACGAAGTAGGTGTGTTTTCCACTAAGTCCTGCAATATGAAAGTGAGAGGAAAACAAAAAAGCATAATAGCTTGCAAGTACCTGATGGAACTTGCAAGTACCTGTTATCCCCTGCAAAAGAAGAGTTAAAGGTATGCATAGTTCATGAAAGTAACTTGCAAGTACCTGTGAAGAAACTTGCAAGGGTCTGCTGATCTCTGTTAAGAAGAGAGTTAGGAATAGGTAAAACATGAAAATAACTTGTAAGTACCTGTGAATAAACTTGCAAGACATGCCGTTTTCTGCAATGTGAGAGTTAGAAGCAGGTAAAATATGAAAATAACTTGCAAGTACCTGTGAAGAAACTTGCAAGGGTCTGCTGATCTCTGTTAAGAAGAGAGTTAGAAGCAGGTTTTGTACATAAAGTATAAGCTGCAAGTACCTGAATGAGGCTTATAGGTGTCCGCTAATCTCTTCAAGGAAAGAGTTAGGAGCAGACATATATATAAAAGGGGCTTTCAAGTACCTGAAAAGAGACTTGCAAGGGTTTGCTAATTTCTGCAAGGAGAAGAGTTAGGGGCAAACATGGTATGAAAAATATCTTGCAAGTACCTGTGGAGAAGGCTTGCAAGTGTTAACTATTGATAAGATAAGGTCGATATGACCAAGTAGCGGAGGAAATTCCTGATGAATCCTTTATCAAGAAGCCCAGATCAAATAAACCGAGTGTTGACTGTTGATATGGCTGGATTGCAATAGCATGTCTTGAAGATCAAAGAGAGAAAGATTCCTTGATCAATGATTGATAGCATTAGATTTTGACAAGAGTAATGAATAGCTCTGTGAATCTTTATTTGATAGCGCTTAAGCAGGCAGTGAATAGAAGATGAGAGTAATAGAGCTTGCATAAGTAAAGAGCATGCGAGTTATTATCTGATAGATCTTTGAGTAAGCAATTCATATAAGATGAGAATGAGCAAAGTGATTGCTGGAAATCCTTTTGAAAGGCCGGATTAACCTGTTCACCTGTGAAAGAATGCAATAGACAAAAAGAGGTCTATACTCATAATGACTAAAGAAGGTTGAATGCTGCCACAGGTGTTCCCCGTGGGCCTTATGCATCACTTGCCAGAGAAAATCATCCCGAGTATAGTCCTACTCAAAGCGGGCTGGCCGCGAATCCTCAAGGAGGGCACAAAAAGAAAAGCAAGGAAAATCCTGAGAAGGATCGCTAGAAGCACTGCTCTCTTGACCTGGGTGCAAGCATCACTGATCAATGAGACTAGTTGCGCCAAGTGGCCTATTGCTTGTCTGTGGATTGATTAGTGGAGTTATGGGAACCCGAGAAGGCATGGATCGAGAGTACCAGAGAGTGTTCGGCCATCACAGTTGAAAGATGATCGAAGAGAGAAGGCTACGCTTTATCGCCATTGCATGTCAAGCGAAGATCATCATAACTATAACGTATCCTTTGCGAAGCACAGCAGAGCGAACACATGGGGCTCCCCTAGCACACACTCTGTGTCAGATGCCGGCTAGGATCCAAAGTCCCGTATTCCTCCGCATGAGAGTTGGATGGCACCCACTGCACATATGCGGTCACTCCCCGCGATATGTGGTCGTCGTGGTCTTACACCGGAATCCAATCTCAAGGGAGGCTATAGCAAGACTCGGCGATATCTCATTGGTGTAGTGATCTCTTTGGCAAAGAGAAAAATTAGAGAAGGAAGTATCACAAGAAGGGAACTGTGTCAGTATAAGATCCCTAATAAAAGCTTTGTTGAAAAGCAAGTAATGAACACTGAGAAGTGTATGATAATGAAAATGTTTGAAAAGAGAAAGTGGAAGGGTTGAGATAACCCCTGAAGGTTGCGAAGAGCTTTGGAGGACTGTGAAGTCCATCACTTACTTAGAATAGCCTTCCAAGCACACCCTCGTCCTCGGCATCGAAGCATTCGACAGCTTGGTTAACAACGAGGAGAGGAGGTTCTTCTTGCTCTCCTACAGCATAAGGAAAGAAAGGAGCATAAGCTGCAGCTGAAAAAGAAGCAGGAGGATAAGAAGGAAAAGTTGCTGCAGGAGGAGCAAATGTAGGAGGAGCAAATGCAGGAGCTGCAAGGTAGGGATGACTTCCCTGAAAATTGAGAAATCTAGCAGGACTTCCCCGGGCTACTTCCCGGAAGAAGTTATGGCGAGCTGCAAACTCTTCATCTTGAGTTCGCAAAGGAGCAGCAGGACCTTGTGGGTAGGTCGCTGTGTAAGGAGGTGGGTAGACTGGCGGGCAAGCTGGAGGATAAGCTTGCTGATGATCCAAAGTTTATGTTCGATTGATTGGAGCAGTAGAAGTAACTGGTGCTGTTGCTGGATGAGCGCATAGTTGCTGCGTGATTGCAGCAAACATTTGGTTGATGGCTTGGAACTGCTGAGCATTCTCACGACGTGATTGCTCAAAGGAATCCCAGAGAGGATCATCTCTAGGACTTGGAGCAAAGTTCTCGGCTAAGTGATGATCTGACATGGCTAACTGTCGTTGTTCACCAGCTGAACGGATCTGAAGGTCGCGTGTTAACTGTTGATGCGCGAAAACGGCACCGGGGGCACAGCTAACACGGAGGGGGTGTGTTCGGTCTCACAGGCTTGGAGAGGAAGAGGATGGAGGAAGGAAGGAAGCTTGTGAGTGATCGAGAGTGAAGCAAACAGCTTGTCAAGGAGGTTGCGAGGATAGAGGAGAGGGTGCTGAGAAGCAGAGGAGGAGATTGATCAACAGAGCAGGTTGATCAAGAGAGGAGGAGGAGGTTGATCAGGAGCTGTCGAGCAGAAGGTTAATTGGACGGTTGAGCTTGCAGGTTGGTTGCCGAGAGGAGCTGAGCTGAGCTAGGAAGAAGAGAGGAGGGGCCGCTAGCAGCGGCAACAACACACTTCGCCCGCCGCGGCTTAAATGCCACTCTTGCGACGGGCTTTCCTTTTATTAATAGCAAGAGTTACAAGCTTGTTAGTACACCTTCACAACAAAGCAATAAAGGGGTACAGAGGGAAGCTGGCGGCTAAGGAAGAAGAATGCCAGGAGGGGCTGCGCGGACTGAAGAAAGCTATCGGCAGGCTGCACGGTTTGGAGAATAAAAAGAGGCCATGCGGACTGGACACGCAAGACAGTAGGCCGCGGGACTAGAGCTGGAGGCTGGCGCGGACTAGGAAACCGAGTCCGCAGGAAGGCTGGCTCGCTGACTTTGAGTGCATGTATCTGTTCTGTATCTTCTGTGTGTCCCTGGCCCCCCCCCCCCCCCCCCCCCCCCGCCCTCAAATGAGAGGCTTGGGGGTCTATTTATAGGCCCGAGGAGGAAACGGCTTGCGGTGACGTTACCCCCGGTGAGATGGTAACTGTAGAAAGAAAGAGACGGAGTCCGCGGAGTCCGCAACAGGCCGCGCGAACTGGAACTCGGTGCTGGAGCTGGTGCTGTTGAAGGCGAGCTGAGACGCTGAATGGCGGACAGCGGGCGGAGCCCGCGGAGTCCACCACTATTGGGCTGAGATTGTCCGCCTACTACTGGAGTGACGGACGCTGGAGGACAGGTGGCGGACTGCAAGGGGAGGCCGCTGAGTCCGTCCCTGCTGAGTTGGAGGACTGCACGCCCGCAGCTAGAAAAAGGGAGCTGGGAGCTATGTGACGTACTTCGAGGAGAATTCGTGGAGTCCGCCACTACTGAACTGAGCTGCAATGGATGCGGGCAACAGAGTGCCCGCGGAATCCTGCGAGTCCGCACAAGGCTATGCGGACTGGGACTGCCTTCTAGAGGAGTTGAGGTGGACTTGGAGTCCACAACTGATGACTGAGTCCACGCGAAGACTACGGACTGAGGAGGGGTTGACCCTACTGCTGGAGAAAAGCTGGTGCTAGGTTAGGGAGAAGGGCAGACTGCATGGAGAGTCCGGTGAGCTTGCCGAGTCCGCGGTTGCTGCGAAGCTGAGTCCGCTTATGTTGGAGATGGTGAGTGAAAGTGAAGCTAGATCTGGTATACTCTAGAGGGGGGGGGGGGTGAATAGAGTATATGGTGATTTTGAATCTTTTACAACTGCTGTTGTAATTTATATGTGTGTGTGGGTGTGCAGCAAATACTATAAACCAGAAAGCAGCAAAGAACTAATCTCAACAAAATCACAGAGCAAGGCCAGACAAACAAAAGGAAAAGAAAGTAACCAGACGACACAAGAATTTTATAATGGTTCCCCAAATCTCGGTAGTCCACTCTTCTACCAACCTGGTAGGAATCCACTGCAGGAAGGAGTTGATCAGGTGTCCTGGTACCAATGGGGTTTTGATCAGGTTCCCAAAAACCAAACCCTCAAGTCTTTTGGTGGGAGACTTGTAACCAGAATAATTTTGAAGGGAATTAAAACCCTGTATAGAGATGGAGTGTGAGGGTGATGAGATCTTCTCTTTGTCAAATCAAATGAGAAGACTTGTGGAATGTTGTTTAGCAGCTTTGCTCCCCCTGAGATGTGGAATGGTTCAGGAAGAATACTGGAGCACTGCTACAGGGTGATAGGTCTTCAAAGACCTAGAATTCCAGGTCCAGAGAAATTCTTCAGGAACTTCTTGCAACTGATATGAATGGATTGTTTTGAAGTTCTCCTGAGTAAAATGCAGATGAAGAAGACTCTTGATATTATTGTAATGTCCTTCTTCTTCTTCTAAATCAATTTCTCTCTGGGCCAAGAATGAATTCCTTTTTTTGTGTGTTTACTGAATCTCTGTCTGTCTTCTTCTTGTTTTCTGTATATATCTGTCTGTTATGGAGAGCATTCGAATTTTGAATGTCGAGCAGTAATTACAGACGGCCTGGAAAGGAAGCAGCAATTAATTATTTCCCCAACTATTTCCATGGGAAAACGACATGAAATCATCCAGAATTAACTGCGCATCCTAACGATAGTATACTGTGAATAACTGCCATTAATAGTCCAGGAATCAGCGCCATGAGATGAGGCAGAAACGGAAGAAGACCTAGTTTGGAATCGTCGACCGAAGAACAGAATTCGTCGAGCTGAGTCTAGAATTTGTCGAGCTAAGCTGAGTTCGTCAAGCTGAGCTGGGTTCGTCGAGCTAACAGTCTTCATTTGTTGAATAGACAATCTTCAATATCAGACAAACAAAATTCGTTGAGTAGAGAACCAAATTCGTCGAGCTGAGAATAAACTTCGTCGACCCGAGAAAAGTTCTGGACTTGGACGAAATACTCTGCATCTACTGAAATGTTGTGTCGATACAAATTGATGTCGACATATTGATCTTGGTGTCGACACAACTCCTCTGGTGTCGACAGATTGATCTAGGTGTCGACACAAATCCTCTGGTGTCGACACAAGTTGGTCTAGGTGTCGACACAAATCCTCTGGTGTCGACACAAGTTGGTGTCGACTGAAATCCTGGGTGTCGACACAAGTAATCTGGTGTCGACACAAGCCCTAAGTGTCGACACAGATTCTCTGAGCACAAAAATCATCGAGTAGATATTAGAATTCATCTACCTGAGAAGCTGTGAACTTGAGGTCCAAGTTCGTCGAGCAAAGAACAAGGTTCGTCGAGCTCAGCAATGCGAATTGTCTTACGATTGTCGAGCACAGAGCTCCCTTCGTCGAGCTGAGTTCGACGAACGTCGAACTCATTTCACTTAGTCTGAAAAACTGATAGATCTGGAGTTCCTGATGGTCTTGATGAAGGCTGGTCCTTCTGAAGTTGTGATAGAGTACTGTCCTAGACTCTAAGATACAAACTTGACCCAGACTATACATGATGGGTCATATCCTAAGTCAGTAGACCTAGCCCAAATCAACTAGGGATCCAACAATCTCCCCCTATTTGGGTGAGGTCACTAACAGAAACTCCAAGCAAAGAACAGACAGAAAAACAAAGCAAAATTAAGAGATATATCTGGCAGAGAATTTACAACACATGCAACGGATATATATATACATACTAGCTTTGTTTTAATGCAAAATATAGACTGAAACAGAAGAAGAAATGAAAAGAAAACACAAAACTACTTCTCTGATTACTTCTGTTTTGGCTTGACTTCTGCTGCTTTATTTCCTGACTTCTTGAAAATGATTTCCCTATTGGGATCTGAAGCTTGAGCCTTGGTCATAGTCAAGTCAACTGCCCCTATGATGTTCAGTGAAGTGGCTCTGGGGACAACTGCTTTTGGGTGAAGATTCATGTACTCATCAACATTGAGTAGCTTGTTTGCTTTCCCAAATCTTTTTAGTTCATCGCTCCTGTACTGAGACATAGTAGTTAAGCCTGTTGTATCTTTGGCTTCAACTTTAGCTTTATTAATTAGAGATAAGCCAATGATTTCTTGGAATCTTGCCATTCTGGCTGTGATGGCTGTTTCTGGATCTTCAGGAGGAGAATAGGGCCTTTCAGCTTCATGTTCCTTAGATTCCTGAGGCTGCTGCTGTTGATGTTGATGGTGTTGACTGCCTGAAGAAGGTGGCCTTGGCTGACTACTACTAGAGGATCTCCATGTTTGTCTCTGATAAGTTTGAATAGGAGGAGATCTTTGAGAGCTAGAGCCAGAGGCACCTGCTGCTGGAGGAGGAGGAGGAGGAGGATCCTTTCTGTATCTATGCACTGGGGGAGGAGAGTATCTCCTACTCTTCTTCCTCTCTTTTTACTAGCTCTTAGATAACCACATCCATGCAGGCATCCCTTTGTAAGGAGCAACATTATGCAAAATATAATATGGAGTGTCTGCAGTGGGATTAGGATTGGGAGCGGGAGGAGGAGGAGCCTTCCTTTTCTTAGAGAGCAACTTCTTTCTCTTTTTAGCAGCCTCCTCATCTGAGTCATCATCATCATCATCAGAAGTTGAACTCTGAGGGTTATCATACAAATCATCCAGCTTCCTCAGAGTGGCATCAGGAATGATAAGAGGATGTTCTAGAGGGGAAATAGAAGGTTCAGAGGGTGAAGGTTCAACAGCAGTAGAGACAGAACTTGCAGCTGTTGCCTTGTTCTCTTCCTCAATGTCTGCTAGAATGAGCTCATCCAGATCAGGCATTAGAGAATCATCCATGACAAAATCTGGGACAAGGAAGATTTCTGGAATAGACACAGAAGTTGGAATAGCAGAGGGAGCAGCAAAGGATGCACAAAGTTTCCTGGCAACTGCTGGATTTGCTGGAGAGGTATACTGGACAATAGCCAAATATGGCTTAGCAAGCTCTACTGAAGGAAGCTTCATATATATAGGATCAAAGATCTGAAGTATTGCAGATAGATTAACTGTGGGATTTATGAGAAAATCACCTGCAGTTGTTATTGAATCTACTGACTCATCAAAGCTACTGTCAGTCTCCATAAATTGAATAACATCTATTGCTGTATCTGTAACTGCAACTGAATCAACTAAGTCTGTAGTATCTGTATATGTATCAACAGTATCTACTTCTGCAGCTGCTGCACCAGCTTCATCATGGAGCATCTCCCCCTGCTTGGGTTTAGGAGAACCTGGAGCCAGGCCCCTGAATGAAGAGGGGCAGCAGAGAGGGCTGAGATTTTGGCAGATAAAGAATCAATTGAAGTCACCAGAGGTGTAATAGCCTCTGTGATGAGTGATTTGAGAAGAGGAGTCAGAAGAGAGATGATGGTGGAAATGTTGGAAGAATCCATAGGTGGAGAAAAATTAGTAGAGGTATGGGGAGGGGATAAGGGAGGTAGAACAGGTTGTGGTTCAGTGGGTATGGTGTAGGATGAAATAGTGGAAAGGTTTGGTGGAAGTGGGGATTGAGGGGGTGAGGGAATACTTGTTTCAGTCGGGGAAATTGGAGGTGTAGGCATATGGGTAAGATCAGGCGGTGGAGATTGATGGTGAGGTGGAGTCAATTGAGGTTGAGGAGGAGTGGGAAGAGATTTGGTGGGGGGAATGACCTCTTCAGAGTCAGGGTGAGGAGTGACCTTGACGGTCCTGGCGCTCTCAGAAGCATTGATGGAGGAGGAGGAACCCTTGGAGGGTTTGGAGATTGTCCTCTCCCATCGGCCAAACAGGGCACGGGTGAGGCGCTTGCTGGCGTTGATGAATGTGGTCGGGGAGACCAAACATTTACTGGCCTTTTCCTGGAGGAAAATCCTCAGGATTCTGCCGTAGCAGACTTCCTTCTTGCTAGTTCTTTTCTTGATAAGGTCAAAGAAGACCATGGCCCAATCAACCTGACGTTTGTTGAGCACTGGGCACATGATCAGGAACTGATGGCGAGTGATGTAGTCGTGTGCCGAGTGCTTGCCCAACAGAATTTTCGTGACAATATCAGCCAAAAATTGATAGGCGGCGGACAATTGTTTCTTCAGAAGCTTATTAGGGTTGTTGCCGGAGAAACCCATGACTTTTAGCATATCAGCGTATTCCTCAGCGTCCCTTTCCAAGTTGTCTTCCCCATTGATCAGACCAAATACGTCAGAGAGTACTGCTGGGGACAGGGAAACGGCAGTGTTTCCAATAGTTCCTGTCAGATTGCCATCTTCCGAAATTGTGGCAGTATACACCCATTCTCTAATCTCAGTTGAGTGTAGCTTGATGTTGCGTGTCATGAAGTCCTTGAGATGTAGTTCTTCCAGTAATTCAAGGATATACATAAAAATTGGATCGGAATGCTGAAAAGACTCAAAGTCCATGGAGAATGCTGCATCAAACTTCATCGCTGCAAGTGCTCCTGGAGGAATCGCCATTGATGACCTGCAAAGAAAATGACAGAGAAAACGGCGATCAAGAGCAAAGGAACCGAAAGTGAGGGACGGAGGTCGAAGAAAACCTAGATATAAGATTTTCAGAACATGAATCGACAAGCTCCGTTCCACGAAAAGAAGACAAACCTTCGAACTGAGATCGACGAAATAAATTATAGACAGATAATTCGTCGATCTCATCCAGAAGAATCGAAAACAGTTCGTCGAACTCCGTTTGACGAAATATCTTCTGAAGCAAAGTTCGGCGATCTCTGGTCGACAAACATTGTTTCCGCACACAGAGAATTCGTCGATCTCCGTTCGACGAGAAACTCTCAAACTTTCCCTAATTCATCGAACTTCGTTCAACGAACTCTGGAAAATTCGTCGAATGCAGACATAAATTAATTTAACTCTTCTCCATCAATCATTCCCAGTTGATTTATAAAGAAGAGATGGGTTTTCTCATCCAAAGGCTTGGTGAAGATATCTGCTCTCTGTAGGTCAGTAGGTATATGGATCAAGTTAATTTTCTTTTTGTCCACATTATCTCTAATGAAATGATGTCTTATTTAAATATGCTTAGTCCTAGAATGATGAACTGGATTCTGAGCTATCGCAATAGCACTTGTATTATCACAAAATAAGGTTGAATTATTTAAGTTGATACCAAAGTCTAGGAGTTGGTTCTGTATCCATAGCATCTGTGAACAGCAGCTGCCAGCAGCCATATATTCTGCCTCAGCAGTTGATGTAGACACAGATGTCTGCTTTTTGCAAAACCAGGAGACAAGTCTCATTCCCAGGAACTGGAAAGTTCCAGAGGTACTTTTCCTGTCCACTCTACATCCAGCATAGTCAGCATCTGAGTATCCAGTTAACTCAAATTCTGACTCTGCAGGATACCAGAGTCCTAAACTAGGACAACTCTTTATATATCTCAAAATCCTTTTTAGAAAAATAAGATGAGATTCTGTAGGGTTCACTTGGAATCTAGCACAAATGCATGTGGCAAACATTATGTCAGGCCTGCTAGCTGTTAAGTATAATAGGGATCCAACAATTGCCCTATAATGTTTCTGATCTACAGGTTTCCCTGCAGCATCAGAATCCACAACACATTTGTAGCCATAGGTGTTTTCATTCCTTAGGCATCACCCATCCCAAACTTTTTAATGAGCTCTTTAGCATACTTAGATTGGGAGAGGAAGATACCATCAGGGAGCTGCTTCACTTGGAGACCAAGGAAGTAGGAAAGCTCACCCATGCTACTCATCTCAAATTTGGAATGCATGAGGTCAGCAAACCTCTTGCACAATTTGGGATCAGTAGACCCAAAAATAATGTCATCCACATATATTTGTACCGATAAGATTTGGTCCTTATGATGTCTAGTGAAAAGGGTTTTATCTAAGGTTCCTCTTGTAAATTTATGCTCTAAAAGAAAGCTAGCTAGGGTCTCATACCAAGCTCTTGGAGCTTGCTTTAAACCATAGAGAGCTTTATGCAACTTGTAAACATAAGAGGGTTGAGTTAGAGAGATAAAACCTGAAGGTTGTTCTACATAAACCTCTTCTTGAAGTACACCATTCAGAAAGGCACTCATGACATCCATCTGGAATACTTTGAACCTTTTATATGCTGCATAGGCTAGAAATATCCTAATGGCCTCCAACCTTGCAATAGGGGCAAAGGTTTGGTCATAGTATATTCCTTCTTCTTGCCTAAATCCTTGGGCAACCAGTCTAGCCTTGTTCCATACTATGTTCCCTTGTGCATCTAATTTGTTCCTATAGACCCATTTGGTTCCAATAACTGGGTAGTTATGGGGTCTTGGAACCAAATCCCAAACTCTACATCTCTCAAATTGATGTAGTTCTTCTTGCATTGCAAGAATCCAGTGGGGATCTTGCTCAGCTTCATGGATGGTGAGAGGTTCAATTTGGGAGAGAAAACAGGCATACATCAAGTCTTGAGTGAGCTGTTGTCTTGTCTGTACACCAACTGAAATGTCTCCAATCACTTAAGATCTGGGGTGATCTCTAAGTGTGACAAGATCAGTTTGTGGAGTTGGTTGAGCAACAGCTTCTGTAAATAATTCCTCTTGAGGAATGGTACTGGTTGTTGATGGAAGTTCAGTTACTTCCTCTTGGATTTCCTCTTCACTATCTTCAGCAGCCTGTGGAGTGGGATGAGTTGGAACCTCTTGGGTAAGGTTTAGTCCATCCATAGACTCACACATTGGTGAACCCTGCAAAGGACTATTGGTAGAAATGTCTTTCTCCTTATAAGACATGTTAGCTTCATCAAAAGACACATGGACAAATTCTTCAATTTTAAGGGATGATTTGTTGAAAACCCTATAGGCCTTGCTTACTTGGGAATATCCTAGAAAAATCCCCTCTTCAGCCTTAGCCTCAAATTTTCTGATGTATCTTTTGTTATTAGAGTGGATGTAACATATGCAACCAAAAACTTTAAAGTAAGTGATTTTAGGTTTCTTTTCTTTAAGAAATTCATAAGGGGTCTTGTGTTTTAGTTTATGTATAAGACATCTATTCAGAACATAGTTAGCTGTGTTTACAGCTTCTGCCCAAAAGGATAGAGGCATGTAGGCATCTGCTAACAATGTATCTGCAGCTTCAATGAGTGTCCTATTTTTCCTTTCAGCTACCCCATTTTGTTGGGGAGTTCTAGGAGCTGAGAAGCACTGCCTGATACCTTCCTTCTCACAGAACTCATTCATAAGAAGAGACTCAAACTCTGTGCCATGATCACTTCTGATCAATGCAACATGAGTAGAGAACTCAATCTGTATGGTCCTGAGAAAATCTGTAAGAACTTTGAATGTATCTGACTTAGCTCTCAGGAAGGCTACCCAACTGAATCTAGAGAAGTCATCAACAATAACTAAGGTGTAAGACTTCCCTCCTAGGCTTTGTACTGCAATGGGTCCAAAAAGATCCACATGAAGCAGATACAATATCCTAGGTGAATCACTTTTATTAATGGATTTGAATCTAGTTTTAGTTTGCTTGCCTAGTTGACAAGCCCTGTATAGGCTTTCCTTCTTGTAGGGACCAGAAGGTAAACCTCTAACAAGGTTGTCTTTAGATAACCTAGATATGTTCTTAAGGTTTACATGTCCTAGCCTTTTTTGCCAAAGCTTATTTTGGTTACTAGTGATATTGAGTAAACAAATATCAGTTGTGGCAGAAATGAAATCTACTAAATATATGTTTCCTTGTCTAAGTACAATTAAAATAATTTGGTTTTTATCATTTATAATAGAACAAGAGGTATAGTTGAAATGTACCTGATAACCTTCATCACATAATTGACTTATGGATATAAGGTTATGTTTAAGTCCTCTTACATACGTCACCTTTTTAAAGGTCACGACTCCAATTCTTACTCTTCCATACCCTTCAGACTGACCACTCTTTGAGTCTCCAAATATCACCTTAGGTCCTAGCTTGGACTTATAGTTGGTGAGATTTGCTTTGCTGCCAGTCATGTTCTTGGAGCAGCCACTGTCCAGGTACCATGTCTGACTTAGCCTTGGACAGTTCTTCACCTGTACCTGCATCAAAAAAATAAAGCTCAATTGTTCTTGACCCAGGTTACCTTGGGTCCTTAGTTTGGTTGAAAGGAAAAACTAGAGATGACTGATAATGCAGGTCAAGACTTATACCCTAGAGGGTGATATCTCCTAGGTGGAATTATCCAATCAGCTACTGGATTAAATGTCTTGTTAGCTGTTTTAACATTTCTATAGGAGAAATTATTTATATTTGGTCGTTCTGGGATCGACGAATTATTGTAAGTTTGTCGACTAGAGTTCGACGAATGGGGATGAGATCGTCGACCTCCACTCAGAGAATGACCTTGGTCATTTTCTGCATCCCACGTTCGTCGACCTCCGTTCGACGGACCATACACAGTTCGTCGATCGCAGTAAGATGAGTGATTATTTCTGAAGTTTGCGTTCAACGTTCGTCGATCGGGGTTCGACGATCTTGCAGGATTTCGTCGATCTTCGTTCGACGAATTCTGCTGAACTTGATTTTTAACAGCTTTCTTTTCTTTTCTGTTGCTATTGTCTAGGGGATTTGACTTGTTTTCTGATCAGGGTTTTTCAGTTAATTTCTCTTTACCTTTAGCAGTGATAAACTTTATGGGAGTGGAAAGTATATTCTTCTTTATTATGGGGGGTAAACCTGACGAAGCACCCAAGCCCAGCCTGCCATTTAATCTGGCATTCACTGTGCATGTGATATCCATCAGCTTGAGGCTTCTCCCATTGAGAGATTGCTCAAGTTGTTTTGCCTTACATAATTCAGATTTTAACTTGATTATCTGTTCATTAGCTAGAGTCAATTGGTCAGTTAGTTTTCTGTTTTCTGTGTTGACAGATTCAAGATTTTCTAGTCTAGTCCTCAGGGTTTTTATCTCTTTCTCTGAGTTTATTAAATCCATGCACATAGTTTTAAATTCTACTTTAAACAATTCAGAATTGAAATCAAAACTAGAAATCACCTGATCAGCCTCTGAGTCTGAGGCACCTTCTTCTTCATATTCTTCTTCTGATCCACAGTTGCTTCTGGAGGCATCTATTGCCATTAGGCACACCTCCTTGGATCTGGCTTCTTCCTCTTCTTCACTGGTTCTGGAGGAGGATGTTTCCTCTTCTGTATCACTCCAGGACTCAGCAACAAAGCCTTTGTCCTTCCTTTTGTACTTGTTGGAGGAGGGTCTGCTGCTTTGTTTTCTTCTAGAATCCTTTGTTAGGGAACCGGGGGCTCCGGAGATAATGGAAACCCCCATCGATCAATAGAGTCAACACAATAAGAAGGAAAACAAAACAACACCACAGATGAACACAGAGATATACGTGGAAAACCTTCACCACTTGAAGGTCAAAAACCACGGGGCACGGCACAACAAAAATCCACTATAATAAATAAGGATTACAAGATTTATCTAGGTTTGCCCAAAACCTAGAAAGCCCTCCGGATTTGACACACAAATCCACTCCTCTCTACCACCAAGATCAAGCCACAACTTCTCTACACCAAGGATAAAAATCCTACTCTCTCTTTAAGCAAAATAGCAAACAAAGACAAGAAAGGGAACACCTGAAACCGTAGACGAAGAAACCCTTGAAACGGTAGAGAAATCTCCTTCCAATAGCACCGAGGAAACACCTCCTTCAAGCGGCGAAGCCGCACCTACAGCAGCAGCAAACTGCGACAGCACACCGGCGGCGACAGCGGCGGCGAACTCCCCCCTTTCCGAACAGCGAACCGGCGGACCGGGCGCGGGGATGGCGGACGGCGGAAAGGGCGGGCTGGCTGCTTCGGCTCTCTCAAAGAAAATAACCCTAGCAACTTCTAATCGGGAGAAGTCAGGGAGATTTGGAAAGTCACGCAGTTTATAAGAAAGAAAACTGCACAATTTTTAAAATATAAAAACTGCTCACTTAGCACAAAGGCAAACAGCACTAAAAAGGTAGCCACCCCAAAAACCAGGTTGCAACTCCTGAAATCCTGCACAAAAATTGCACCTTTAGGGGCTGAACCCCAACAAACTCCCCCTTCAGACCATAAAGGAGAGTATCCCACCTTGACTCCTTTAGGTGGGGATCATGCCGATCAACCGCCGGTAGAGATCATGTGTTTCCCTTGGGACAACCTTCGTCATCATATCCGAAGGATTTTCATCCGTGTGGATCTTCTCCACCACCAACAACTTCTCCTCCACAGCATACTGAATCCAGTGATACTTCACGTCAATGTGCTTCGTCCTGGAGTGAAAGGCGGGATTCTTGGCCAAAAATATAGCACTCTGACTGTCACAGAAAACTGTGTACATGTCCTGTCGGAGATTAAGCTCTAGCATGAACTTCTTCATCCAAATAAGCTCCTTTGACGCCTCAGTCAACGCAATATATTCAGCCTCCGTCGTCGACAATGCCACGCACTTCTGAAGCCTTGACTGCCACGACACTGCTCCCCCTCCAAAAGTGACCACGAATCCAGAAGTAGATCTCCTCGTGTCAACATCTCCTGACATATCCGAATCAGAGTGCCCAATAAGTTCTGGTGGACCTCCACCAAACTGTAAACAAAGGTCTGAGGTACCTCGGAGATAGCGGAGTATCCATTTCACAGCACTCCAATGGACTTTCCCTGGGTTTACCAAGTAACGGCTCACAGACCCCACAGCATGAGCTATGTCTGGCCTAGTGCAGACCATAGCATACATCAGGCTCCCCACTGCGGATGCATAAGGAATTTGGCTCATCACTTCCACCTCCTTCTCAGATGAGGGGCTTTGAGAACTGGAAAGTCTGAAGTGCCCAGCCAGAGGAGTAGCAACGGGTTTTACCTTGTCCATCATGAACCTCTTCAGCACTTTCTCCACATACTCAGACTGAGACAGCCATAGTTGACCAACACTCCTGTCCCTGGTAATTTTCATTCCAAGGATCTTCCTTGCCGATCCCAAATCCTTCATTTCAAAGGACTCACTGAGCTCCTTCTTCAACTCAGCTATGCTGGCCTTGTTATCCCCAACAATCAGCATATCATCTACGTACAACAGCAGAATAGTGAACATCTTCTCAGTCCTCTTCACATACACACAGTGATCAGCCCTGGTCCGTTGGAATTTTCTCTTCATCATGAAAGAGTCAAATTTCCTATACCACTGTCTGGGTGCCTGCTTCAACCCATAAAGGCTCTTCTTGAGCCGGCAGACCAGATGATGCTTCCCCTTAGCCACAAAGCCTTCGGGCTGCTCTATATATAGCTCTTCCTCCAAATCGCCATGCAGAAATGCCGTCTTGACGTCCATCTGCTCGACTTCAAGATCCATGGAGGCAGCCATACCTAACACCAGTCTGATAGAGGACATTTTCACTACTGGGGAAAAAATCTCGTCGAAGTTGACACCTTGTTTCTGACTGAAACCTTTCACCACAAGTCTCGCCTTGTACCTTGGCTGAGAGCAACTTTCATCCAACTTTAGCTTGAAGACCCACTTGTTCTTCAGAGCTCTCTTCCCTTTGGGCAATGGGACTAAATCATACGTCTCATTCTTCTAAAGGGAGTACAACACCTCTTCCATAGCAGTTGTCCAAGCCTCACGATCTTCAGCACTCTGAGCCTCCACATAAGACTCAGGCTCTCCACTATCTGTAAGCAAAATATACTCATGAGGGGAATACCTGGTATTGGGCCTTCTGACTCTCTCAGATCTGACAAGAGTAACCTCCACCAGAGGTGGTACATCAACTGGCAGAGCTCCCGCTACATCCGGAATCATCTCCTCATCAGGAATAAGCTCACCAACTTCCTCCTCAGCATGCTCATCATCAGCAACAGTCTCTACTGGCCCATCATCAGCATAGAGTCTCTCCTCCGCAGGTGGAAACTGTGGAACCTGTGACTCCACAGCATTATGCTCACCAACCACTTGATCTTCAACAAAGATCACATCTCTACTTCTGATCATTTTCTTGTTCACAGGATCCCAGAGTCTATAGCCAAACTGCTCATGGGGAAATCCCATCAAGATGCACTCCCGGGACTTCTCATCAAGCTTCGATCTCTCTTCCTTGGGGACATGAACGTGAACTTTGCACCCAAACACCCGCAAATGTCCGTACGACACTTCCTTCCCGGACCAAACATGCTCTGGAATATCACCATTCAGAGGTGCAGAAGGAGACAGATTTATCAGATGTACAGCAGTTTGCACAGCCTCAGCCCAAAACTGTTTGCTAATGCCAGCTTGAGAAATCATACATTTGATCTTCTCAATAATCGTCCTGTTCATCCTTTCTGCTAACCCATTCTGTTGCGGCGTCCTCGGGATTGTCCTTTCATGTACTATGCCATGCCTTCTGCAGTAAGCGTCGAAGGCACCACTGTACTCTCCCCCGTTGTCAGATCGAACTCGCTTTATTTCTTTCCCGGTCATCTTCTCCACCTTTGCTCTGAACTCTTCAAACTTTGCTAGAACATCACTCTTCTGCTTCACAGAATATGCCCAGACTTTCCTGGAGTGATCGTCAATGAACGTGACAAAGTAAGCGGCTCCGCCCACAGACTTGGGCTCAATAGGACCACACACATCAGTGTGTATCAAGTATAATAACTCGGCCTTCCTCTTTGGTTCAGAATCAGCAAAGGAAACACGTTTCTGCTTACCGGCCAAGCAGTGCGTACACGTATCAGGAAGCCCTCCTGATAGCTCCGGAAGGACCTTGTTCTTCACCAAGATCTTCAAGTTCTTCTCGCTGATATGCCCAAGTCTGCGATGCCATAACTCCATAGAGTTGCCCTCTGCCGCATTCACACTTGGACCACAGATCTTGGCTTTAGTACGATAAAGGCCACAACACTTCCTTCCTCTGGCTACTACCAAAGAACCCTTCAACAACCTCCAGGTCCCTCCACCTTCAATGCTCGTGAAACCACCATCATCAAGCCTACCAATGGAAATCAGATTCATTCTCAAGTCAGGAATATGCCTAACGCCCTTGAGAATAATCTTCCACAATTCAGTCTCCAAGTGGACATCACCACTACCAACAATTAACGACTCACCGGAATTTGCCATCCGGATCACACCAAGATCTCCCGCAGAATAGGTATGGAAGTAATCTCTGTGAGGAGTGCAATGATAGGATGCACCTCCGTCCACAATCCAGTCTGTGTCAACGCAGTCCTGGCAAGACGAACCACTGCACTGCAAGCATAACGGCTCAGCCTCCACAATCGAAGTCGTCGCATCACCACTAGATTCTCCAACCTCCTTTGTCTTGCCCTTCAGGTCTCTTTTCATTTGGAAGCAATCCTTCTTGAAATGACCCTTCTTCTTACAATAGTAGCACTCGATATCCTTCTTAGACTTGCCCCTGGACTTACTCCTGGAACTGTCCCTGTGCTTCACATCCTTCTTCACAGACCGACCTCTTCCCTCCATGAGAAAAACACCCGAAGTGGAAGATCCAGAATCCTTCCTTCTCAGCTCTTCATTCAGGAGACAACCAGACACCATCTCCATGGTTACCACGCCATCAGGTGCTGAGTTGCTCAACGACACTACTAGAGTCTCCCAACTCTCGGGTAAAGAACTAAGGATCATCAGAGCTTGGAGTTCATCTTCCAAAGTGATCTTCATGGACTCCAACTTATTGATAATACTTTGAGCAAGATTCAGATGCTCAGTCATCTGTGAACCTTCCCGATACTTCAAGTTGACAAGCTTCCTAATCAGAAATGCCTTGTTCCCTGCAGTCTTCCGCTCGTACAAGGCTTCAAGCTTTTTCCATAAGGACTGAGCCGAGGACTCCGTGGAAACATGATGAAAAACAGAGTCATCGAGCCACTGTCTAATGAACCCTACTGCCTTTCGATCCATTTTCTTCTACTCTTCATCATCCTTAACTGAAGCAGGTCTCCCCGTCAACGGAGCATGGAGATCTTTACAATATAGGAGATCCTCCATCCGAGGCTTCCAGATGCTCCAATTCTTGCCATTCATACTGACCATCCTTGTGTTCTGTTCCATTGCTTTCTCAAACAAGCAACTCTATTACGGTCCACAAGTGGATTTATTTCAAGGGATTAACAAGAGAGGATAGGGAGCAGACCGATGGTCGTCACCTACCGCACCAAGTTAGAAACCGAGAAATAACAACGACTAGCCAAAGAACCTGGCTCTGATACCACTTGTTAGGGAACCGGGGGCTCCGGAGATAATGGCAACCCCCACCGATCAATAGAGTCAACACAATAAGAAGCAAAACAAAACAACACCACAGATGAACACAGAGATATACGTGGAAAACCTTCACCACTTGAAGGTCAAAAACCACGGGGCACGGCACAACGAAAATCCACTATAATAAATAAGGATTAAAAGATTTATCTAGGTTTGCCCAAAACCTAGAAAGCCCTCCGGATTTGACACACAAATCCACTCCTCTCTACCACCAAGATCAAGCCACAACTTCTCTACAACAAGGATAAAAATCCTACTCTCTCTTCAAGAAAAATAGCAAACGAAGACAAGAAAGGGAACACCTGAAACCGTAGACGAAGAAGCCCTTGAAACGGTAGAGAAATCTCCTTCCAATAGCACCGAGGAAACACCTCCTTCAAGCGGCGAAGCCGCACCTACAGCAGCAGCAAACTGGGACAGCACACCGGCGGCGATAGCGGCGGCGAACTCCCCCCTTTACGAATAGCGAACCGGCGGACCGGGTGCGGGGATGGCGGACGGCGGAAGGGGCGGGCTGGCTGCTTCGGCTCTCTCAAAGAAAATAACCCTAGCAACTTCTAATCGGGAGAAGTCAGGGAGATTTGGAAAGTCACGCAGTTTATAAGAAAGAAAACTGCACAGTTTTTAAAATATAAAAACTGCTCACTTAGCACAAAGGCAAACAGCACTAAAAAGGTAGTCACCCCAAAAACCAGGTTGCAACTCCTGAAATCCTGCACAAAAACTGCACCTTTAGGGGCTGAACCCCAACATCCTTGTCCCTGCCCTTGTCCTTTTTCTGATTCTCTGGGCATTCTGAGATATAGTGCCCTGGCTTTCTGCATCCAAAACATACAACCTCCTTAGTTGTTGTCTTGTCATATTTGGGTTTATCATCCTGCTTGGATGATTTTCTTCTAAAGTCCTTTCTTGCCATTTTGTAGAATCTTTTGGCAAAGAGGCTCATTAACTCTTCATTGGAGGTATTTGTTTCACTGTCTTCAAAAGCTTTGAGGGACAAGCTGTGCTCCTTCCTAACTGGGGTAGTTGCCTTCTGTTCTGCCGCCTCTCTTGGTTTGACAAGCTGCTCATATGACTTTAGCTTGCCTAGCAGAGATTCTGTTGAGATCTCATTGAGGCTTCTGGCTTCTTTGATTGGCCAGATTCTGGAGTCCCATGAACTGGGAAAACACATCAATATCTTGTCATTCACCTCAGTTAAGGTGATGTCCTTGTCAAGAGTCTTGAGTTCACTAATGATTGAACTTAATCTATTGTACATCTCAGCCACTAATTCTGTCTCATCCTTTTTGAAATTCTCATAGAGAGAAATGAGTCTGGATCTCCTATCCTTTCTTTCATCAGCTGAGCCTGCTACCATTTGATTGAGAGAGTCCCAAATGGCCTTGGCTGAGGTGCACTCAGCCACCTTCTGAAATATGTCATCTGACATTGTTTGGGCCAGAATGTTCATAGCCTTTGCATCAGCCATCTTGGCTTTCTTATAGGCTTCAGTGTTGTCTGGAGGTGGTACTGTACTAAGATTAGTTGATGTGTTGGCAACAGTTGTAGGAGCTGGAGGAACACCTGTTGAAATGACAGAAAAAATATCCTCATCAATGGAGTTCATGTATAATCTAATTCTTGCCTTCCAGATGGATAAACTTGTTAAGATTGCACACTAGAGGTCTGATGCTTGTATAATCCTTGTTTTGAGTCATGTCTGTGAGAGCAAAATCTTGAAAGTTATGGTACCTAAACACCTAGAGGGGGGGGGGGTGAATAGGTGACCTAAACCTTTTTAAAACTTTGTTGGCAGCAAAACAGTTATCACACAGATTTCTACAGCTAACAGTAATAACAAGATATAAACTGCTAATCCACAGCACAGTACAGCAGACACACAAATTTATAGTGGTTCCCCAATCTTTGGGTACATCCACTTTCCCCCTTCGCCTATCTAGCAGTGTACTAGATTCGGCCAAACTTCTCCAATATCTCAGAACCCAACTAGGTTCCTACACCTCAGGCCCAAAGCCTTACACTCAGCCACCAAGGCCTACACTCAGCCACTTAAGGCCTACACTCAGAGTTCTTCAACTCCTACACTCAGGCAACCAAGCCCTACCCTCAGCCTTTATATTATAGGCTTACAATTCACTCAGATCCAATGGATCCTACAAGTTAAAATTGAATTACAATAACTAACTCTACAACTCAGAAAATAAGAGAGGAGTTGAGAGTTTCTTGAAGAGTTCTTGGAAGAACTCAGCTAGATCCAAACTGACTTAGCTTCCTTCAAAGCTTCTTGAGTAGAACTGAATTAGTCTGAATCCTCTACAGTTGATCCTTGACCTCTGCTTCTTGAAATCCAGATGATTCTGAATCCTTCTTCTCAGCCTTAGTTCCAAAGACTGAATTCTTGATTGGAGCTCTCTCTCTCCAACTTCTTAGATCTGTAGTTGGACTGCCAGATCTTCTTGTGTTGATCCTCTGTGTATCACTTTTCTGATTACTTTAATAATCTGATCAATCACTTCAAAAATGGCTTCAACAACTTGTAACAACAACAACTATTACAACTTGTAATCCCAACAGTGAACTCTACCTTCTGTAAACTGAGGGTGCCTATTTATAGGCATTCTTCAAGGTAACCGGCTGGTCCGGTTCAAAATAGTCTTCTGACTTCCCTGACAGTTGCTGTAGACCGGCTGGATCGGCAGCTGTCATGTCAACCAGTCACTTCTTGAAATTCTCTAACTGTCAGATAGTGTCGAGACTTTCTGTTCTTAAGTGTCGACACTTATAGACCAAGTGTCGACACATGTTGTGTAAGTGTCGACACAAGTCTATAAGGTGTCGACACAACTCCTTGTATATCTCGACACAGACTCTTCTTCAAGTGTCGACACTGAAATTAAGTGTCGACACAAGTACTTGATCTTCTGTATCTTGTAGTATTCTTCTATGTGTCGACACGTCTCCTTTGTGTCGACACATCTTCATGTGTTGAAACTGTAAAGTGTCGACATTGCTTCTTGGTGTCGACACAAGTCTTCAATTTTGTTTCTTCAGCTGAGTGTCGACACATTCTCTTAGTGTCGACACTTGTACTTAGAATATTTTGTAAACTTTTCTGTTCTTTGCTAAGTGTCGACACAGCTCCTTGTGTCGACACTTTCTTCAAGTGTAGAGTCTTTAGTTAAGTGTCGACACATTGTGCTGGGTGTCGACACTTACTTCAAGTGTTGACTCTCCTGTTTTTGTGTCGACACATTGTGCTGAGTGTCGACACATTCTTCATATGTTGACTCTGCTGATTGAGTGTCGACACATTGTGTTGAGTGTCGACACTTGTTCTTAGTCTCTGCAGAATTTTGCTGAGTGTCGACACAACTCCAAGTGTCGACACTTTCTGATGTAGACTCAGCTCTTCTAGGTGTCGACACTTCTGCTAAGTGTCGACACAGCTTTTCTGCATACTTCTTCACTGAGTGTCTACACAGCTCCAAGTGTCGACACTTTCTGTCTGGTGTCGACTCTTCATCCCAGGTGTCGACACAATGACTCCAAGTGTCGACACTGCTTGTCTGGGTGTCGACACAAGCTTTCTCAAGTGTCGACACTTTCCCTCTGGGTGTCGACACATGGACTTAGAAACTTTTAGCTTCAGTGCAGTGAATACCTATCCTGCACAAGTAACTCAAACAAACATCAAATACATTATGATGTATATCATTGAGTTAGGTGAGGCTTCTTCAAATCAGGTACATTTGACCAATGTACCCAACAATCTCCCCCTATTTGGAGAATTCATAACCCTTAGTCAATAATATACACCACTCATAATTAAAAATTAGAGAATGATGTAAAGCAGGTATATGTAACAGGGTAAACTTAAACATGTAATAAAGCACACATGTATACTCATTAAACATTGCAGAACAAACAAGAAATAAACACATTCTTCTGAACAATCATGAGATATATTTATCAAAAATTGTTCTAACATTGTTTTAATACATTTCCATTGTTTTACAAAAATATTGCATATGTAAAAGATTACAACAATGTTTCTTAGTCTAATCTTAGGCTAGTTCTGATCTGGTTCTTTTATAACTATTCCTTTCCCAGCTTGTACTTTGGCCTTTATAGTAGCAGCAGCATCAGGCTCAGTATCAGCAGTCTTCTTTCCTTTGGAGTCCTTCTTTTTTAGTTCTTCAGCCTTGATTTTCTGTCTCTCAAAGTAATGATAGGGCTTAGGAAAGTACTTGCTAGGCTCCACAGCTGTAGGAGGTAGCTTTCCTAACTTAGCCTTCCTTCTATACTGGACAATGGCTTCCTGCCTAATCTCATGCTTTCTCCATTCTGCTTCTGAAAACCATTTGTTCCTTTCATGAGCATTGTCCTTGGCTGCTTTCCAGGCTGTGAGAATGATATTCCTAGAAGTAGGGCTCCACTGTTCAAAATCTGGCTTCTGCTCAGCTAATTCCCTAAACTTCTTCTTTGACAGCCTTGTCTCTTCTTCTTTGTCCAAAGCCTCTTGCATAGCTGCTGTTATAGGTTGAACAACCTTTTCCAGAACAAAATGGGACTTTCCAGCAGTTGGGCTATACATGGTGCTTACATCTGCATGAATCATTTCAAAATCTGGAGGTGGATAAATGACTTGAGCTACTTCCTGTTGCTCACCTCCAAGATATGCACTTTGAATTCCTGATTCAGCAACATTATCATCATCACACAGGGGAGGATATCCAAGGGTAGCCCTGATGGAATTTGATATCCACTTAGCATGGTCTGAGCTTGCTTTGACTAACACCCTCTCCCCCTTTATGACTTCTTGTGCAACATGATCTCTTACATCATCTTTCTGGAACCTGATTTGGCTGTCCAAGTACCTGATTCCATCCTTAAAATAAGGTCTAAGCTTTGTAAGCTGTTCAGAAATGACCTTCTGTGAATCCTTGATGGCAGTCTTGACAGCAGTAATTTCATCTTGAAAAGCTTTATCAAATTCAGCCTTTGCAGCAGCAGATGATGTTGAAGGTTCAGCAGTCTTATTCTTTAGTTCAGTGACTATAGCATTGTGGGATGCAGTCAAATTATCATTCATCCTTAATTGATTTTCCAGCACATAGCCCTACTTCAATGCTATATCATCTAGTTTTTCCTTTATCTTCTCTTGATATGTTGCTAGAAACACAACTGCATTTCCACCCTTGTGGAAGCATTCATTCATCTCCTTTTTATTAAGGTTCATTTCAAACCTTATTGACTTGATGTCCTATGCCAGATCAAATTATAGGGTCTTGTGCCCTTCATCAACATAAGTCTCTATAGCCTTCCTTTGCTCATCCAGCTTGATTTGCAGGGCTACCATTAATGCACTGTAATCAGGAGATGGAGCTTGTGTGACTAAGGATTGTTTAGCAACAGTTTGTAGAGCCTTCTTGTAGCTCTGACTCCTTCTTTTGAATACAAAGAATTTCTTCTTTTTAGCTTGTTCAGTCTCATCTTCCTCAGACTCTGAAGTACTGGCTATATTCACCCTGTCCTTAGGGCTTGATGGTTTTTCAGCTTGCACATCTAGTGCCTTCTCAGTGTCTAGCCTTAAAGGCTCGTCCTGAACTTCCAAGTTCTCCCCCTCAACAGCAGCACCCTTCTCTTCAGCAGCAGCATTCTTGTCCATGTCAAAATCCTCTTGATCTAAATTCAGAAAGAGGTCTTCCATTGTGTATTCAGGAGGTGACTGTGCAAGAGATGTACTTGGTTCTTCAACTACTTTATCAGGAACTACTTCTTGTACTACTGATGTGTCTTGGAGAACAACATCTGGTTCTTGATTTGCTTGCTGAGTTTGCTGATGGACATCAGACAAATCAGAATCTATTACAGAAAAATCTAAAGTATTGAGGTCAGAAAGTACCTCTTGGATAATTATTGTAGCTTGCTCACTCTCCAGTGTAGAGGGTTGTTCTACAGCTGGAGGCTCCCCCTGGCTTGGATCCTTTTACATGGGGCTAGCTGTAGGCAGCTCCCCCTGGATTTCAGCTGTCTCTTGAGGAGCAGGAGACTTCTCTGCAGCCACTTCTATTTGACTATCAGGAGTGAAAACAACTTGTTCTTCACTACCTGAACTGCTGGAGGACTCCTGTGTCACAGGAGCTATCTTCCTCTTCTTCTTTGGAGGTGAATCTTTCTTAGAAACTTGCTTCTCAGGGGTGGACAGTTCCTTTGACAGCACCCTTTCCCACCTTGAGAAGATCCTCATGTCCATCTTTCTCATGTGGTTGATTTTGCTACCTGCAGCAGTGCTCATTACCTCTGGTATTGTACCAGCCAGGTAGAGACTAAGTATCCTGCCCAGATTGGGCTTCTTCAGACTTTCCTTTATCTTCTCAAAGATAACCATTGACCAATCTGTTTTTAGGTTTAAGATGATTCTGGTCATGACATTGAACATGGAGGCTGACACCCTGTCATGCCCTCCAGGTTTACTGAGGATAACCTTTCCCACTATTTCTGACAGAAACTTTCCTTGAATGTTCATACCTTTTCTGTTAAAGACAGAACCTATTTTCATCTTAGAGTCAAGACCACACCAGGTAAGTGCTTCCCTGGTCTTAGATGTAGTTACTTCCTCTTCTGCTTGAATTCTAGGTAGCTGAAGTACCTTTCTTAGAGTTTTGGGTGAAATCTTGACCTTGGTGCCATGCACTCTTGATTTGATTTTGTGACCTGAGTCATCTACAGAAGCTCCAGTAAGGAATTCGAGAACTTCCTTCTTCCATATTTTGGTTGGTTCTGAAACCAGATACTCCAATCCAGAATCGGTGACTAGGGTTACCGCCGATTTGATTTCTTGATCGCCATCGTCGAACGCGCCACGAACCAGTTCATAGCCTTCATTGACGTTCTCCTCGAGCTTGGGAGCCATTAGGGTTCGTAGAATTAGTCTTTAGAAAAGAGAAATGTCGACACAGTAGTGTGGTCTCGAAACTCTGAAAGCGTGTCGACAAACAAAGACAGAATCCTATTTATACCTTTCTGGTTTGAAGACGAACAGGCGGGATGGATTACTAAAGATGTGTCGACACTGGCAATAAGTGTCGACACAGACTTATAATATCTCGACACTCATGTGTCGACACTAGTTTAGTCAACAGAGTTTATGTGTCGACACTTGGTTATGTGTCGACACCACATTACTCGACATGTGGTCGAGACGTTACTTAGAAAATTCTGAGTAAAACTTAAGTGTCGACACCTTATTGGATGTGTCGACACCAACTCGACATGTGTCGACAATAACATTCTGAAGTGTCGACACCAACTTCCTAGATGTGTCGACACCATTTTCCTGAAGTGTCGACACTTACTATTCTGTGTCGACATAGACCTGTCTATATGTCGACACCTTTTTACTTAGCCAATTTTTAGTTCTGTAAACTTAGTCTAAGTTTATCATACCTAGTTCAATTTTGAACCTATTGAACTTAGCTTCTTCTAAAGGCTTAGTAAACATATCAGCTATCTGATTATCAGTTTTAACATATTCAAGTGCAATATCATTTCTTTCTACATGCTCCCG
Source organism: Platanthera guangdongensis (assembly GCA_039583875.1). Classification (NCBI taxonomy): domain Eukaryota; kingdom Viridiplantae; phylum Streptophyta; class Magnoliopsida; order Asparagales; family Orchidaceae; genus Platanthera; species Platanthera guangdongensis. The sequence continues at coordinate 249,557,266 of CM077151.1, read as the reverse complement.
AAGAAAGTGATATTTAATCTCAATATGTTTAGTTCTACTATGTGATACAGGATTATTAGCTATTGAAATAGCACTTGTAGAATCACAGAAAAGTGGAGTTCTACTTACCTGAAATCCATAGTCTTCTAGCTGATGTTGAATCCACAGAAGTTGAGCACAGCAACTTCCTGCAGCTACATATTCTGACTCAGCTGTGGAGATAGCCACACTCGTTTGCTTCTTACTACTCCATGAAATGAGTCTTCCACCTAGGAATTGACAGGTTCCAGTTGTGCTCTTTCTATCTTCTTTGCATCCTGCAAAGTCTGCATCTGAATAGCCTGTTAGATCAAAATCTCCATTCCTAGGGTACCAGAGGCCTAGATAAGGTGTGCCCTTTAGATATCTCAAGATTCTCTTGACTACAGTCAAGTGAGACTCTTTAGGGCAGGCTTGATACCTGGCACAAACACATGTAGCATACATAATGTCAGGCCTACTTGCAGTCAAGTATTAGTAGGGAGCCAACTATCCCTCTATACAAGGTTTCATCTACAGGTTTCCCTGCATCATCCTTGCTCAGAGACATACTTGACCCCATAGGAGTCTTCATGGTACTGGATGAATCCATACCATACTTCCTTATGAGTTCTAGGGTGAACTTGGACTGACATATGGATAGACCACTTTCAGTCTGTTTAACTTGGAGACCCAAGAAAAACTTTAGTTCTCCCATACTACTCATCTCAAATTGACTTTGCATAAGCTTTGCAAACTTTTTGCAAAGGCTACTTTCAGTAGACCCAAATATAATGTCATCTACATATATTTGGACAAGTATGACTTTGCCTCTAGATTCCCTAAGGAATAGAGTCTTATCTATTTTCCCCCTTGAGAACTTGTTCTCAATGAGGAAACTAGATAGGGTTTCATACCAAGCTCTAGGTGCTTGTTTCAACCCATATAATGCTTTCCTAAGTCTATAGACATAATGAGGTAGAGTTGGATCAACAAAACCTGCAGGCTGCTCCACATAGACTTCTTCTTTCAAATTACCATTTAGGAATGCTGACTTCACATCCATTTGGTATACCTTGAATCCTTGATAGGTTGCATAGGCCAAGAACATCCTTATGGCTTCCAGTCTGGCTACTGGAGCAAAGGTTTGATCAAAATCAATACCTTCTTCTTGCCTATATCCTTTTGCAACCAGTCTTGCTTTATTCTTAATGATAACTCCTTGTTCATCTAACTTATTCCTATAGATCCACTTTGTTCCTATCACATTGTGATCTTTAGGTTTAGGAACCAGGTCCCAAACCTTGCACCTTTTGAACAGATTAAGCTCTTCCTGCATTGCTTCAGTCCACTGTGGATCTTGTATAGCTTCTTCAAATTTCTTTGGTTCTATTTGAGACAGAAAATTTGAATATACTACAGCATTCTGATTTCTGCTCCTTGTCTGAACACCTTGTCTTGGATCTCCAATAATCAGCTCTACTGGATGATCTCTTAGATGCCTGTTGGCTGGAGGCATCCTTACTCTTGGTTGAACTTCTTCAGCATCTTCATCCAGCTGAGTTCCTTGTACTTCTTCAGCTCCTGGTACATGTAGTTCTCCCCCTGGACATAAGCCATCTTCTTCTACTTGCTGTCTTGCAGCAGGTACATCTTCTATGGTTAGCTTGTCCATCTTCTTAGTAAGACCTGTGGGGCTGCATACATTGCTAGACAACTCATTGTTAATTAGTTTTGTCTCATCAAAAACTACATGCACAGACTCCTCTACAACTTGTGTAGTCAAGTTGTAGACTCTATAAGCCTTACTATTATTGCTGTACCCAACAAACACTCCCTCTTGGGATTTGGCAGCAAACTTAGTTAAGTAAGACTTTTCATTGTTAAGTATGAAGCATTTGCAACAAAAAATCCTGAAATAGGATAGGTTTGGTTTCCTGCCTTTCACAACTTCATACGGGGTCTTGTTTAACCTTTTAGTGATGGTAGCCCTATTTATCACATGGCATGCAGTGTTAACTGCTTCAGCCCAGAAATACTCTGGCAGTGATGAATCACTTAATAGGGTCCTACCAGCCTCTATCAAGGTCCTATTCTTCCTTTCAGCAATGCCATTTTGCTGAGGTGTTCTAGGTGAAGAGAATTCTTGAAATATCCCAAAATCTTCACACAGTTTTGTCATGCTTTCAGACTGAAACTCAGTACCATGGTCACTTCTAATTTTGACCACTGTACAGTTCAATTCATTCTGAATTTGCTTAACAAAGCTATAGAAGACACTAGGTGTTTCAGATTTCTGCCTTAAGAAGAACACCCAGGAAAACCTTGAGTAGTCATCAACAACTACAAAGGTATGGACCTTCCTACCTAAGCTGTGAACTGGCATTGGACCAAATAGATCCATATGCAAGAGGTATAAACACCTCACAGCATCTTTGTTGTCTAAGCTTCTAAAGGTGGATTTAGTCTGCTTGCCCTTTTGACAAGCTGAGCAAATGCCATCTTTGACACACTTAACTTGAGGACCATTCCTCACTAACTCTTTGCTAAAGAGTTTGGTAATAGTCTTGTAGTTAAGATGAGCTAGCCTCTTGTGCCACTTGACACAATGAGAGACTGTCTCATCAGCTACAAGACAAACTGGAGAACTATTGTTCTCAACCATAATGTCTAGACAATAGACATTTCTCTTTCTATATCCTGTCAAAATGATCTCTTGATCACTTGACCTCTTGATATGACAACCATCTTTAACAAATGAGATGTCATACCCTACATCACTTAATTGACTTATACTTATAAGGTTGTGTTTCAACCCTTTAACATAAGCCACATGAGTAATGGTAACTAAGTTTGAGGAAATGTTACCAAACCCTTTGATGATTCCTTTTTCAGAACCACCAAAGGTCACCTTTGGACCATTTTTGATTGGAATGTAGTCCTTCAGTAGTCCCCTTGTTCCAGTCATATGTCTGGAACATCCACTATCCAAGTACCATGTTGGGGTATGGCCACTTGGATTCACCTGCAAAACAAATTAATGAACCTTAGAACCCAAAGTAAACTTGGGTCCTTGGTGATTGTTAGTTTGCAACTTGACAAAACTACCTACTGGCTTTCCACTAGGTAGCTTGCTACTCCTATTGGCACTTGCATTGTGCCAACAGTCCAAGGCAAAGTGGCCAACTTTGCCACAGCACCAGCATTCAAACTTGTTGTACCTTTGCTTAGGTACAGACTTGGCTGTCTTGACTACAGCAGGCTTAATGAATGTTGGGGCTTTGCCCTTGGACTTGGACTGATCCTGAACAGTCCTAGCTGGTTTAATAAAACCCAATCCAGCCTTTCCTTTATGATGAACAAATTCATCAATCAAGGGTAGCACTGATTTAGGTTTTGAAAACCTAGCAACTATCTCTCTTTCCTTCTGGAGATTGATCTCCAGTAACTTAATTTGATCATTTTTATAGGTGATAGTTCCCATCTGAATCACAGTAATGTGTTTCAGCCTGGCTACCTCATTGAGCTTTTGATCAAATTCCTTCTCAAAATCTGTTGCAGCTGCCTTGAGATCAGCAATCTCCTTTGCCTGACTCTTGACTAGGGTCTTGCTTTTCTTATAGGCTTGCAACAGTACTTTATATTCATCTAAGAGCTGATGAATATCTCCCTCAGATTCAGAAACACTTCCATCACTTGATGAAAATGAATCTGACTCTGAACTAGAACTGAAATCTGAACTTTGAGTTGAACTTTGTACCTGACTAGGTCCTGGCTGCTCCAGGATTTTGGTACTTTCAGTCAATGCCATCAGTCCTTGGCACTGACACTCTTCTTGTTCATAGATTGATTCCATGATCTGCATAAACTCTTCTTCTTCTTCAGCAAATATCCCTATGTAGGCTTCAACATCTGTCTCAGTGTCTGAAGAAGAAATGTCTGAAAGAGTCTTCTCATTCTTTGCAACAAAGGACTTCTCCTTCTTTCCTTTGAAGTGAGTCTTCTTTTTTTCACTGGATTCTTTTCTTCTCTCAGGATAATCTGCAATAACATGACCCTGTCTATTGCAGCAGTAACACACTATCTTAGAACCAGTTGCCTTGCTAATCTTTGTCTTTTTCTTGTCCTTCTTTGAAGGCTTCTTCTCCTGATACTGGACTTCTTTCCCTTTGGAAAATGAAGGTCTGGACCTCCACTGTTTCTTCTTCAGGAATTTCTGAAAATGTCTGGTGAATGCAGCAAAGTCTTCATCACTTTCACTGCTTGTAGACTTTGTGCTAACAGACTCATCAGATTCTGATTCAACTACCTCTGGAGGAGGAGTTGATGACTTAGTCCTGCCCTTTCTAGGTACTTCTGACTTGAAGGCAACAGTCCTTTCCCTGTGCTCAGTCCTTGTTGATTTTTCCTCCTCTTTTCTTACTGACAGCTGCATCTCATAAGACAGCAACTTGCCAAACAGTGTGGGAGGAGGAATTTCTCCCAACTTTGCCATTTCTCTGATGGCACAGATCTTGGTGTCCCAATCTTTGGTTAGGGACCTTAAGAACTTATCATTCAATTCATAGTTAGTGAACTCTCTTCCATAGGACATGAGTTCATTAACAATTCTATAGAACTTCTTGTAGCATTCAGTGATGCTATCTCCTCTTCCTTGCCTAAAGCTCTCATACTCTTGATTAAGCAAGGACTTTCTATCTTGCCTAACTTCTTCAGAACCTTCCATATAGACAATGAGGGTATCCCACATTTCTTTTGTTGTTTTACAGTGAATTAAGTTCTGAAAAGTTGCATCATCAATGGCACTCACTATTATGTTTTGTGCCCTCTTGTCCATAGTGGCTAGGACAATTTCATCCTTGGTCATCTCAGAGAAATCCTTTGGAGTCCTCTGATTTGCATCCAATACTGAAATTTTCATTGGCACATAAGGCCCTTCTTTTACTGTGATGTAGATCCTAGGGTCAGAGGCTTCCATGAATAGCCTTACCCTTCTTTCCAGATCCCAAAGATCTCTTTTCTGCATATGGGCAGTTTCATTGAACCCAATTCCTTGTGATTCTCTGAAGAACCCATGTTTCTTGATTTTCTTGAAACTGTGTTCTGACTTACACTGAATCTGCCAAACTGGATCTCCCCAGACAGTTAGTCCTTTTTGAGGAACCTCCCTCTGATACCACTTGAAAGATATGGTACCTAAACACCTAGAGGGGGGGGGGGGTGAATAGGTGACCTAAACCTTTTAAAAACTTTGTTGGCAGCAAAACAGTTATCACACAGATTTCTACAGCTAACAGCAATAACAAGATATAAACTGCCAATCCACAGCACAGCACAGCAGACACGCAAATTTATAGTGGTTCCCCAATCTTTGGGTACATCCACTTTCCCCCTTCGCCTATCTAGCAGTGTACTAGATTCGGCCAAACTTCTCCACTATCTCAGAACCCAACTAGGTTCCTACACCTCAGGCCCAAAGCCTTACACTCAGCCACCAAGGCCTACACTCAGCCACTTAAGGCCTACACTCAGAGTTCTTCAACTCCTACACTCAGGCAACCAAGCCCTACCCTCAGCCTTTATATTATAGGCTTACAATTCACTCAGATCTAATGGATCCTACAAGTTAAAATTGAATTACAATAACTAACTCTACAACTCAGAAAATAAGAGAGGAGTTGAGAGTTTCTTGAAGAGTTCTTGGAAGAACTCAGCTAGATCCAAACTGACTTAGCTTCCTTCAAAGCTTCTTGAGTAGAACTGAATTAGTCTGAATCCTCTGCAGTTGATCCTTGACCTCTGCTTCTTGAGATCCAGATGATTCTGAATCCTTCTTCTCAGCCTTAGTTCCAAAGACTGAATTCTTGATTGGAGCTCTCTCTCTCCAACTTCTTAGATCTGCAGTTGGACTGCCAGATCTTCTTGTGTTGATCCTCTGTGTATCACTTTTCTGATTACTTGAATAATCTGATCAATCACTTCAAAAATGGCTTCAACAACTTGTAACAACAACAACTATTACAACTTGTAATCCCAACAGTGAACTCTACCTTCTGTAAACTGAGGGTGCCTATTTATAGGCATTCTTCAAGGTAACCGGCTGGTCCGGTTCAAAATAGTCTTCTGACTTCCCTGACAGTTGCTGTAGACCGGCTGGATCGGCAGCTGTCATGTCAACCAGTCACTTCTTGAAATTCTCTAACTGTCAGATAGTGTCGAGACTTTCTGTTCTTAAGTGTCGACACTTATAGACCAAGTGTCGACACATGTTGTGTAAGTGTCGACACAAGTCTATAAGGTGTCGACACAACTCCTTGTATGTCTCGACACAGACTCTTCTTCAAGTGTCGACACTGAAATTAAGTGTCGACACAAGTACTTGATCTTCTGTATCTTGTAGTATTCTTCTATGTGTCGACACATCTCCTTTGTGTCGACACATCTTCATGTGTTGAAACTGTCAAGTGTCGACATTGCTTCTTGGTGTCGACACAAGTCTTCAATTTTGTTTCTTCAGCTGAGTGTCGACACATTCTCTTAGTGTCGACACTTGTACTTAGAATATTTTGTAAACTTTTCTGTTCTTTGCTAAGTGTCGACACAGCTCCTTGTGTCGACACTTTCTTCAAGTGTAGAGTCTTTAGTTAAGTGTCGACACATTGTGCTGGGTGTCGACACTTACTTCAAGTGTTGACTCTCCTGTTTGTGTGTCGACACATTGTGCTGAGTGTCGACACATTCTTCATATGTTGACTCTGCTGATTGAGTGTCGACACATTGTGTTGAGTGTCGACACTTGTTCTTAGTCTCTGCAGAATTTTGCTGAGTGTCGACACAACTCCAAGTGTCGACACTTTCTGATGTAGACTCAGCTCTTCTAGGTGTCGACACTTCTGCTAAGTGTCGACACAGCTTTTCTGCATACTTCTTCACTGAGTGTCGACACAGCTCCAAGTGTCGACACTTTCTGTCTGGTGTCGACTCTTCATCCCAGGTGTCGACACAATGACTCCAAGTGTCGACACTGCTTGTCTGGGTGTCGACACAAGCTTTCTCAAGTGTCGACACTTTCCCTCTAGGTGTCGACACATGGACTTAGAAACTTTTAGCTTCAGTCCAGTGAATACCTATCCTGCACAAGTAACTCAAACAAACATCAAATACATTATGATGTATATCATTGAGTTAGGTGAGGCTTCTTCAAATCAGGTACATTTGACCAATGTACCCAACAAATCTAATCAACAGAATAAAAACAAAGAGATCTAACTGAGGGATCTTTGGGTTCAGGTGTTAGCCTGTACAACCAATCAAGTATGGTATGTTTAACCAACCTCCCTCTGATACCAATTGAAAGTGAAGCTAGATCTGGTATACTCTAGAGGGGGGGGGGGTGAATAGAGTATATGGTGATTTTGAATCTTTTACAACTGCTGTTGTAATTTAGATGTGTGTGTGGGTGTGCAGCAAATACAATAAACCAGAAAGCAGCAAAGAACTAATCACACCACAATCACAGAGCAAGGCCAGACAAACAAAAGGAAAAGAAAGCAACCAGACGATACAAGAATTTTATAGTGGTTCCCCAAATCTGGGTAGTCCACTCTTCTACCACCATGGTAGGAATCCACTGCAGGAAGGAGTTGATCAGGTATCCTGGCACCAATGGGGTTTTGATCAGGTTCCCAAAAACCAAACCCTCAAGTCTTTTGGTGGGAGACTTGCAACCAGAATAATTTTGAAGGGAATTAAAACCCTGTACAGAGATGGAGTGTGCGGGTGATGAGATCTTCTCTTTCTCAAATCAAATGAGAAGACTTGTGGAATGTTGTTTAGCAGCTTTGCTCCCCCTGAGATGTGGAATGGTTCAGGAAGAATACTAGAGCACTGCTACAGGGTGATAGGTCTTCAAAGACCTAGAATTCCCGGTCCAGGGAAATTCTTCTGGAACTTCTTGCAACTGATATGAATGGATTGTTTTGAAGTTCTCCTTAGTAAAATGCAGATGAAGAATACTCTTGATATTATTGTAATGTCCTTCTTCTTCTTCTAAATCAATTTCTCTCTGGGCCAAGAATGAATTCCTTTTTTTGTGTGTTTACTGAATCTCTGTCTGTCTTCTTCTTGTTTTCTGTATATATCTGTCTGTTATGGAGAGCATTCGAATTTTGAATGTCGTGCAGTAATTACAGATGGCCTGGAAAGGAAGCAGCAATTAATTATTTCCCCAACTGTTTCCATGGGAAAACGACATGAAATCATCTAGAATTAACTGCGCATCCTAACGGTAGTATACTGTGAAAAACTGCCATTAATAGTCCAGGAATCAGCGCCATGAGATGAGGCGGAAACGGAAGAAGACCTAGTCTGGAATCGTCGACCGAAGAACAGAATTCGTCGAGCTGAGTCTAGAATTCGTTGAGCTAAGCTGAGTTCGTCGAGCTGAGCTGGGTTCGTCGAGCTGACAGTCTTCATTCGTTGAACAGACAATCTTCAATATCAGACAAACAAAATTCATTGAGCAGAGAATCAAATTCGTCGAGCTGAGAATAAACTTCATCGACCCGAGAAAAGTTCTGGACTTGGACGAAATACTCTGCATCTAATGAAATGTTGTGTCGACACAAATTGATGTCGACAGATTGATCTTGGTGTCGACACAACTCCTCTGGTGTCGACAGATTGATCTAGGTGTCGACACAAATCCTCTGTTGTCGACACAAGTTGGTCTAGGTGTCGACACAAATCCTCTGGTGTCGACAAAAGTTGGTGTAGACTGAAATCTTGGGTGTCGACACAAGTCGTCTGGTGTCGACACAAGCCCTAAGTGTCGACACAGATTCTCTGAGCACAAAAATCATCGAGTAGAGATTAGAATTCGTCTACCTGAGAAGCTGTGAACTTGAGGTCCAAGTTCATCGAGCAAAGAACAATGTTCGTCGATCTCAGCACTACGAATTGTCTTACGATCGTCGAGTGCAGAGCTCCCTTCATCGAGCTGAGTTCGACGAACGTCGAACTCATTTCACTTAGTCTGAAAAACTGATAGATCTGGAGTTCCTGATGGTCTTGAAGAAGGCTGGTCCTTCTAAAGTTGTGATAGAGGACTGTCCTAGACTCTAGGACACAAACTTGACCCAGACTATACATGATGGGTCACATCCTAAGTCAGTAGACCTAGCCCAAATCAACTAGGGATCCAACAGTGAGCCCGGCTGTTGAGGCTGTTGGGCGACAAAGGACATGCGGCCTGCCGGACTGGCGTGGCAGGCCGCGCATGTTGGCGAGGCAGAAGCCGTGGAAGCTGTCTGGCGACTTGGGCGGATAGGGAGCTGAGTCCGGCATAGGGAGACCTGCGGAAACAACCTCGCAGTTAAGCTGGAAAAGTGGGCGGCCTGCAGAGGCGGACTGCAGAAGTAGTCCGCGGGCCCTGCCGACCAAGGGAAAGTTGTGCGACCTGAGGGGTCAGACCACTGAAACAGCGCAGGACGCGCGGCCTGAGCGAACTGAAAAGTCTGTCCGCCGAACCTAGGGAATCACGGCCTCCAGGAGGAACCCGGGGTAGGCCGTGACGAGCGAGCTGGCTCCATTGGGAAGGATTGCCGATTTCGGGGTTAACATAGAGAATTTTTCTAGGATATTCCCAAGTAAGCAAAGCTTATTGGGTATTTAATAAATCATCTTTAAAATTTGAAGAATCAATTCATGTTACTTTTGATGAGGCTAACATGTCTTGCAAGGAGAAAGAAATTTTTACCAGTAACCCTCTGCAGGTACCTCACTTGTGTGAGAATTTGGATGGACTAAGCCTCACCCAAGAGGTTCCAACACATCCTTCTCCACAAGATGAAGAAGAAAGTGAAGAAGAAAGCACTAAAGTAACTGAACTTCATACAACAGCAAATATAATTCCACAAGAGGAATTAATTCCCAATGTTGTTGCTGAACCAACTCCACCCACTGACTTTGTCACACTAACGGATCACCCTAGATCTCAAGTGATTGGAGACATGTCAGTAGGTGTACAGACAAGGCATTAACTCAACCAAGATGTGATGCGTACCTGTTTTCTCTCTCAAGTTGAGACTCAACCCATAAAAGATGTTGAGCAAGATCCCCACTGGATCATTGTAATGCAAGAGGAACTCAACCAGTTTGAGAGATGTAGAGTTTGGGATTTGGTTCCAAGACCCAAAGACTACCCAGTCATTGCAACCAAATGGGTATATAGAAATAAGCTTGATGACCATGGTGCAATTGTGAGGAACAAGGCTAGGCTTGTTGCTCAAGGTTATAGGCAAGAAGAGGCATGAACTATGATCAAACCTTTACACTAGTTGCAAGGTTTGAGGTAATTAGAATCTTTCTTACCTATGTTGCCTACAAGAAGTTTAAGGTCTACCAGATTGATGTGAAAAGTGCATTCCTAAATGGAGTACTAAAAAAGAGGTTTATGTTGAACAACCTCCAGCTTTTATCTCTCCAACTCATCCTTCTTATGTATTTAGATTGCATAAAGCCATCTATGGTATAAAGAAAGCTCCAAGAGCTTAGTATGAGACCCTAGCTAGCTTTTTGATAGAGCATGAATTCACTAGAGGAATAGTAGATAAAACATTATTCACTAGGCACCATAAGGATAAAATCTTGTTATTACAAATCTATGTGGATCATATTATATTTGGGTCTACTGACTCTAAACTATGCAAGAGGTTTTCTGACCTCATGCATTCTAAGTTTGAGATGAGTAGCATGGGTGAGTTCTCCTACTTCTTTTGTCTCCAAGTGAAGCAGCCACCTGATGGCATCTTCATCTCCCAGGCTAAATATGCTAAAGAGCTTCTTAAAAAGTTTCTGATGGCGGATGACTCAGTAAAGAAAACACCTATGGCTACTAATACTGTAATAAATTCTGATCCACATGGGAAACCTGTTGACCAGAAGTTATATAGGGTCATAGTTGAGTCCCTATTATATCTTACAGTTAGCAGAACTGATATAATGTTTTACACATGTTTTTGTGCTAGGTTCCAGGTGAACCTTAAAAAATCTCACCTAATTTTTCTAAAAAGAATTTTGAGATATATAAAGAGTTGTCCTATTCCAGCCTTTTGGTATCCTACTGAATCAGAATTTGATTTAACCGGATATTCAGATGCTGACTTTGCTGGTTGCATGGTTGACAGGAAAAATACCTCAGGAACTTGCCAGTTCCTTGGTATGAGACTAGTGTCTTGGTTTTGCAAGAAACAAACATTTGTATCTACATCAACTACTGAAGCATAATACATTACAACTGGCAGTTGCTGTTCATAAATGTTGTGATTGAAAATCAACTCCTAGACTATGGTTTCAACTTAAATAATTCAACTCTACTATGTGATAACACAAGTGCCATTTCCATAGCACAGAATCCAGTCCATCACATTAGGACTAAGCATATAGACATTAGACATCATTTCATTAGAGAGTGTGTAGACAAAAACAAAATCAAACTTGTCTATATCTATACTGATTTACAAAGAGCTGATATTTTCACCAAACCCTTGGATGAAAGGAATCACCTGTTCTTTATAAATCAGGTAGGTATGATCAATGGAGAAGCCTTGATTTAACTTCTGTCTGCACTCGACAAATTTTTCAAAGTTCGTCGAACGGAGCTCGACGAACTGGGGAAAGTTCTTGAGATATTCGTCGAATGGAGGTCGACGAACTCTCTGTGAGTGATGTTGTTTCCGTCGAACGGAGATCGACGAATCTGCTTCAGAAAACTTTCGTCGAATGGAGCTCGAAGAAATGTCTTCAAATCTTTAGACTGAGGATGAAGAATTATTTAACTACCAATTATTTCTTCGATCTCAGATCGAAGAATTATTTATTTTTCGTGGAACGGAGTTTGTCAATTCATATTCCGGAAAACTTATATCTAGGTTTCCTTCGACCTCCATCCCACGCTTTCTGTTCCCTTGCACTTGATCTTCATTTTTGTCTTACAGGTGAACTAATGGCGATTCCAGCAGGCACCCTCGCAGCAATGAAATTCGACACTAGATTTGATGTCGATTTTGATTCCTTCCAACATTCAGACCCAATCTTCCTGGACATCCTGCAACTCCTTGAAGAGCAGTTGTTGAAGAATCTACTGTCCACCAGGATCAAGATATCTGGCACTGAGATCAGAGAGTGGGTATATACTTCTTCCACCATAGATGAGAACTCAATGACTGGCACAATCTCTGGTAATATTGTTTCACTAACCCCCACCATTCTAACTGAAATTTTTGGATTAACTAATGGTGAATAAGAGTTAGAAGTTGATACTGAGGAATATGTTGTGATGCTAAGTTTGATGGGGTATACTGGAGAAACCCCAAATAAATTACGGAAGAAACACTTGTCTGCCGCGTTCATATTTCTAGCAGACATTGTGGGCAAAGTGTTGCTAGAGAAGCACACTGCACATGACTACATAACCAGGCACCAATTCCTGGTGATGTGTGCAGTAGAAAACAAGAAGCAGGTGAACTGGCTCAGATCATGTTTGATCTGCTTAAGGAAAAGAATACAAAGAAAGAGATTTGTTTTGGAAGGATCTTAGGGATCTTCCTAAAGGAAAAGCCTGCTGAAACACTGGTCTCCCCGACCATATTCATCAATGCCTCCGAGAGGCTCATCTGTGCTCTCTTTGGCAGGTGGGATAGGGCATCACCAATCCCTCTAAGGATTCTTCTGTAATAGCAAAATTTTTCAGCAGGCAAATTTTTGGGTGACATAGCCTGGGACACGGGCGTATCCCATGGCGTGTCCTGCTCGGGTGCAGAAGCGTCGTGAGTTCGACGAAAATGCATTCGATGAAGTGTTCGGGAGGAACACGCCCCATGCCACGGGCATGTCGGGGGCGTGTCACGGGCGTGACCTTCCCTGTCGACACCTGAGTTCATCGGTCGACGAAATGAACTCGACATTTGTTGACAACAGGAACACGCCAGGCGACACGGGCGTGTCCCATTCGATACGGGCGTGTCGGGAGGGCGTGTCCCTCTGTGGTCGACGAAATTTGCTCGACGATCGTCGAGTGCAAGTACACGCCACATGTCACGGGCGTGACTGGGCCGACACGGGCGTGTACTGTGGCCGTGACCTGTTTCAGGATAAGGCGATTCGTGCACCGCTAAGAGTACACGGCCTATGACACGGGCGTGTCACAGGGTGTGTCGGACGCGAAAAGCGATTTTCTAGCCATTTCATGGCCGTCCATTTTCTTCAGCTGGGATCTAACAGCTGAGAGTCCTCCCTGCTTCCTTATGGCCGAAACCTGAGAAAGAATTCTCTGTTTGTGTTAAGGCCATTCTCTTTCTAAAATTCTAAAGAGAGAGAGGGGAAGGAGGAAGAAGAAGAGGGGCTGATCTTTGGTGGAGCTTGAGAGTGTCAACCTGAGATCCAAGGGCATCATTGTGAAGGAAAAGCTGTTGCGGTTCTTCCTAGCCATTTAGGAGCTCATGGCACCGAAGCGAGCTTCGGGGGTAACGACTTTTCTTCATAGCCATGTGAAGGCTTCCTTTTTGCATATGCATGTAATTCCCCCACCAAAGGGTGGCTTGTTGTGGTAGTCTTTGGGTTGATTCATGGAATATCCAGTTGGTTGGCATATAGATCCGGAAATGAAAGTACAGAGTAGGCATGCTGTGTGAAGTCCATATGGATATGTTGGTCTGGATTGGTGATGTTGCATAGGAATTGGAGGAGACTCCATGATAAACGTGTAGTTTATGAGTCGGCATATTGGACCTGTGAAAGGAAGTAATAGGAAGTAATGGAGTGGTATTCCAGGAAAATATCCGTATTATGGTTGTGCTATTGGGTTACACCTGTGAAGCAAGTAGCAGGAAGTACTGGATTGTAAGTCCAGGAAATACCCTTTTGAATGCTTAATGTACATGTGTGATACCTGTGAAAGGAAGTAATAGGAAGTACTGGTGTGCCCAGGAAAATACCCTTGACATTTGTGACGACAGGGTTGGACCTGTGAAAGGGAGTAACAGGAAGTACTGGTGCGCCCACGAAAGACCTGCTGATGATGTGATATGAAATGGGTATAAGGAAGTACTGGTGTGCCCAGGAAAACACCCAGATTGTGAACAGGATTGGTGAGACCGACCCGCGCCTTTTTGTAGCCGCGAGTACGCCGCACTCGGTGATGGCAAGGAGATTTGAGCAACAGGGGGTGGAGGATCCAACCTGCGTTATGTCCGTCTGACATGAGACCAGAAAGTGCGGTCTGTTGGAGCGCATAGTGAGAGTCTTTGGCCTGCGCGCCATGACACAATAGGGGGCTGTGGGCAATCCCGGTGTCTGAAGACTAGAACTCTGGTTGCAAGCAATGGAGTGAGATGCTCAAGTGATTTGTCGTTGGGGTGCGACACTGAGACGGTGGTGGGACCCGCGTTCGCCGGTACACCAAGAATGTGCCCTGAGTGCACGGATCGTTGGGCTGAGTGGCTGACGATTGTGATGGCATGTATGTGCATGAGATCACATTATATGTTTTATATATATACATGCTTGTGATATGCTATGCCTGCAGGGAAGAATACCGCTGCCCCGAGAAAAGGGGTAGGGTCGTTATAATTTGGTCAGCTGAATGCTGACTGTTGCCTATGTTTGCCACCCTTGGGTGGAATGTTCCTATGCAGGTACTAGAGAACCGAGCAGGTCGCTTAAGGGCTGAAGTCCCTGCTGCTTTTGCTACTGCCGCTCCTAGCCCTCGAAGGCTAAAAAAATGAAAGTTTTCTTCTGATGTGGTCGGCCTAAATGCCAAAGTTTGAGGCCACTGTTTGAAAGCCATGTAAGGCCAACTACTTGTATGTGTAAGACATTCCTATAATGTATAAATGTGGATTTTTTATATGTTGGACATTCAGGTGTGGAGTTCAAGTGTCGTGTTATAGGCTTCCGCTAGAATGTAATTTGTTAGGGTGTGTTGCGCTACTCTGGTATCACATCGTAACTTCGTCGCCTGTTTTGTGGCCTATACTGTGGGGCCCCAGACGGTCCATCTATTATATGCTATGTGAACGGATGGGGTTGTTACATTTTTGGTATCAGCTGTCTCGGTCTTTTCCTCTCGAAGTCGTGGTCGACTTCTTTTGTGGGGTGGCGAGCACATGTCTGTCCGACCCACGTTAACACGATTGAACTCCTGAATGGCCATGTTAGGAATGCAAATATATGTGTTTGTGGAACATGTGCTTTCCTATTTTGTTGTGATTGCTTGTGCACGGTAGCTAATGTATGTGTCTTGTCCACCTATAGGTGACACGAAGTGGAGCTGGGCAGTCAGAGCACCAGCGTTCTAATGAAAGTACGACACCAGCTGAGGTTTGTACACCTCCACCGTCTACTGAACATGTGCATATAGTTGATGAGGCTTTGTTTGCCATGATGCAAGGCCAGCTGATGAGTCCACATTTTACACTGATTTTGGGACTCATCTGGGCTAGTTTTATCGTCTTAGCACTACACTTGAGAGCTGTTATTGCTTATATGTGCTCATGTTCCTATTTCACGATTAAATGCATGGTAGGCCTGTTTTTGTGTTCTTTCTGTGTTTCTATTTTGTTGTTATTCTGTCGGGGATATGGTGTGCACGTTCTGGTGGCCTTTCTGCCACTTTTGCTGGTACAGGGGTGGTGTGCGTGCTCCGAAACTGCTCGGGAGACACCAACGTTGCAGGAATACTGCGCACGACCACTGGACTTACTGCGCACGACCACTGGTCGTGCGCCCCTGATAGTGCGCATTACACCCCTTTTTCTGAATCCTGTCTCGGTAATCGCACGTGCACTGGCCGTAGTGCGCACGACCACTGGTCGTGAGCCTCTGCTCGTGTGCATATATGCTGATGCTTCTTGTCCAGGTTGCAGGTTTATTTGGAAAAGCCGCACGATCATCGACCTACAGTGCTCACGACCACTGGTCGTGCGCCACTGCTCGTGCACACTGCTTCTGCTTCCTCCGTATTTAAGTCCCTGCTCCGCGTTTTAGGTCAACGCCTGTCATTTACTGCGATCGGAGAGTGCGCGGGAATCACCATTTCACCTCTCCAGCTTCTCCATCACTTCCACCTTCGTCGGGAAGCCATTGAGAACCACTTTGAAGCTTTTCAACAATCTGCCGAAGCCCTCGGCCATTGATGACTTCAACTCCAAGCTTTCCTGCGGAGTTGGTGAAGTAGATAACCTAGAGAACAGACTTAAAGGCCTTCGAGGTGACAGCTCGTTGGTACCGAAACCCTCCTTGGACTGAGCCCGGAAGCGGACTGACAACTCGCTACTCCGGCCACGACCCGCGGTGGATCTTCAATCTCTTTTGGTTTACTCCTCTTCCCCTTCCTCTGTGTTATGAATATTTTGAGTAGTGTAATGAGCACTTCCATCCCTGAACATCTAGTTTATTTTATAGTTAATGGAATGCTAGTATCTTCTTATGCTTGTGAGTTTTGTCTGTGAATGCGCCTCGCTCACCCCACATCCACTTCATTCCCGTGTTTTGTCTGATTGCAATCCACACAAGAACACTGCAATCCATTAGCTTCCCTTCCACTCGCCCAACTGAAGTTCGGCATCGCGGCCGACATACCCACTTCACCTTGCGAAGCGGTGCCTTCGACCCGCATAGCTTTTACTAGTTCAGTAGATCAAACATCCACAATCTCCGTAGTCCGCTATTTCCTTTTTGTTCTATTTATAACTCTCATAACGATATTCTCGGCACTGTGGCCGTTCTACGCTAATTGCATTCCTCAAGAGACTGACACTCGGGGATTTATTCCCAATACTTTATTACTTGTGCGACAGGTGCGCTTGCTGAATTACACGCATCAAGTTTTTGGCACCGTTGCCGGGGATTTGCAACCGTAGAGCGACTCCAGATGACTGAGAATTTCGTTATACGAGTTGTTTTGTTGTTTTTGATCCCTTTTCTCTTGTGTTGTTATTCCCTCAGATGGAATTGTTAGTTTTATTCGCAGAATCTATGCCAAGTAGTTGTATCCCTGATATTTGGAATCGCTGCAATGTGGGCCAATTTCAATATCAATTGTCGTCATTGTGGAGACATCTCTCATGCTAGCGACAGATGCCCTCAGAAGTATAGTAGCCAGGAAATTCATGAATCGACATATCGTCAACATAAGCCGGTTAGCTACCGACCTGCGGAGCCATTACTGCACTACTTTTATTCAGCTCCAGCACCAGTTGCACCGCCGAAGCCGGCTAAGCAGTGCCTTTTTTGTCGAAGCTGGGATCACGCATTGAAGTATTGCGCCGCGTACCTAGCTGAGCTAGCGGTGGATGACGCGCCGGATTTTCGGATTGTCTCCACTTCAACCTTGGGCAACATCCCTTCTGTATCGGGGTATGTACCATTGCCATCTCTATGTTATGGAGAAGACATCCTAGGTATGTGCACCGATACATGTGCTTATCCCCATTCCGACACTGCTATTTATACTCCTGAAGTGCATACTTCACCTAGCATAGAATCTTTTAGTTGTGAAGAGCCAGCGCTCAACGTCCTACCGATCTTCGTTCCTTCACCGTCTTCTTTGCATAGCATTCTTTCTTCTTCTGACAGTGTTGTTGAGATTGAATCGCAGGTGGAAATTAGCATTTCCCGCGTTCTGTTAGATCCAGTCGAGGAGGACGGCTCTGTGGCAGAGGTTACAACCTCCACTCCATGTGTGGATGCCCGAGGCATGGGCGAGGCAGATGCAGCTTCAGAACATTCCTGCACTAGCTTAGACAGCTGTTTGGAAGCATCCACAATTCCGTCGATGGGGGATGACTCCGGGATCATCCCCAAGATCGAGGTCCGTTTATGTTATTCTTCTAGTTTATTTCTTGACAATGCTCTCGTGTCTACTTCCATGCAGGACCACATTGTGGAATTGGTCCAATAAGTACAAGGGCCTGTAATGCGGCCTCAGACTTATTGTAACCAGTTGCAGATGGAGTTGGAGCCGATGAGCTTCCCAAGTGACTTTCTACCCATGCTTGAAACTTCCGATAGGTATACATATACAGGTATTGGGGCTTATGTTCTATCTCCATTCCGGTACCCGCTACCGCAGCGTGACCATGAACCTCTGCCTGAGCATTTCCAGTTTCATTCGCCCATCAGTTAGGAGATGCTCAGATCTTGAATAAGTCCTGTTGGGAGACAATAAACCCAACAGTTATCTAGGATAGTGTTTCTTTTGTTACATTTTTGTTTGTATTTCATTATTTGGGTGTGGTAGCCCAACTGTGTGTTGAGCACTCTGTTACACCACGTGGTCAGCAGTGTGAAATAGACTGTAAACTCATGTGTGTGAAAAATTTCAATGGGCATGACCACTGGTTGTGCGCACTACTTATAATCGCACGACCACTAGTCGTGCGCATGCCCGGTTTCTTTTTATTTCCAGCCGCTGTCCACTGTGCGTGCGCCCTAATCTCCTGCTTGGTCCACTGCGCGTGCGTTGTCGGCGCTCATCCTCTTCCGATTCCTCTCCGGTGGTTCGGCTCTCTCTCCTCCGGTAGGATCCCTCATCTTCATATCTCTCTTCCTCACTTTGTTGTAATGGAACCTAGACGTCGCCCTATAGTAAAGGCCTATCAACGATCCGGTCGTGCTTCAGCAAGCCCTGCGTAGATTTTTGGAAGAATGGGAACCTTTGCTAAGTCAGAGCATACTCAACGCTATAATTCCTTGAAGGACAAGCCATTCCTCTCTCAGCGGCTTGTTGACTGGAACGAGCTGCGTTCCATTAGGGATGACGGTGCATTAGTAGAGGCCGTGCTCCTTCTCTACTTTTTGATTTTTGGAGCAAGTTATTCGAGTGCGACGAGCTTGGCTTCCGGGAAATGACATTGGAATTCCTTTCCACATTCACTTGGGAGACGACGGCGGACAACCACTATCTCCCCACTTGTTCCTTTCGGATGATGGGAAATGTCTTCACTGTCACACTACGTGAGCTTTCCATTCATGCTGGCGTCTATTCCGAAGCAGAGGCATCCCAGATTAATTTCCCCGCATTGTGCATTGATTTTCCAGAGGGTATGACTCCGCGGTCCGCTTGGCATTCTTTGACCGGAGGACACGAGGAGTACGTAGCCCGCCGTGCCAAGTCAAAAAAGATTGTCTCCCCCGCTCTCAGGTTTATGCAGTATTTGATTAGTCATTCACTCACCGCTAGGGCCCTGAGCAAGAATGTGGTGGGGTGGCAGGATTTGATCTCCTTATTTAGCATGCAGCAGCAGTACCCCCTCCATTTGGGGTATATGCTGGCCTATTTCTTCCACCACGAGGCCACTTATGGTCTCGCGGCCGCGATCGGGGGTGCTTACTACATTACCGCATTGCCAAAAGTTTGGGAGTTTGGAGCCAGCTACCTCCGATGGTACAGGTCACTGCCCCATTCATGATCTCTAGGGCCAACCTGGTGAGTTGCCATTTGCAACGTATGGTAGGGAGAAAAGGTGGCCGGCAGTTTATTGTCCGCATGCCTGGTGATGCGCCTACGGGTAGAGATGACGGGGAAGATGAAGGAGAGCCGGGTGAATCTTCCGCTATGGGTAGGCAGAGTGCAGGAGTGCCACCGCAGCAGAGTCAACAACAACTGAGACCCCCCATAAAGCATGAGGGGCAATCTAGCCGCCAGTTCAGCTCAGCTCAAGAGAGGGGAGTCCCGTATTTGTCCGAGCGCCTTGCTGATCCGGAAGCTTCCCAGTTTTGGATGCAGGATTTTATTTATCAGCAAGCAGTGCGAGGCAGGATGAACATTCAACCACCGCCCACTCGTGTCGCCCCATCAGCACCTGGTCCACGTCCATCGCCCATCGAGATTCACGACAGTGATAGTGAGGGGGAGTGAGTGGAGCTCACCATAGAGCTAGTCTACCACGCCTTCTGTTTCTTTTCTTTTGTTTATATTTTCTGAGCAAGACAGCTACTATATTTTTTGTGATCGCCCATCTGGGAGCCGACTGTTGTCTTTTCTTTTTTTTATGTATCGAACTTTCTATTTGAACTGCTAATACAGGTATTTGGTCCACCTTAAGGACGATAAACAAAAGGGTTTTCGGGAGACAACCCAAGTTGGACCGTTTGGTCCTATGCTGTGTTTTGAGTTATGTTTATTTTTTCATATATATATGTGCCCATATTTTGTTTGGCTGGCATCCTTTAATCGCAGGTGCAGGAATATTTGAGGCGCGGCAACTTGGCCGCACTTGGAAATCTCATTGCACGACTGGTATGCTCAATTTTGAGAATAGGTACTTCCTACCATAGCTATTTATCCTATTTGGAATGCTTATTTTCACTCGTTGTCAACTTTAAGTCTCGGGGGGAGTATGCCTGTGGTCACTACACCACACTTTCTGTTGCATTCCAATTTCTTGTTTACTTATTTCTTGCTTTATGTTGCACACACTGAATCACCCATACGAGTGCACTCTTACCCACGCGCACAACCCGAGTTAAATTTATTGCTTTTGTGTAAACTTTAAAATAGTGGTACTGGCTTAGGATTCAGGATTGAGTAGTTCGAAACTCATGCAGTGCTCCTAATCAAATACTCATGGTTTGTGTAGAGTTAGGATAGAACTAATTTTTCTTTATGCTCGTAGATTTATTCTTTTCTGCACAATTAAATATTGTTTGTACTGCTCAAAATTTGAATCTGGGATAATTGAACGATAGTGTAGGAACGTGTGTAGCCGCCACGAGACTCGTATTGCTCGAGTCGGGGGGAAGGATCATCTTTCTCGGTGGCTAAGAACTTGCCCTAAGCTACTCTCAAAGCATTGGTGCACGGTTAGTTATGCGTGGGCATGATGTAGGCCTTCATTTTGGCTAGTTTGAGCCTTATTTAGCCATTCCAACCTGTTAACCATTGCATGCCAAATTTGTGCCTACCCCTCCTTTGATCCATCTCCACTCACTTTCACCAAGGCCTGAAGCTAAACCCACCTTCGCAATCAAATGCTTGAGCTGATTTGTATTTACTGTTTTGCCGAGGTTGTGATAAGTGGACATTGTTTTTGGGGGTGCTGAATTTATTCCCGTTTTGATTGCTCCGTTTGGGGATTGCTAGCGCAGAAACGAAAACAACAATTTACGAAAATAAAAAGCTGATTCGCGCGAAAGAAAAAAAAAATATATGAAAGAATTGGTTTGAGATTTTGATCCCCATCCTCTCTATTGAATTTGGTCGTGTTCAGCCGTGTTCACACCCAGATTTCAAGCTAAGTCCGGGGGCATGTGCCCCATTCTTTTCTAAGTGGCTATTTTGGTATGGGTTGTTTTCGCTCGCTTTGATTGCATAGAGCCTTCATGTTTATCTTTGACTACCAAGCCGTCGCCTAAGCCCCATTTCCTACTACAAGTCCTACTGATTCACGCTTGAGTCTAACCCGCGCCGTGGAGAGAGTATGAACGTGCAAGCGTATGGTCCCCGACATTGGTGGATTCCTTTGGAGGTGATCCTGAGTCCCGAACTTTGGCAATGCTCAACTTAGTGGCCTGCCTACTTTCTTCCTCCACATGATCGCTAGATTCTCCAGAATTCTAATTTTGAGCAATTACAATATTTATTTACGTCTGTCGAATAGTTTAAACTATGTTGTATAATTAAAAAGTTTTTCTATTATATCTTCTATACCCATGATATATTTGATTTCTCGTCTTACTTTTTTTTGAAATTTTTGAGCCAGTTAGCTATCTTCCAGTCCACAGAGTAATGATTTGCTCGGGACGTGCAAATGGTTAAGTCTGGGGGTGTGATGAGTCCACATTTTACACTGATTTTTGGACTCATCTGGGCTAGTTTTATCGTCTTAGCACTACACTTGAGAGCCGTTATTGCTTATATGTGCTCATGTTCCAATTTCACGATTAAGTGCACGGTAGACCCATTTCTGTGTTTCTATTTTGTTGTTATTCTGTCGGGGATGTGGTGTGCATGTTCTGGTGGCCTTTCTGCCCCTTCTGCTGGTATAGGTGTCGTGTGTGTGCTCCGGAACTGCTCGGGAGACACCGACATTGCAGGAATACTGCGAATTACCACTGGTCTTACTACGCACGACCACTGGTCGTGCGCCCCTGATCGTGCACATTACACCCCTTTTTTCTGAATCCTGTCTCGGTAATTGCACGAGCATTGGCCGTAGTGCGCACGACCACTGGTCGTGCACCTCTGCTCGTGCGCATATATGCTGATGCTTCTTGTCCAGGTTGCAGATTTATTTGGAAAAGCCGCACGATCATCGACCTACAGTGCGCACGACCACTGGTCGTGCGCCACTGCTCGTGCGCACTGCGTTTGCTGCCTCCGTATTTAAGGCCCTACTCCGCGTTTTAGGTCAACGCCTGTCATTTGCTGCTATCGGAGAGTGCGCGAAAATCGCCATTTCACCTCTCCAACTGCTCCATCACTTCCACCTTCGTCGTGAAGCCATTGCCAACCACTTCGAAGCTTTTCAACTCTCCGGCGAAGCCCTCGGCCATTGATGACTTCAACTCCAAGCTTTCTTGCGGAGTTGGTGAAGTAGATAACCTAGAGAACGGACTTAAAGGCCTTCGAGGTGACAGCTCGTTGGTACCAGAAGCCTCCTTGGTCTGAACCCGGAAGCAGACTGACAACTCGCTACTCCGTCCACGACCCGCGGTGGATCTTCAATCTCTTTTGGTTTACTCCTCTTCCCCTTCCTCTGTGTTATGAATGTTTTGAGCAGTGTAATGAGCACTTCCATCCCTGAACATCTAGTTTATTTTATAGTTAATGGAATGCTAGTATCTTCTTATGCTTGTGAGTTTTGTCTGTGAATGCGCCTTGCTCACCCCACATCCACTTCATTCCCGTGTTTTGTCCGATTGCAATCCACACAAGAACACTGTAATCTATTAGCTTCCCTTCCACTCGCCCAACTGAAGTTCGGCATTGCGGCCGACAAACCCACTTCACCTTGCGAAGCGGTGCCTTCGACCCGCATAGCTTTTACTAGTTCAGTAGATCAAACATCCACAATCTCCCTAGTCCGCTATTTCCTTTTTGTTCTATTTATAACTCTCATAACGATATTCTCGGTACTGTGGCCGTTCTACGCTAATTGCATTCCTCAAGAGACCGACACTCGGGGATTTATTCCCAAAACTTTATTACTTGTGCGACCGGTGCGCTTGCCGAATTACACGCATCACCAGCCGATTGGTCAGGCACAGCCGGCGTTTAGGCCAGAACAGGTGGAGGCGAGGCCAGAACCTGTAGCGGTTGTCGATCCTCGAGCGGCTGAACGACAGTTAAAGCAGTTTATGAGCTTTCATCCATCTACGTTCTCCTGAGTGGGATCTCCTGCGCAGGCTGAAGATTGGCTGTCACGCATCAAGAGGATAATGACGGCAATTGGGTCGGAGGAGAATTAGAAAGTCACCTTAGCTACCTTCCTACTTGAAGGAGAAGCTCGATTGTGGTGGGACAAGATGGATCTACATCACTTGGCGGGTAGACCGTTGACACAAGTGTCCATGGTGGAATTCTTTAGACTCTTCCTGGCGAAGCACCTCCTGGCGGCACATTGTATAGCCATGGAGAATGAATACCAAAGGCTAACGCAAGGAGAGAGCAGTATGGAAGCTTACCTGCTTGAGTTTACTCGCTTGGGGCGGTATACGAGTTCGATATTTGTTGATGAGCAGAGGAAGACAAATCAGTTCTATGAAGGATTGCGGGACGAGTTGAGGTTCCTGCATTCTAGTTCTGTGAACCAAGGCTTCCAGGCGTTAGTTGACACTGCTTGCGCACTGGAAAAAGACATGAAGAGGGTGCAGGGGAAGAGGGCCTTGGCTGTGACACAGTCGGAGTTCAAGGTGCCCCGACCTGGGAAGTCAATTTATAAGAAGAGATGTGGCAAGAAGTCCAAGGCGGCAGGACAAGCTCCTTCTTCGGTTGCATCAGGAGCAACGTCAGGGGATACCTTAAGGCCGGAACTCGTACGTGCTTTAATTATGGATGGGTGGGACATATAGCCCGTGAGTGTCGGGTACCGCCGAAGAGTGAAAAGAAGGCGGGAGCGTCGTATGCAGAGAAAGGGAAGGCAGTGGTGGAATCCTCTGCCTCGCATGCGCAGCCCCGGGTCTAAAATCTTGGCCTGCAGGAGGCCATCAAGCAGAGTGACGTCGTCACAGGTACGAGTTAAGTTTTGAGTATTGTATTGCTTGTATGTTTTTCTTATTGCATATGTGTATGCGGCTTGTGTGTGATTTGCTTACCACAGGCTTTGTGATGATTCAGAATACGAGGCGCGAGCACTATTTGATACGGGTGCTTCACACTCTTTTTTGTCTAAAGAGTTCATAACGCGGCTTGGGATGCCTAGTCGTGTAAAGACAGATTGCGTCGGAGTGGTGTTGCCGAATGGTTGCATGATGCTTGTGGATCAATCTTGCGATGTGGCAGTGCAAATTGAAAGTCGGGATTTTTGTTTAACTGCGTCTGTATTGCAGATATCAGAATTCGATGTGTTTTTTGGAATGGAATGGCTTGCGGAGCAGCATGCCTTGATTGATTTCTAGTCCAAAGAGATCATGTTGGGCCAGAATACTGAGCTGGGGACGATGTTCGCGGGTATGCGAGGAGTTTGCGGGACGTTGATGTCTGCACTCCAAGTTTTCAAAGCTGTTCGGAAGGGCGCGGAGGTATACTTCACGCTCCTTCAGGCTGTTGAGCCAAAGGCCAGTGTGTGCGCTATTCAGATTGTGTCGGAGTTTGCAGATGTGTTTCCTAAGGATCTACCTGGGCTACCACCCCAGCGAGAGATTGACTTCATAATAGAGCTGGTGCCAGGTGCGAAACCTGTGGCACGTTCGCCATAACGCGTTGCGCCAAAAGATATGGCGGAGTTGAAAGTCCAACTGCAAGAATTGCTGGAGCAGGGTTATATACGCCCAAGCATGTCACCTTGGAGCGCCCCTGTGCTTTTTGTGAAAAAGAAAGATGGGATTTTGTGGTTATGTATCAACCACCGCGAACTGAATAAGCTGACCGAGAAGAATAAATATCCCATCCCGCGGATTGATGATTCGTTCGATCAGCTGGTGGGGTTGACCGTCTACTCCAAGTTGGACTTGAAATCTGGTTATTACCAGTTGAGGATCCAGGAAGAAGACATTCCCAAAAATGCATTTGGAACATGTTACGGGCACTATGAGTTCATAGTAATGTCGTTTGGGTTGTGCAATGCGCCATCGGTGTTTATGGATTTGATGCACCGAACGTTCAGATAGTACCTGGACATGTTCGTGATAGTGTTCATTGATGATATTCTGGTCTACTCTCGATCGAAAGACGAGCATGAAAACCACTTGCGGTTGTTGTTGAATACGTTGAGGCATAATCAGCTCTATGCTAAGTTCTCGAAGTGCGAGTTTTGCCTATCGTCGTTGGCTTTTCTGGGTCATGTGGTGAGTGGAGCGGGCATAGCTGTGGATCCAACGAAGATAAGGGCCATAGAGGAGTGGCCAGTGTTGTCTTCAGTGTACGAAGTCAGGAGCTTCCTTGGACTAGCGAGCTACTATCGAAGATTTGTTGAAAACTTCTTGCGGATTGCTTTGCCGCTAACCACACTGACGAGAAAAGATCAAAAGTTCATTTGGACGCCAGAGTGCATGCGAGCTTTTGAAGAGCTGAAGATTCGGTTGACCACGGCGCCTGTGTTGTCTTCGCCATTTGGCACCGATGGATTTGTGATCTATAGTGATGCCTCGGGGAGCGGCTTAGGCTGCGTTCTTCTACAAAATGGAAAGGTGATTGCTTATGGCTCACGCCAGCTGAAGGTGCACGCGTGAAACTATCCCGTCCATGACTTAGAATTGGCGGCGGTGATCTTTACACTAAAGTTGTGGCGACACTATCTTTATGGAGTGAAGGTGGAGATTTATACAGATCATAAGAGCCTAAAGTACCTGTTGGAGCAGAAGGACCTGAATATATGACAACCAAGGTTGTTGGAGTTCATCGGGGATTACACCTTCAAGATTCATTATACTCCTGGAAAGGGGAACGTTGTCGCAGATGCCTTGAGTCGTAGAGCTCTAACAAGAGTAAGTTGGTTGCATAGGCATGATGAACATCTCATCCAGGAGTTAGAAGTGTTAGAGATTTCTTGTGTTGACAAGAATTCCACTGCCAATGCATGTTTGAACTGGACGGAGGTGCAATGTGACCTTGCGGACCGGATTCGACAGGCAACAGTGCTGGATGAAGATCTCTTACGCTATGCTAAAGATGGGCCAGAGGGCAAGTTCTCCTGGGATGACGGTCTTTTGCGGCAAGAAGGCCTCTTGTGCATCCCAAATTGGGGTAAATTGAGGGAAGAACTGATGTATGAATCGCACTATACGAAGTACTCAATCCACCCTGGGAGCACGAAGATGTTCAGAGATATGAAAAAGCTATTCTGGTAGCCAGGGCTAAAGAGAGATGTTGCTCATTATGTGGCCAAATGCCAAACCTGTGCGATGGTGAAGGCGGAATGCCAGAAGCTGGGCAGTTACTTGAAATCGTTGCCAATTCCAGAGTGGAAGTTTGACGATATTTCCATGGATTTCGTGTATGGGTTGTCGAGATCTCAACGAGGGAATGATTCCATCTGGGTTAATATCGACCGGATGACAAAAGTGGCACATTTCCTGTCAAACAGGCGGGATGATTCGGTAGAAAGATTGGCAAAATTTTATGTTGACCAGATTGTGCGGCTACACAGTGTTCCTCGGAGTATCGTAAGTGATCGAGATGGGCGATTCACGTCAAATGACTGGAGGCTAGTTCACCAGCGGTTGGGCACGAAGTTGCAATTCAGTACGGCCTTTCATCCCACAAAAGATGGCCAAACTGAGCGGACCAACAGAATGATGGAGGACATGCTCCGGTTGTGCGCCCTACACTTTGGGAAGAGATGGGATGATCATCTCTACATGGTGGAATTTGCCTATAATAACAGCTACCAAGCGAGCATCGGCATGGCGCCGTATGAGGCTCTATATGGTCGGAAGTGTCGTACTCCTTTGGCTTGGGTAGAAGCGGGCAAAGCTCGAATTTATAATCGTAATGAAGTCGATGAAGCAAACTCGACCATACGTACTATTCGAGAGAGGCTACTCATAGCTCAAGATCGACAAGAGAAATATTACAACGCCAAGCACCGGAACGTGGAGTTCGCGGTAGGCGAATGGGTATACTTGAAGATCAAGCCCTTTAAAGGCGTATCTAGGAGTCGACGTCTGAAAAAGTTGAGTCCAAGATATTTTGGTCCGTTTGAAGTGGTTGTAAGATTAGAAGAAGCTATGTACCGGCTAGCTCTGTCGGCAGACTTGGGTGGCTTACATGATGTGTTTCACATCTCGGTGCTGCGGAAAGCCATGAAAGATCTAGCTCAAGTGATCAAGGATGATCGTGTGCCGGCGGAGTATGCACTAACAACGAGAGTTAAACCCATTCAAATCAAAGATCAAGCCGATAAACAGTTGCGGAACAAGACGGTAGGAATAGTTAAAGTCCGGTGGGACAATTGCAGCCGTGAGGAGCTTACATGGGAGCGAGAGCAGACCATGCGGGCTGAGTTTCCCGAGCTATTTGTGTAAACTGATTGAATAGTGAAAAGTTTGTTGTAACATGAAATTTTAATGTTATAACTTTTTGTTTGCTGGTTGTCTTCCACTGTACGAATTTCGAGGACGAAATTTCTTGTAGGAGGGGAGGGTTGTAACAGCCCAATTTTTCAGCACGCAAATTTTTAGGTGAGACGGCCTGGGACACGGGCGTGTCTCAGGGCGTGTCCTGCTCGGGTGCGGAAGTGTCGCGAGTTCGACTAAAATGCATTCGACGAAGTGTTCGGGAGGAACACGCCCCATGCCACGGGCATGTCGGGGGCATGTCACGGGCGTGACCTCCCCTGTAGACACTTGAGTTCTTCGATCGACTAAATGAACTTGACATTCATTGACAGCAAGAACACGCCAGGCGACACGGGCGTGTTCTATTCGACACGGGTGTGTCGGGAGGGTGTGTACCCCTGTGGTCGATGAAATTTGCTCGACGATCGTCGAGTGCAAGTACACGCCCCATGTTACGGGCGTGACTGGGCCGACACGGGCGTGTATCGTGGTCGTGACCTATTTCAGGATAAGGCGGTTCATGCACCGCTTAGAGTACACGGCCTGGACACGGGTGTGTCACAGGGCGTGTCGGACACAAAAAGTGATTTTCCAGCCTTTTCGTGGCCGTCCATTTTCTTCAGCTGGGATCTAACAGCTGAGAGTCCCCACTGCTTCCTTAAGGACGAAAACTGAGAAAGAATTCTCATTTTGTGTTAAGGCCATTCTCTTTTTAAAATTCTAAAGAGAGAGAGGGGAAGGAGGAAGAAGAACAAGGGTTGATCTTTGGTGGAGCTTGAGAGTGTCAAGCTGAGATCCGAGGCCATCATTGCGGTTCTTCCTAGCCAGTTAGGAGCTCATGACACCGAAGCGATCTTTGAGGGTAACTACTTTTTTTCATATCCATGTGAAGTCTTCCTTTTGGCATATGCATTTGATTCCCCCACCAAAGGGTGGCTTGTTGTGGGAGTCTTTTTGTTGATTCATGTAATCCCCAGTTGGTTGGTATATAGATCCGGAAATGAAAGTATGGAGTAGGCATGCTATGTGAAGCCCATCTGGATAGGTTGGTTTGGATTTGTGATGTTGCATACGAACCGGAGAAGACTCCGTGATAAACATGTATTTTATGAGTCGACGGATTGGACCTGTGAAAGGAAGTAATTGGTAGTCCAGGAAAATATCCGTATTATGGTTGTGCTATTAGGTTATACATGTGATGCGAGTAGCAGGAAGTACTGGATTGTAAGTCCAGGAAATACCCTTTTGAATGCTTGATGTGCATGGGTGATACTTGTGAAAGGAAGTAACATGAAGTACTGGTGTGCCCTGGAAAATACCCTTGACATTTGTGACGGCAGGGTTGGACCTGTGAAAGGGAGTAACATGAAGTACTGATGCGCCCAGGAAAGACCTGCTGATGATGTGATATGAAATGGGTGTAAGGAAGTACTGGTGCGCCCAGGAAAATACCCAGATTGTGAACAGGATTGGTGAGACTGACCCGCGCCTTTTTGTAGCCCCGAGTATGCCATACTCGGTGATGGCAAGGCGATTTGAGCAACGGGGGGTGGAGGGTCCAACCTCCATTATGTTCGTCTGACATGAGACCAGAAAGTGCGGTCTGTTGGAGCGCATAGCAAGAGTCTTCGGCCTATACGCCATGACACATTTGGGGGATGAGGGCCATCCCGGTGTCCGAAGACTAGAACTCCGGTTTCAAGCCATAGAGTGAAATGCTCAAGTGATTTGTCGTTGGGGTGCGACCCTGAGACGGTGGTGGGACCCGGGTTTGCCGGTACACCAAGAATGTGCCTTGAGTGCACAGATCGTCGGGCTGAGTGGCTGACGATTGTGATGGCATGTATGTGCGTGAGAGCACATTTTATGTTTTATATATATACATGCTTGTGATATGTTATGCCAGCAGGGAAGAATACCTCTGCCCCGAGAAAAGGGGTAGGGTCGTTGTAATTTGGTCAGCTGAATGCTGACCGTTGCCTCTGTTTGCAACTCTTGGGTGGAATTTTCCTATGCAGGTGTTGGAGAACCGAGCGGGACGCTTAAGGGCTGAAGTCCTTGCTGCTTTTGCTGCTGCCACTGCTAGTCCTCGAGGGCTAAAATAAATGGAAGTGTTATGTTTTCTTTTGATTTGGCCGGCCTGCGTGCCAATGTTTGAGTCCAATGTTTGAAAGCCTTGTAAGGCTATAAGTCCAACTACTTGTATGTGTAAGAAATTCCTATAATGTATAAAATGTGGAGTTTTTATATGTTGGACATTCAGGTGTGGAGTTCAAGTGTCGTGTTATAGGCTTCCGCTAGAATGCAATGTGTTAGGGTGCGCTGCGCTAGTTTGGTATCACACCGTAACTTCACCGTCTGTTTTGTGGCCTATGTTGTGGGGCCCCGGCTAGACCTTCTAGTATATGTTATGTGAACGGATGAGGTTGTTACATCTTGCTCTTCCACCAGGCCTTCTGAGTGTACTATGGCTACTCTAGCAACTTCCCACCCTACTGAAGAGATCCCTCCTCCAACTCCATCACCTATAGTTATCCCACCTCATTCTCAAGTGGTACATCAACTTCCCTCCAAAGTCCATACCACAGTTCCCACTCCCACACCTTCATCATCCCCACTACATCCATCCCAGACTCATATTCACTTTCATACATCTCCTTTCACCCAGCAAGATCTACAGATTCCATCCCACACTTCTACTCCCTCTCCCCATGGCACACCCATTACATCACCAACTTCATCTCCCTTACCCCACCATCTAGACAACATCCCATTCTTCAATCTGCCTTCATCCCCCCTCAATACATCTACTACTCCTGAAGCACACATGCAGGATCCTCTACCCACTCCTCCACCATCATCTTCCATCCCTCCCTCTGTTTTCATTGCAACACCTTCTGAAACACCCTCTGCCTCTCCACTATTGGATCCCTCCATCATACCACAAATCATTGCCCTTCTCACTCCCCTTCTTAAAACCATTATAGTAGAGGTCATTTCACCTCTTGCTACTTCCATTTCCTCCCAAGCTGCAAAAATATAGCTCTTTTTGCTCCTTCCTCTTCTGTTAGGGGCCTGGCCTCAGTACCCACTAAAACCAGGCAGGTGGGAGATACTCCATGAAGAAGCAGTAGCAGCACCAGATGCAGTAGTAGCAGTAACAACAACAACAGCAGTAATAACAAAAATAGAAAAAGCAGCAGCAGAAGCAGATGCATATGCTGATCAAGATTTATTTGATTTAATTCATTTTATTGAATCTGATATGAAAATAGATGAGCAGGTCCTAGAAGAAATAACAACTGCTGGTGATTATATTATAAATCCCACAGTTGATCTGTTGAATTTGCTGAAAGTTTTTGATACAGCTTATTGGAGTGAACATCCAGAAAACAGCATACAACCATCTTTGGATATAGTCCCATACACCTCTCCCATAAGCCCCAAGGTTGCCAAGTAACTAAAGGCTAGCTTGTTACAATAGAGGTTCCGGCTATAGAGGTTCCAGCCATTCCATCTCCACGCAGAGCTGTTTCCCCCATTATCTCATATCCTCCTACTCCAAGTTTTGTTATGGATGATTCACCCATGCCTGATGTTGATGCATTGATCATGGTTGACATTGAAGAGGGAAATAATACAGTTGCTGAAAGCATTATTATGTATAGTCTTCCTGCTTCAGTTCCAGCTCCTCATCCAGCTCCCTCCCAGCCAGAGAAACCCATAATATCTACTGAGGCCCTAAGAGAATTAAATGCATTATATGACAATCCACAAAATTCTTCTTTTGAAGATGATGATGAAGATGACTCTGATGATGAGCCCAAGAAAAAGAAAGTGTCTAAGAAGAGGAAAGCTCCTCCACCTCCTGCCCCAAAACCAAATCTAGCAAATAACACTCCTTATTATATACTCCAGAAGATCACACCTTATAAGGGCATGCCAGCATGGATGTGGCTATCCAAAAAACAACAAAAAGAAAGGAAGAAAAGCAGGAGATATTCCCCACCTCCTCAAACATACAGAAAGGATCCTCCTCCACCTACTGCTGGTGCTTCACGTTCTTCAACTCAGAGGACAACCCAGTTTCAAACCTATCAAAGACATCAGGCTAGGTCCTCCTCCTTAGGAAGAAGCCAACAAAGGAATTATTCATCTGGCAAGCAGCAGCATCAACAACATTAAGAGCAATAAGTCACTGAACATCAAAAGGCTAAAAGCCCCAAGAGACTTTCTTCCCCTCCTATACCCTTTGAAGATCCTGAGACAGCTACAACTACTAAGATGGCCAGATTCCAGGAATTGGTTGGCCTATCCATGATCAACAAAGCAAGAGCTGAATAAAAGGATCCATCTGAATATACTACAATGTCCAAGTACAGAAAGGAAGATCTTGAAAGGTTTGCTAAGGTTAATAAATTTTTTAATGTTGATGATTATATGAAGTTGCATCCTGAAGCTGTAGTGCCAAGAGCTACCTCCCTGAATATCATTGGAGCTACTGACATGACAATGATAAAAGCTCAAGCAGCTGATCCTAACAGGGAAATTAAATTTACTCAGCCAGGTGATAAAGCTAAGGAGGATAAGCCAAAGGAACCCAAGAAGAAGAGATGAACATTTTGAATTATTCTTAATCTCTCTATTATTTTAAAACTGCATGTATATACACTTGATACAAATCTCTCTGTGTATATATATAATGCATATGTTAAAATTCTTGCCAGATATATCTTTTCTTGTTTTGTTAGTAATGTGAGTCTGCAATTAGTGACCTTACCCAAATAGGGGGAGATTGTTGGATCCCTAGTTGGATTTGGGCTAGGTTCACTAAACTAGGATGCTTGACCCAACATGTATAGCTAGGGTCATGTATGAGTCTTAGAGTATAGGCCATGTCCTTGGAATCAACACTGCATGGACAAGACATCAACAAACTGCAAAAAGACTCAAGACTTAGAGATTTCAAAGACTCAGGAAAATGAGTTCGACGTTCGTCGAACTCAGGTCGATGAAAGCCGTGCTAAGCTTGACGAACTTAGAGAAAATTCTCTGAGCTGAGCTCGACGAACTTGGTACTTAGTTCGACGATTTATGGACACTACATTTCAACATTCCAAGTCCAGAATTTGTCTGAACTCCAGTCGATGAACTTAGTTCTCAGGTCGACGATTGCTGGGTATTCTACTTCAACATCTTCTTCGAGAAACATCTAAGTATTCTAAGACTAGGATCACACTCAAGTCAACGAACTCACCTTCTCAGCTTGACGAAACTAGTTCTTAGGTCGACAAACCCAGTTCTCAGGTCGACGATTTCTGGACAAGTTACTTCAACATTCTTAAGTCCAAGAAACATGGAATTCTGAACTCCAGTCGATGAAGTTATACTCTCAGCTAGACGATCTTGATGCACAGAATTGGCAAGGTTCCAGAGAAAGCAGTTGTCTGTCCTCAGGTCGACGATCTTGGATCTCAGGTCGACGAACAACTATTATCTGCTCGACGAACTTAATTTCTCAGCTCTACGAACTCTGGACACAGGTCGACGAATTTTGTTCTATGCTCAATGATTTTTGTGAAGTTCCAGACTTGGATATTTTACTCCCTCTGTCCCTTAATTTACTGCAATAATTTCTGAGAAATCAATGCTTAAATATTCTCTTAATATTACCGTTAGACGCATCATTGATTATGGTATTCATCAGGATTATTGCTTGCCGATTTTCTATGGGACAATTGGGGAAATCAGTAAATGCAAATATTCTACAGGACGTCAGTATTGAATGAAGGAAGAAATTCAAAAATCAGAAGGAAGATTCCTGGGAAAATATAAAAAGGATTTTTCACCTTTTCCGGATAGAGAGTAATAGAGATTTTCTTCTTATCAGGAGAACACGCAGAGAACAATAGAGTGACAGAAATCATACAGCAATAGAGAATAAGAAGCCCTAGCCCTTGACCAGAGAAAGAATAGCAAGCTGAAGAAGAAGAAGAACCATTTAAATCAAGAGTCTTCTTCTGTCATCATCTCAGGATTCTTCAAAGGAAAACAAACACTCTATCTGTCAAGAAGCTCCTGGATACCTGCTGGTCTAGGCTGAAACTTTGAAGACCTACTCACCCTGCAACAAAGCTCAAGACTTCCTGATTTCTTTATCTCAAGGGGAGCTTTGTTAAAATCAAGATCCACTTAAGTCTTCTCAGTTGTATTTGAGAAAGAGAAGACATAATCACTCTCTCATCTCCCACTGTATAAAGGGTTCTTAACTCCTTCAAAAGTTATTCCTGGTTGCAAGTCACCTGATAAAAATACTTGAGGATTGGTTTTTGAGCACCTGATCAAAAGCTCATTGGTGGCAGTCACCTGATCAAAAACCTGAGTGGATTCCTACCAGTGTGGTAGAAGAGTGGATGTACCCAGGTTGGAGAACCACTATAAAATTCTTGTGTTGTCTAGTTGCTCCTTTTCTTTTGTTCTTGTTGTGGTTGTGTGGCTTGGCTTGTTGTGTTTATGGTAGTTGATTTAATTTCTGTAGCACCAGTGATAGATTAAGGCTCCGTTTGGGGGCACTTATTTTCACTAGTAAAGCGGTCACGACCGCATGTACCGGACCTTAATTAAGTCTCAGTTCATGCGGTCGTGACCGCTTGACCGGTGAAAATAAGTCCTCCCAAACGGAGCCTAAATTATCTTAGGACTGATTTGTTTATTAGCAAAATTTTTATAAATCCTAAATACTCTATTCACCCCCCCCCCACCCCCACCCTCTAAAGTATTTCAAATCTAACCCTTACTTTCACATGGTCACACAACACTATCAATGCTTAAGATGTTGTAGATGCAAAAATAGGTTAAGGCAGAAAGCTTTGAGCAAGGCGTGCTCACTCAACGCTCTCAACGCCTAAATAACAGAGTATGGCTAAGGCACAAGGAGTTGAGTGACGTGTGCTCACTCAACGCTGTCAACGCCAAGCATGCAAAAAAGGCTGCAGAAATGGTTAAGGCAAAACGCATTGAGTGAGGCTTGCTCACTCCATGCTTTCAACGCCTAGATAGACAGAATTGTCTAAGTACTTTGGCGTTGAGTGAAGCTCATTCACACAACGCATGTTCTACTGATGCTTGATTTTTGACTATGTCTTTAGGTGTTGATGTCTGCAAGTCAAAAAGTCAACCTATTCAAATTGTTAGCGGCAAAGCTATTGTACATGACAAAAGGCGCCGCAGACCTACTGTAAGACAGTTGGGCGTTAAAGACCATATGCAGCTGACATTATATGTTTGGGGCCCACAACTCAAAAAGTCGTTGGGACATAAATGATAAAAGGAAAAGCCTTTACAGAGAAAGATAACTCTGGCAGCAGAACTGTACAAAAAGTTCTTCTTAATTGCAATTGTTGCTGTGAAGAGAAGAAAAGAGAGCAAAAAGACTGGAGGTCTAATGGATCAAAATGTTAGTTGTTGGTTTTCATCCACGACTACAGGGAGATTAGAGAAAATCTATGAAGAAGTGCAAGAAAGTTAGCTGGTTGTATTTTCCATCTACACCAGCAGATTCTACATAGATCCAGAGGCATAACACTGAAGAACATCTACTAGAGTCTATGAAGAAGTTAGGGCTAAACTTCCTTAGCCTGGGAAATAAAGAATAAGCAGAACCTTTTCTGCAAGTTACTTTCAGCACAAGCTGTTATCCTTGTTGATGTGAAGAAGTTAAGCTGAGAATTCTTAAGGTCAGGTAGCAGCAAGCTTTGCTGCAGTTACTTCACAGCTCCAGTAGGAAAAATCCCTCGTTCTGTGAAGAGGAAGCTAGGATTGAGTATATCTCAGTTAGGGTAAAGGAAGACTCAGGAAATACATTCCTAAAGTCAAAGCTGGGCTGAGTATATCTCAGTTAAGGTAGATTGGCACAGAGAAATTTCTCTTGTGTCCAATCAAGAACCTCACCAACTCACTTCCATCCTGTTGGATCCTTTTGGATCTGAGTGGTAGGATCAAGTTTGCTCTGAGGTAGGATTTTGTTGAGAATCTGAGCTTTAGGACTTGGCTTCAAGTCTGAGGTAGGT
This sequence comes from Platanthera guangdongensis, assembly GCA_039583875.1. Lineage (NCBI taxonomy): Eukaryota > Viridiplantae > Streptophyta > Magnoliopsida > Asparagales > Orchidaceae > Platanthera > Platanthera guangdongensis. The sequence continues at coordinate 249,521,483 of CM077151.1, read as the reverse complement.
GGTCAATTGATCACTGAGCTGTACCAGAGTGTGACTCTCTGAGGTAGGATCATTTGGATCTGAGGTAGGGCTATCCTCCTAGCCTGAGTATAGCGCCTTTGGCCTGAGGTAGGTAGTCTGCTGACCACTGAGTTGTAGCCCCTTTGTGGTTGAGCTGTAAGTCATGGAGGAGACTGAGATATCCTGAGGGATCTGAGGGGTAAGCTCTTTGGAATAGTAGTTTTGGAGAAGTGCCTAGTCCAACAAGTAGTTGGATAGGTGGGAGGGAAAGTGGATGTACCCTTGTTAGGGGAACCACTATAAATCCTATGTGTTTTGTGTGTTTTCTCTGTGTTGGTTTTATTGCAGGTTGCAAGTATTGAAAGTAGAATATAATCAACCAATAAAGCATCAAACTAAAAGAAAATAAAAGATAGTCACTAAGGACTAAGGAACCTATTCACCCCCCCCCCCTTCTAGGTGATTTAGCTATCCTTGAAATCAAAGACTATCACTTGCTTCACTCAATACTTGTGGACTTGGGCAATTTTCTGCATTTCTAGTCAGCTTCTCTGAGTCCATCTGTCAATGTCACTTGGATCACCTATCCAATCAATATGACATAGACTAACCTACATGCATGAACTGAAACATACATCAAATACAACTATGTGTATATCACTGAGTTGAAAGGGCTTCTACAAATCAAGTACATTATTTCCAATGTACCCAACACCCTGTCATGACAAAACCATCCTAGGGCTCTAGTTTTTTGAGGGATGTTACACCCCGAGCTAGCCCATGAGATCTATGAAGATGCGAGGGTACTACTCTAAGGAGAGGAGGGGATGAGATTTTTTTTCTTACTTGTACAGGACTATCTACTATGGTCATTCTATGTTTAGGTTGTTTATTTTTCGTTGAACTTTGTATACGCCTTCGTGGGTTTTCCTTTCATGATTTATGTTTCCTTTCATGCTGAGACACACTGTGATGAATTTCTTCCGAATAAATTAACTTTTATTATCTATTAATGTTTTGTTAGGATGCGTAGACTTACGAGGAGAATGTTTCGCCAGTGGGGTCATGGGTTAGGTAAGAGGGTGACACCTCTTCGGACACATGAACCTTTTGGGGGAACGCTCGCCCTGGGCATAAGGATCCCCCTTGTTTTTGAAGGGGGATCCTTACAAATGGTATGAGCTATAAAAATGATCTAGATTATAAAAATCATCACAGGTGGTCTACCGTGGCACGATATCTAGTTCGCGGATGAACTATGCAATATAAGTGTGGTGGACAACAACATAATCATGATGAAATTGCACGCAAAGTTCCACAAATAAAAACCCAAATGAGCAAAACCCTTAACTTAATACATAGTCTTGAGAATTGTTTGAAGTTCTGATACGTCTGTTTTAATAAGTTTGAGCAGGAATTTTGTGGACCCAGCTTCAGGGTGAGAGATGGGGACTACTCTGCGGATACCAATGAGTACATGTACAATCCAGACACCCCGATTGAGCAATGGGCCGCTCCACTCCTAGTTGTACCCATTGCCACTACAGTGCTGGCTCTGCCGACCCCATTCCACTAAATAGAGTTGGGGCTGACATTCACCATATTATTGTACACCTTTCGAGCCTCGCTGTAGTAGCTCCAACCACAGGTGACACATGTCCCTACAGATGCTGAGAGACTAGTGATGTTCACGAGGTTCCGACCCCCGGCCTTCAGAGGGACAAAGTCAGCCATCCAGATAGAGGACTGGCTCGCCAGGATCGAGGAGTTATTATGAGTAATACAATGCCCTCCTGACGATGTAGTTTCCCTAGCTACCACCCTTCTGGATGGATATACGAGGCAGTGGTGGATGTCCATCTTACAGACCGCCTGCAGGCACCGCTGCCTGGTTGACATTTCCTAGAGGGACTACTCCACCCTAGTGATGGAGCATTTCATTTCTGATGCCGACCGGGCAGAGCTTCAAGAGCGTTTTCTTCACCTTTGATAGGGAACTATCACGGTGAAGGAGTATTAATAGGAATTCTCCTACCTCGTTCAATGTAAATGGATCATAGCCACTGAGGATAAAGATGAGGCCAAAAGGTTCTTTATGGGCCTTAATGATCTCATCCAACAACCATTGATGACTGCATCAAATGCTCTTTTTGAGGTTACTATTCATCTTGCTAAGACGATGAAGGCAGATATAAAATCAACTCGGGAGAGGAACAAGCTAAAGTGGCTAGCAGAGACACCCCCAAGATAGAATTAGAGGGATCAGGGGAGGCAGCAGCTTGGACGTGGAAATGACAGGGGGGACTACATGAACTATGACTGAGGAGATCGCCACCAGCTACATCGAGAACACTACCGGAGGAGGACACCTCCATCTCTTCCAGCTCAGCACCAGACTATCCCTGCACAAGCATATGCAGTTGAGCAAAGGCCTTTCGAGAGAGGTTGATTTCACTGCAATGAAGTGGGGAATTTACGACCTCAGTTCCCACTGCTAGCACCAAGAGAAGTACACCAGGAGTTTCAGCAGTGTGGAGGTCGTGGTCATGGTAATCCCGGGAGAGGACAGCAGTGACCTCCCCCACATGGCTATGCATTGGACTCAGAGAGAGGGCACGCACCACCGCTAACGTGTTGAATGGTACGTGAATTTGTCTTAGGCACCTTAATTGTTATATCTTCTTCTATATTCTTATATACATCATTGTTCAAAAAAATTAATTGTAACCATAGGGATCCTATGGATCAATGACCGAGCAGCTTGAAGGCTCTTCGACACAGGTGTCACTCGCTCTTTGTTGTCCCATTACTTCATACGTTGAGAGTCGGGAGTGGTTTACCTGCAAGGAAACCCACTAAATGTGAGACTCCCTGATGGCTCTGAAATTGCATATTCAAACCTTTGCAAATTTAGAGTCAATATCGGTGATCAGGATATGGTTGTAGAAGTGGTGGTACTACAACTTTCAGGGTTTGACCTGATATTGGGAATGGATTAACTCGCGTAGCATGCGGCCCATATCGACTACCAGAACAGAAATGTGTCTCTTCAGGTGCCGACGGGAGGAACAATCATTTATCACGGTATACCCTCTATTTCCCACCTAACACTAAGTTCCATAGAAGCAACAAAGGTTGTTATGATTAGTGAAGAAGTGTTCGTCATCTACTTCGAGATGACTGGGCAAACATTAGAATTGACTGAAGTTAAAGTGGCGAAGGACTATCTAGATGTCTTTCCAGATAAGCTCCCAGGCTTACCTCCACATCGAGGGGTGGGGGGGGGGGGGTGGATTATTAGATTCATCTGGTTCCTGGAGCTCGCCCCATCTCGAGATCTCCCTACCAGATGGCACCAAAAGAGCTAGTAGAGTTCAAAGTTTAGCTTCATAAATTGGTCGATTGGGATTCGTCCGACCCAGCTCTTCTCCTTGTGGAGCACCTGCGCTCTTTGTGAAGAAGAAGGATGGATCCATTCAGCTCTGCATCGACTATCGAGAGTTTAACTGACTGAATATGAATAACACTTACCCCCTTCCAAGAATAGAAGACTTGTTCGATCAGTTGTGTTGGGATCAGTGTTTCTCCAAACTCGACCTCCGATCAAGATACTGTCAGCTCAGGATTGAGGACAATGACATTGAGAAGACTACATTCAGCTCTCATTACGGGCAATATGAATTCACAGTGATGCCATTCGGGCTCACAAATGCCCCAGCAACAATCATGTCTCTAATGAATCTGGTGTTCGATCCATACCTCGATCATTTTGTGATTGTATTTATTGACGACATTCTAGTATACCCAGCTTCAGAAGAATTACATACAACACACTTGTAAAAGGTACACCAAAAACGTCGAGAGCACCAACTGTATGAAAAGTTCTCAAACTGCAAGTTTTGGCTAAAGGAGGTTGGCTTCTTGGGTCATATTATTAGTGCTGATGGTATAACGGTGGACCCAACAAAGATTCAGGCTGTCATGGATTGGCCACATCTTCGTTCAGCAGTAGATATGAGGAGTTTTCTTGGTCTTGCGTGATATTATCGTAAGTTCGTGGAGGTATTCTCCAAAATAGCACTACCACTGATATCACTGACAAAGAAGGATGCACTGTTTATATCGACACCGCAATGTGAAGAGGCCTTCTAGGAGTTGAAATGGAAGCTTACCTCCACCTCCATACTGACCATTCCCTCAGGCCATGAGGGATTCCAGGTGTACACAGATCTTTGTCAACAAGGCTTAGGAGTAGTCTTGATGCAAAATCAGAAGGTGGTTGCCTAATCCTCTAGACAGCTAAAAGTGCACGAGAGAAACTATGCCTTACATGACTTGGAGAGAAACTATGCCTTACATGACTTGGAGAGAAACTATGCCTTACATGACTTGGAGTTAGGGGCAATAGTCTTTGCACTAAAGATATGGAGGAACTACTTGTAAGGCGTCCGATGTGAGGTGTTCTCAGACCACAAGATTCTCAATTATGTCTTCACATAAAAAGAAATGAACTTACGACAGAGACGATGTTGGGAATTCATGTGTGATTATGACTTTGATCTTCAGTACCACCATGGAAAGGAAAACATGGTCGCGGATTCTCTACGTAGTACGCCTTTATCGGTTGGATGGTGTGTACCCCAAGAGACATGGTGCATGCCATCGAAGAGATGGTAATCATGGTGATCGACCTGAGAGATTCAGTGGCGACCACACATCATTTATATTGGATGGAGATAAAATACGATATACGGGACAGGATAATGGAAGCCCAGCCGGATGACCCATTATTCGAGGATGGGATTTCTCGTTTGAAAAATGGAAAGGAACACCTAGATTTTCAAATAATAGATGAGATGCTCTACTTTTGAAATAGAATATTTGTTCCCTCTGGTGGGCAGCTTCGGCAAGAGATTCTGTATAAAACTCATCACACATGCTACTCCATCCATCCGGGTATCACAAAGATGCATGCAGATCTGAAGAAGTCATTTTGGTGGCCAGGGATGAAGCGAGATAGGGACTCTTTTGTGACGCATTGCCCAACCTGCCAGCTAGTTAAAGCATAGTGCAAGAGCCCCGCTGGGTTGCTACAACCACTTCCCGTCCCATAGTGGAAATTTGAGGACATATCCATGGATTTCATCCATGGCCTTCCCTGCTCTCGTACGGGGAATGACTCTATTTGGGTGGTGGTTTACCAATTGATGAAAGTGGCGAGATTCATTCCTGACTGTCAAGATAATGGTGTTAGTAAATTGGTGCGTCTCTTCTTCAAAAATGTTGTTCGTTATCACGACATGCTAAAGACTATAGTTTAAGATCGAGATGGTAGATTCACCTCCAATGAGTGGCGAAGTGTTTTGGCATGTTTGGGAACCAAACTAGAATTCAGCATGACATTCTACCCTCAGACAGATCGGCAAACAAAGCGCATAAACCAGACTTTTGGAGGATCTTCTTTGGTTATGCTTGGTAGATAAAAACGAGCCATGGGAGCGGCTACTACCCCTTAGTGGAATTCTCTTATAACAACGCATACCAGACGTGTACTGACATGGACCCGTACGAAGCCTTGTATGGTCTAAAGCATCGAACTCCACTTTCTTGGGGCCAAAATGAGAATCCAAGATCCTTGGACCAGTTTTTATGGAGAATGTCACCGAAATCGTTGGGATGGTGCAGGAGAGGCAACGTAAAGCCCAGAGCCGGCAGGCTAAGTATTGTGATGCTCATCATCGGCATGTCGAGTCTGCAGTGGGTGATACAGTTTTCTTGAAGATTCACCCTCACCGCATAGTATCTCGACTTTGTCGCCAACGGATGTTGAGCCCAAGATACATGGTGCCATATACCATCACAGAGCGGATTGGTGAAGTGGCGTACAGGCTAGAGCTACCACTAGAGTTACAAGGGCTACACAATGTATTCCATGTCTCGTCATTAAGGCAGCCACTACTATGCCCCGAGCACATTATCTGGGAGACTCCGGAACCGGTATAGCCCGATCGATCTATATCCCTCATGCCGTGCAGATCATGGATACCAAGACAAGGGTCTTGCAAAGAAAAAGGGTCCCACTTTCCCGAGTACAATGGACAACTCCGGGACCGAGGAATCTACAAGGGAGCCCGAAGATTAGATGAGTGAACTCTACCCTGATCTTTTTACATTTGGTAACACATAATATCTTATTCATACCACTTATTAAAGTAAGTTAACCTACCATTTCCGGAACACCACAACCCAATCGAATTTTCGAGGAAGAAAATTTTGTTAGACTTTTTGGATTTGAAACATGCCAATCCTGTTTTTAGACCCCCTTAGTGCTATTTGACCCACTAGTGTTCTGCGGGCTTGTTCGGAACCTAGATAATAGGCTAATTCCCTATTGGGTGTGGTTGACCTAATAAGTCACTCAATCCACACACAATGACTTTTGAGCAATTTTCGACTTGAATGAATAATAGACGCTTATATGTGCGCAAGTGACTCGTTAAGTCCTAGTGAGTCCAATTAAGACTTGAAAATGCACTAATACTATAAACAAGTCAAATTGATCTACTTCGTCACAAACTCATCGCGCCGATCAAATTAAACTTGTGTAAACTCAAGATCGTTATAATTAGGCTAAACGTACACTAAGCCACCCGACTCGATCAGCCTATCGACGGGAGGTGACCTTGAGCCAACAACATGTTAAAGTTGCTTCATTAGGCCACATGACTAAAGGGATGACCTCAAATTTAATTAAAATATTTAGATAAATTATTTATTTAAATAATTATTAAATTAAATGATTAAGGAGAAATAGTAAAAATAACAAAACATATCCGAAAAATCTCAAATTTTTACCAAGAGACCCTAAAAATAGTAATATTGATTTTATGAATTAAAATATATTACCTAACTTAAATTTATTTTATTTTAATAATGCTAGACACACTATTAAAATTAAAGAAAATATAAAATTACGTCCAAAAATTATTAGAAAATTCATGAAAATTCCTAAGGGTCCAAGAAGCCTGTGTTCAAAGTTTGAAATCAAATTTATTTGTATTTAATTAGTTATTATGTTTTGGGTCCTAAATTTGTAATAAACTACAACCTAAATTAATTCTCATCATCAGCAAGGAAGGATGATTATATGGAATTAAATTTCTTACCTTTAGAAGCCCAGGGGAGGAATACGGGGGCAAAAATCATGGGGGAGGCATTTAACCCCAAGGAAGGAGGATTTATTTCCTTCCTAAAATGTAAAATCAATCTCCACACATATATGAACCCCAAGTGATGTTGTATTTCTTTTCCCTACCACCTTACACCCCTAACCAGCAAGAACCGGAGCTCCGACGACCACCCGACAAGCCCCCTTCCCCAACTCCGGCGATCTCCACCACTGATGGCCACCCGTCGATCCCCTCGCTTAAACGACATGTATGTAAGTTCCTACGACTCCTCTCTGCCCTATATCTATTTCTCATCGATCCCCCCCCCCCCCCCCCGTCTTCGATCATCGGAGACGGCAATCCCGGCCTTGGATAGCTTCGGACCACCCACACCAATCTCGTCCTCCATCGTGGGTTTCGATCTTGTATGGGGTGTGTGAAGGGGAGAGAGGGTCTCCACGTCTCTCACTCATGGCCCTTGAGGTGGAGGAAGCAGTTGGAATCCGCTTTAGTAGCCACTTTGATCCAAAAAAAGAAAACAGAAAAAATGCAATACCCTTTTTCTGGCCATTGCTGGCGGTGGCCGGCCGCCGACCACTATCGCACTGGAGCGCCCTCCTAGGGTTCTCCCACTCGAGGTGGTGGCCGGAGCTAGCTCCCCACTGGAGGCAGTGGGAAAGGCCCGCAATGTAACACATCCCCTGCAATGACCGTATAATATGGGTCCGGCCGGGGCCCCACAACATACGAACGCCACATCTTTAGTATTATAAGTTGATATAGCTACCCAAACTCAAAACACTTGCACAACACAGCGGAAACAAAGCATAATTAGAAGTTATTCACTAACCAAAAGAGTTACAACAATGGCCTTAAGGCCTACTACAAAAGTCCATACTCATGTAAATTTACAGTCATGAATGTGCATAGCACTCCTAGTCTACCTCGACATGCAAGCCAGACAAAAGAGTCTCAAACAAACATCATCATAAATGTAGTGCTACAAAAGAGGAAAAAAAACACTTCATGGGGCTTAGGCCTTTCTGGCCGGCGTGCTAGCTCCTGCTTGCGATCCTTGCCCTATAAAAATTATTAGTAATGTGGGTCAGCAAAAGCTGACCTCAAACTGTGTAACAACACATCTCCTCCCGGCCGCCCCTAACGGACCCCGGGGAAACCCTCCAACCTGCAAGTCAGCACTTCGTATGCAATATAAATATCTATAAATAGAAAAGCATTAAAACAGGCTTGGATGTCTCAATCATCATACACGTTCTCTACTGGTTGAGCATATAATAAGAGGGCCTACTATGCAACATGAATGCAACACCCGGGCTTCACCCAAGGCACCCTACTGCGTATGCATCTAGCACAACATCACATCATTTGGCTACTTACATTTCCCCATTGGCATAAAGCCGCAAACACTAAGGGAGACACATCTCCCTCAAACGGCGCACAGGCCGCCACATGGAATTCTTGCCAAGGCCCCACCCGCTCGTGGGCTTAGCCCCGGGCTTGCCTGCAAGCTCTGACGTCTCAAGTCAGGATTCCAACAAACACAAACTGACCGATTCCAAGAAGCCTTGCTGGACCCCACCCGCTCATGGCCTCATTGCCCGAGCTTGTCCCAAGCTTGGCATTCTCGTCAGTCTCACAGAAGGGGACTAGTCTCGCCGGGACACTCTCCACGCATGATGCAAATGTCATGGGATAGCCAGCCGACCACAGAGACATAGCCACTCCTTTGCACATCACAAACCAATACTAAACCACCCTAATTCCTCATTTGTACTGCAGCGTTCCCGCGCACCAAGGAAACCATCTCCAACTCGTGCGGAGCTAACCTTGTCCACCAAGGAAACCATCTCCAACTCATATGGAGCTAACCTTATTCCCCAAGGAAACCATCTACCGCCACGAGGAGCTAACCTTGTCCGGTTCCAGCTACACGTACTCTTTCGAACAAAGGGGGAATCACCACCACAAAACAAACGGCATCTTGCCGCAACGAAATCTCTACAAATTCCTAAGTTCGTATGCAACATCACCGAGTCGGACTAATGGTCGCGACTGCGGCTTCATCCACCATGCCTAATCCACTAGCGAAGCGGATCTCTAATGCAAAATATGTTGGGGACGGACTCAATCGACCCGGAGGTTCCTCTTGAACCTTGGCAACCAAAACACCTCTCATTCGAGGGGTTGGTACCCAATAATCTAGAAGAAAAATATGCTAAAACATGCATCCTAAAGACCGAGAGGAGAAGTGTCGTTAACTTCCGACTCCTCTTCCTTGCCATGGCAAAATAGCCGGATGAACACCTTCGCAAAGTCCTAACCTTCACGGATCTGGACTCGGCTCGCGCTTTGGAGCACCGAAACCTCTCATACAGCCCAAGACTTTCTTCTCCTTCCTCCTTGCTCTAGCTTCTCTCTAGAACTTAGTAAGAGAAGACTTGGAAAACAATGAGGGTTTCCAACCCTAAAATCGGGCTTATCTTTCCAAGAGATGGCCTGAACCGTTAGATCCCAAAGTCAGAAAAGAAAGGCAACGATTCGCCTGGAAAATAGAAAATCTGGGCCGAACACGGCATGGCACACGCCCGTGTCCAGGGCCGTGTCCCCCATTCGCCATCGCGATTCGACGCACCTGCAAAAGCACACGGGATTGAACACGCCCCTATTCGATCTAACACTCCCGTGTTCCCAAAGACACGGCCGTGTGGTCGGCCGTGTTCCCTCGAATTTTATTCCCGAAAACAACCCGAGAACTACAGGGGTACTGGACACGCCCGAGACCTTACCCGTGTCCACCACAACATGCCTGGGCTCCAGCCGTGTTCACCGACACGGCCTTGGACACGCATGTGTCCTTGGCCGTGTGCCTTGTCTCGACACTCGGCACTGCCTGTGTGTCGACACCGCAGAAAAACGTCAAGCAAAGATCGTCGACTAAACGGGACACGCCCTGTGACACGCCCGTGTCACAGGCCGTGTGCCCTAGTCTCGACACTCGTCGAGCGAAAGTGTCGACACTTGGGCCGAGTGTCGACACGGACTCGACACGCCCTGCGACACGCCCGTGTCGCAGGCCGTGTACCTCAATCTCGACACAATGTCGAGCGAAAGTGTCGACACCTGGGCCAAGTGTCGACACGGCCTCGACACGCCCTGCGACATGCCCGTGTCGCAGGCCGTGTTCACCAGTCTCGACATAAAGTCGAGCGAAAGTGTCGACACTTGGGCCGAGTGTCGACACGGCCTTGACACGCCCTGCGACACGCCCGTGTCGTAGGCCGTGTTCCTCCTGCCAGAAACCCAAAATTTTTCCAGAGCTACAGACTGACCCTCTTGCAAAACTGGGGTGTTACAACTCTCCCCCCCCCCCTTAACAGAATTTCATCCCGAAATTACAAAACAAAAGGGGTACAAAAACTTAACTTGTACCTTACATGAAGAGTTCTGGATAATCTTTTAGTATGGCCTGTTCTAGCTCCCAAGAGAACTCCTCACGACCGCAGTTGTCCCATCAAACTTTCACGAGTTTAACTTCTTTATTTCGCAACTGCCGAGTCTCCGAATCCTCTATAGCAATTAGAAGGACTCGCGTCCTCAAGTCTTCCTCAATCGGCACTGATGCCGGCTCAATCACTACGCTAGCCTCCACCAAGGCTTTCCTCAAAACGGAGACGTGGAAGACGTAATGCAATCCACTCAAATCCGCGGACAACGCCAACCGATACGCTTCTTCTCCTACCCGCTCAACAACTTCAAAAGGCCCCAAAAACCTTGGACTCAACTTCTTGAGCCGACGAATCCATGAGACGCCTTTGAATGGCTTGATCTTCAAGTAGACCCAATCGCCTACCATGAACTCCACCTTCCGGTGACGAGCATTAAAGTATTTAGCTTGACGGTCCTGCGCCACCTTCATACGCTCTTGGATGGTCCGTACCAACTCACAAGCATCAACTACCACATCCTTTCCCAAAAGTTTGGTGTCTCCCGCCTCTGCCCAAGACATTGGCGTTCGACACCGCCTCCCATACAAAGCTTCATATGGTGCCATTTTTATGCTTACTTGAAAACTATTATTGTACACGAACTCTACCATGAAGAGGTGATCCTCCCACTTCTTACCGAAATCAAGGACGCACATTCTCAACATGTCCTTCATAGTACGGTTCGTTCTTTCAGTTTGCCCATCAGTCTGAGAATGGAACGCTGTACTGAACTTTAGCTTCGTGCCCAAGCTCTTCTGAACCAATCTCCAGTCCTTGGACGTAAACCGTCCATCGCGATCACTGACTATGCTTTTAGGAATTCCGTGCAGTCGCACAATGTTGCGAACATACAACTCCACCAGCTTCTCTACGTTGTCCTCTTTCCGATTTGGGATGAAGAAAGCCACCTTGGTTAGGCGATCCACGATCACCCAAATAGCATCATTACCATTCTGCGATCTAGGCAAACCATGCACAAAGTCCATGGAGATGTCATCAAATTTCCACTCAGGAATTGGAAGGGGCTTCAGGAACCCACCCGGTTTCTGACATTCGGCCTTCACCAAGGCACAAGTTTGGCAACGATTAACATACAAAGCTACATCTCGCTTCAACCCCGGCCACCAAAAGGATTTCTTCATATGCAAGTACATCTTTGTACTGCCCGGGTGAATGGAGTACTTTGAGAAGTGAGCCTCAAACATCAACTCCTCACGGAGTTTGCCGAACTGCGGAACACAAACCCTTCCATCCTTTCTCAAGATTGCATCAATCATCTCCCAGGCGCTGCTCTCGCCCTTTTGAGCTTCCAACACAAAAGGTTGAAAATCCACATCCAACCGAGTCGCTTCACGAATACGATCGGACAAGTTGTTTTGCACTTCAATCCAGTTCAACCGAGCCACGCTAGACTCGCCTCTCGCAACACATTCCAACCCAAGGGACTCCCATTCTCGTACCAACCGCTCATCATGAGCTTCGATCCAATTTCCTTGCCCCGAGTACTTTCTACTCAAAGCGTCCAACACCACATTGGCTTTACCCGGCGTATACTGAATCGCCACTTCGTAGTCTCCAAGAAACTCAACCCATCTATGTTGCCGCATGTTCAAGTCCTTTTGGTCCAAGAGGTACTTCAGACTTTTGTGATCCGCGAAGATCTCCACCCTTGCGCCATACACATAGTGTCGCCAAATTTTCAACGCGAAGATTACCGCCGCCAATTCCAAGTCATGGACGGGGTAATTCCTCTCATGAGACTTCAGCTGTCTAGACCCAAAAGCTAACACCTTGCCATGTTGCACCAACAAGCAACCCAAACCGCATCCCGATGCATCACTGAAAATCTGAAATCCATTGGTCCCTTGAGGTAAACTCAGGATTGGAGCCATCATAAGCCTCTCCTTCAGTGCCTCAATTGCTTGACTGCACTCTTTGGTCCATTCAAACTTATGGTCTTTACGAGTGAGTGAGGTGAGGGGGAGAGCTATCTTCGATAAATTCTCCACAAATCACCTATAATACCCGGCTAGTCCAAGAAAACTTCGGACTTCCGCCACGGTCCTCAACACCGGCCAATCTCTGATGGCTTCCACTTTCGCTGGATCCACTACTACCCCATCACCACTGATCACGTGGCCCAAAAACGCCACCTTGGCAAACGAAAACTCGCACTTTGAGAACTTCGCAAACAACTGGTTCTCCCTCAACACTTGCAGGACCACTCTCAAGTGGGTCTCATGCTCCACTTCAGATTTGGAGTACACCAAGATATCATCAATGAAGACAACCACAAATGAATCCAAGTATTCCCGAAATAACCGATTCATAAGATCCATGAACATAGATGGTGCGTTCGTCAGCCCGAACGACATCACCGTAAACTCAAAGTGTCCATACCTTATACCGAAGGCAGTTTTGGGTATGTCCTCATCTCGAATTCGCAGTTGATAGTAGCCTGACTTCAAGTCCAACTTTTAATATACCACTGACCCCACCAATTGGTCGAACAAATCATCTATCCGAGGAATCAGATACTTATTCTTGACGGTCAATTTATTCAGCTCTCGGTAGTCTATGCATAGGCGCATGCTACCGTCTTTCTTCTTTACAAATAACATCGGCGCGCTCCATGGTGAAGAACTGGGTCTAATATACCCTTGCTCCAACAATTCCTGTAACTGAACCTTAAGTTCCACCAACTCCTTTGGTGCCATACTAAATGGAGGACGCGACACCGGTCTAGCCTCCGGCACTAACTCGATCGAGAAGTCGATCTCCCGCCGAGGAGGCGCTCCAGGAAGTTCATTCGGAAACACATCCTCGAACTCTGCCACCACAGGCACTTCCTCAATCGTCAACTAGGAGAGACGAACCTCCAATAATGCTACACGCGCTACACCACCCTGGTTAACAGCCCGCACCAACTACATGGCCGAAATCAAGGAACAGGCCACTCCACACAGGCCCTCAAATTTGACCTCCGCCTGCCCTTTGCTCTTTAGGGTCACTACCTTGGACAAACAATTAATGCTAGCGCGCTGCTCTGCAAGCCAGTCCATGCCCAAAATGACGTCGAACTCAACCAATGGTAACACCGCTGCTACCAAAACGAAAACAACCCCGTCTAGCTCCCAACAAATGCGACCTTTAGCCCCGGTGGTCATAAATGACCCATTAGGCATGCGCACTTTAAACTCCGCGTCCGCCGAGAACGACTCAACTCCTATTCTCCGGATGAAGATCTCCGCAAGAAAAGAGTGTGATGCTCCCCTATCAAATAAAACCCTAGCGGGGTACCCGGAAACTAAAACGAAGCCTACAACATAGACAACACACAAAAGGAGGTCTAAAAGTATGAAGCACAAATGCAAACTTATATTTTCTTCATACCTGTCACCACATCGGTTTGACAGATCGCTTCTTGCTGTCCAAGGTTGTAAGCCCTTGGTTGCACCGGTTGGAACCGAGAAGCGCTCGACTCCGCCATCTTTCCTTTCTCTGCAGCACTGGGGCCCGAGCACACAGACTGCTCCTGCTTTGTCTCTTGCCCCGCTCCCCCTTGCTGACAAGCACGGGCTATGTGCCCAACCTTCACGCAGTTGTAACACGTCAGCAGTCCCCTAGAGTGAGAACCCCCAGGCGTCCAGTTGCTCCTCTCACCAGATCTGGAAGTGTGACGCTTCTTCCTCCACCTACTCCCATCAGACTTTCCATGAGATTGGGAAGGCTTCCCTTCCCCTTGCTTGGGAGTAAAACCCTTTCGACGCTGGGTTCCCTCCAGATCATTCTCCAAACTCCTAGCGGCTTCAACTAGTTCATTAAATCCCGCCCTCTTCATGGAGATGAGGGGTTGCCTCAGATTCTCCCTCAACCCTCGGTAGAAGAGGTTATCCCTCTCTACATCATCCGCCATTGTCGTTCCCGCATAACGACCCAATCGGGTGAACTCCTGCACGTACTCATCCACTGTCTTGTCTCGCTGCATTAGATGCAGAAACTGCCTCTATAGGGCCAACCGTGTAGAAACTGGAATATACCTCTTAAGAAAAGCGTCCCCAAACTCTTCCACCGACGGGGTGCGTCCTAGGAACTAGCGACCGCTATGGCTCACCCATCACAACTTGGCGTCCCCTTCCAACATGAAAGCCGCGTACTCAGCTTTATTTTCCTCTGGCGTCTCTGCCGCCCTTAACAGTTCTTGAATGCGAACCCACAAGTCCTTCGCATCCGTTGGCGTACCAGCTCCCTTGAATGACGGGGGATGGAAGCTCAGGAAATACTTCATGTGTCGGTCTCCATGTCCGACAACTACCCTCTCCGCCAACGGCTCCCCTCGCCTGGCTTCTCCGCCTGGCACGGCCGTCGCCGTGTCCGGTGTAGCAGGGGTTGCTACCTGGGCTGCAGCTGCCACTTGGGCTGCCACCATCGCTTCTGCAAGCATACGGCAGAAGTCGGCTGGGTTTACACCCGTGCCCAAAAGACCTGGAGCAGTGGCACTGCTCGCCGAGAGATCATCCCTTGCTCTTGAAGTGCCCGCCTCGTTGCTTGCACTCTTCAGGAAAATAAGAAATATGGGATTAGTCTCCAATCTCAAGACTGAAACATAAGGACACTCACGGTCCCGCATTACTCTTATGTGGATAACTTCTCTACAAATCGACCTCGAATCTAACCTCGCCTCTGATACCAAATTGTAACACCTCCCCTGCAATGACCGTATAATATGGGTCCGACCGGGGCCCCACAACATACGAACGCCACAGCTTTAGTATTATAGGTTGATATAGCTACCCAAACTCAAAACACTTGCACAACACAGCAGAAACAAAGCACAACTAGAAGTTATCCACTAACCAAAAGAGTTACAGCAATGGCCTTAAGGCCTACTACAAAAGTCCATACTCAAGTAAAATTACAGTCATGAATGTGCATAACACTCCTAGTCTACCTCGGCATGCAAGCCGGACAAAAGAGTCTCAAACAAACATCATCATAAATGTAGTGCTACAAATGAGGAAAAAAATACTTCATGGGGCTTAGGCCTTTCTGGCCGGCGTGCTAGCTCCTGCTTGCGATCCTTGCCCTATAAAAATTATTAGTAACGTGGGTCAGCAAAAGCTGACCTCAAACTGTGTAACAACACATCTCCTCCCGGCCGCCCCTAACAGACCCCGGGGAAACCCTCAAACCTGCAAGTCAGCACTTCGTATGCAATATAAATATCTATAAATAGAAAAGCATTAAAACAGGCTTGGATGTCTCAATCATCATACACGTTCTCTACTGGTTGAGCATATAATAAGAGGGCCTACTATGCAACATGAATGCAACACCCGGGCTTCACCCAAGGCACATTACTGCGTATGCATCTAGCACAACATCACATCATTTGGGTACTCACATTTCCCGATTGGCATAAAGACGCAAACACTAAGGGAGACACATCTCCCTCAAACGGCGCACAGGCCGCCACATGGAATTCTTACCAAGGCCCCACCCGCTCGTAGGCTTAGCCCTGGGCTTGCCTGCAAGCTCTGACGTCTCAAGTCAGGATTCCAACAAACACAAACTGACCGATTCCAAGAAGCCTTGCTGGACCCCACCCGCTCATGGCCTCATTGCCCGAGCTTGTCCCAAGCTTGGCATTCTCGTCAGTCTCATAAAAGGGGAATAGTCTCGCCGAGACACTCTCTACGCATGACGCACATGTCACGGGATAGCCAGCCGACCACGGAGACATAGCCACGCCTTGGCACATCACAAACCAAGACTAAACCACCCTAATTCCTCATTTGTACTGCAGCGTTCCCGCACACCAAGGAAACCATCTCCAACTCGTGCGGAGCTAACCTTGTCCACCAAGGAAACCATCTCCAACTCATACGGAGCTAACATTGTCCCCCAAGGAAACCATCTACCGCCACGAGGAGCTAACCTTGTCCGGTTCCGGCTACACGTACTCTTTCGAACAAAGGTGGAATCACCACCACAACACAAACGACATCTTGCCGCAACGGAATCTCTACGAATTCCTAAGTTTGTATGCAACATCACCGAGTCGGACTAACGGTCGCGACTGCGGCTTCATCCACCATGCCCAATCCACTAGCGAAGCGGATCTCTAATGCAAAATATGCTGGGGACGGACTCAATCGACCCGGAGGTTCCTCTTGAACCTTGGCAACCAAAACACCTCTCATTTGAGGGGTTGGTGCCCAAAAATCTAGAAGAAAATGATGCTAAAACATGCATCCTAAAGACCGAGAGGAGAAGTGTCGTTACCTTCCGACTCCTATTCCTTGCCATGGCAAAATAACCGGATGAACACCTTCGCAAAGTCCTAACCTTCACGGATCTGGACTCAGCTCGCGCTTTGGAGCACCGAAACCTCTCCTACAGCCCAAGACTTTCTTATCCTTCCTCCTTGCTCTAGCTTCTCTCTAGAACTTAGTAAGAGAAGACTTGGAAAACAATGAGGGTTTCCAACCCTAAAATCGGGCTTATCTTCCCAAGAGATGGCCTGAACCGTTAGATCCCAAAGTCAGAAAAGAAAGGCCACGATTCGCCTGGAAAACAGAAAATCTGGGCCGAACACGGCCTGACACACGCCCGTGTCCAGGGCCGTGTCCCCCATTCGCCGTCGCAATTCGACGCACCTGCAAAAGCACACGGGATTGAACACGCCCATGTTCGATCTGATACGGCCGTGTTCCCAAAGACACGGCCGTGTGGTCGGCCGTGTTCCCTCGAATTTTATTCCCGAAAACAACCCAAGAACTACACGGGTACTGGACATGCCCGTGTCCTTACCCGTGTCCACCACAACACGTCTGGGCTCCAGTCGTGTTCACCGACACGGCCTTGGACACGCCCGTGTCCTTGGCCGTGTGCCTTATCTCGACACTCGACACTGCCCGTGTGTCGACACCGCGGAAAAACGTCGAGCGAAGATCGTCGACTAAACGGGACACGCCCTGTGACTTGCCCGTGTCACAGGCCGCGTGCCCCAGTCTCGACACTCGTCGAGCAAAAGTGTCGACACTTGGGCCGAGTGTCGACACGGACTCGACACGCCCTGCGACACGCCCGTGTTGCAGGCCGTGTACCTCAATCTCGACACAATGTTGAGCGAAAGTGTCGACACCTGGGCCGAGTGTCGACACAGCCTCGACACGCCCTGCGATATGCCCGTGTCGCAGGCCGTGTTCACCAGTCTCGACACAAAGTAGAGCGAAAGTGTCGACACTTGGGCCGAGTGTCAACATGGCCTTGACACGCCCTGCGACACACCCGTGTCGCAGGCCGTGTTCCTCCTGCCAGAAACCCAAAATTTTTCCAGAGCTGCAGACTGACCCTCTTGCAAAACTGGGGTGTTACACGCAAGGGCTCAGGTCGGGGTGGCTGGCAGCCACCATGGACCTGGAGTTCCTTGCTCCAGTTTCCTGGCCACTAGAGGCTGCGAGACCCGCCGGAGCGCCCTTCCTGGGCGAAGCCACCATGGGCAGTGGCCAGAGCAACGACGGCTCCGGCCGACCGGGGATGGCCCGCAAGGGCCGGATCTACGGTGGCGTAGAATCACTGTTAGATCCGTCCGACAATCACTGGTCGTCTGTTTACCTCGGACGGTCTGAGCCAATGATTGGAACATGGACACATCAGGTGCAACCCTGGTGGACAACTCCTCCATCTTTCACTGTTGCAGTCGTTGATCTCTGCCAAGATCCGTCCGCAGAACACTTGATTTCTTAGGCTGAAATCTGGCCGCTTTTGAAATTTTTTTTAATCATTCTTCAAATGAAATTTTAATTAACTTATATGCAGATTTGGAGAAATTTTGTAAGACACGATATTGTCGATAATTTTATGGTCTACAACTTTAATGTTAAAAGTTTTTTTTAACATGTATTGACTTCATATCCACACAACTCTGCCTATACGCCGAGTTCAACTCAACGCAAGTATGAAGTTGTGTTGGTCTCATCTCGACGCGACTAGTCATATCTGTCAACTTCATATCGACACAACTCGAAATTTGTATCGAGTTCTAGTCAAAGCTTCTTCCCAGGGCAGAATCTAAATAAATTTAATTGAACCATATCTCAAGATTACTATTTCTTTAAACATGAATGCATTAACTATTTAAGAAGAGGACAAGATGCAAGTAGTTGTTGGTTTAATAGAATAACACCCTTTCATCCAAATGGGTATCATGAAAGAATTACTTATACTATCATCACCCCTTATAATGAAAAAATAAGTAATTGGCCCAAGGTAACCTGGGTACCGACAAATGTTTAGTTGTTTGTGTAGGTGAGGGACTGTCCTTCCACAAACCAGCTATGGTTCTTGGACAGTGGCTCCCCGACCATATGATTGGACATAAAGAGCTGTTGTAAAACTATAAGGCCAATGATGACACAAAGGTAATTTGTGGTGACTCTAATTACGTTCAAATAAAAGTCTATGGTGTGATCAAAATTGGAGGCATCTCTTTCTCCAAAGTAACTTATTTTGAAGGGCTTCATCATAATCTCATTATTATTAGCAAACTGTGTGATAGTGAATACAAAGTTGTGTTCACTCACAACTTATGTCAAATAATCAACAATAAAAAGATGCAACTGTGTTATCTAGCTTTAGGAAAGAAAATGTATATGTGGTTGATTTTAACACAAATGAAAATGAAATCTATTAGTTCAATGCTAATATAAACAAAAATGAGCTTTGTCATAAGAGGCTTGATCATCTTAACTATAAAACCAAAGCCTAATTAGTAACGAATAACTTGGTAAGGGGCTTGTCAAAAAGGTAAGTATAGAAAGCTAAATCCATGTAGAGCATGCCAACTACGAAAATATATTAAAATATCATTCAAAATAATTGGTTATAATGATTCACTTAGAGTATTACATTTATTGCATATAGATCCATTTGGTCCCATCTCCACTCAAAGTTTAGGAGGAAAGTCCTATACCTTAGAAGTTATGGATGATTTCTCTAGATTTAGCTGGGTGTTCTTTCTGAGAGCTATTTATGACACCTTTTGGATCCTATCAAAACTTATTAAACATATTCAATCTGAATTCAACACTCGAGTGTCTATGATTAGAAGTGACAATAATATAAAGTTTGAAAAATCAGTTAATTTGTAGACACTGTGAGGATGGAGGCATACGACAATTTTTCTACTCCAAGAACTCCCCAACAAAATGAGGTAGCTGAAATGAAAAAAAATAGAATGCTAATTGAATCAGGAAGGACATTATTGGCAGAGATAAACCTGCCTAAGTCCTTCTGGGCTGAAGCAGTTAATATTGCTAACTATGTTCTGAATAGGAGCCTCATTCACAAGACTAAGTTGAAGACTCCCTATGAGTATTGAAGGGAAAGTCACTTATAGTCTCATATTTTAAAATATTTAGTTATACTTGGTATCTTCTCAGTAATGGGAAGATCTATCTTGCCAAATTTTACAAGAAGGCTGATAATAATATATTCTTAGGATATTCATCATCTAACAAGGCCTATAGGTTCTATAACAAGAGGACTCTTAAAATAAAAGAGTCCAAGCATGTAGTGTTTGATGAAGCTAATGCATTTTCTAAGGGAGAGGAAACTTCCATGAAATATATATTGCAGGAAAAAGACTCTATAGTTGCTGAGCAAAAGCAACTAAATTGAAGGAAAATAATAATAAATCATCTAGAGAGAACTTTCAACAGCTGAAAATCCTGAAGCTAACTTAGACGATGAATTCCTTGCAAAAATTATTAATGATTCAGCTCTAAACCCTGTTTAGAACCAAGTGCATGAAGCTGAACTTGAGCATGCAAGAGAAGATGATCCAACTAAAGAAGGTATACAACTAGAGAACACTCATACACTTTTTGCGACTAAAATAGATCCTATGAGGACAATCCTCTAGGATCACCCCAAACCCAAGTGTTAGGAGATGTAAATCTTAGAGTAAGGACAAGGAACCAACTGTCAATTGAGGCTATGCCATAATGGTTCTTTTCTCAGTATGAACCTAAGAAGTTTGAGGAAGCATAAAATGATCCCCACAAGAATGATGTAATGCAGAAAGAGCTAGCTAAATTTTAAAGGAATAAGGTCTTAACCCCAGTGGAAATACCTAAAAACTACTCTTTCATTGGAACCAAATGGGTGTACAAAAATAAGTTGGAATCCAATGGAGTAATAATCAGGAACAAGCCCAGTCAAGTTGCTCAAGGTTATATGCAAGAAGAAGGAATAAATTATAATCAAATATTTGGACCAGTTGCCAGATTGGATGCAGTTAGGTTATTTCTTACCTATACTGCCTACAAGAAGATCAAAGTCTACCAAATGGATGCCAGAAGTGTCTTCCTCAATGACACAGTTTATGAAGAGGTCTATGTTGAATAGCCTCCAGGTTTTATCAATCCATCTCATCCTTTATTGTTTATAAATTGAATAACACTCTATGTTTTTTAAAAAATCTCCAAGAGCTTGATATGAGACTCCACTTTTCTCTCAGAACACTCTTTCACCAGAGGAAATATGGATAGAACACTATTTACTAGAACCCATAAACAATAATTGTTAATTGTCAAAATCTATGTGGATGATATTACCTTTGGATTTATAGACCTAAGACTTTGCAAAAGGTTTGCTGACCTAATATAGTCTAGGTTTGAAATTAGTAGTATGGGGGAGTTATCATTTTTTCCTTGGTCTCCAGTTGAAGTAAAGTAATGAGGGCATTTTCATATCCCAGTCTAAATATATAAAAAAACACATAAAAATATTTGGGATGAAAAATGTCTCCATCATGAAAACCCCCATGGCTACCAATGTTGTTATTAATAAAGATGAATCAGGTCAATCCATCAATCAGAAAACTTATAGAGTAATCTTTTACTTTCGTCTCTACCTTATAGCCATCAGGCTAGATATATGATTGCCATATGTGTATGTGCTAGGTTTTAAGTTGATCAAAAGGAGTCACACTTGAATTCGATAAAAGGAATTCTAAGGTATCTTAAGGGTACACATGCGCTTAGGCTATAGTATCCAGCAAAATCAAAATTTGCATTGTATGGATAGTTAGATGCAGATTATGCTGGGTGCAGATTGGATAGGAAAAAGACTTCAAGAACTTTCCAATTCTTGGGTGCAAGACTAATTTCTTGGTTTAGCAAAGAGCAAACATCAGTCTCCACTTCCATAGCAAAAGTTGAATATATAGTTGCTGGAAGCTGATGTTCACAGATATTTTGATTGCAAAATCAATTGCTTAATTACAATTTAGTTTCACAAATTCCACAATTTTTTATGATAGCTATAGTAGAATCTTTATTGCCTCTAATCCAGGACAAAACACTAAGAAATAAGACATCACTTAGGCACAATGAAGAGAAATGGAAAATTTCCCTAGAATATGTGTCCACTGAAGATCAAAGGGCTAATATTTTTACTAAACTTCTTGATGAAATCAAACACAAGCACTTCCTCAATGCATTGGGTATGCTTGATGATGTTCAATGACCTATAATAAATTAAGCACAAAATAAATCTTTCATCATATTATATTGCTGGGAAAAATTAGCAGAAGACTTAAAATTTAGGTCTGTAATCGGCGGAACGACGAATAAAAGTCGACGAAACATCGACTTCTACTCGATGCAATGTGCAGAGTTGGCGACTATGAAGAGTTTAATTCAACACAACGCATGCGTCAACAGATGGTCTAATTAAGATACTATCAGAGTTACGCCGATTGCTAATCGACGTAACGTCGACTTGTATTAGCACACATCAAAAAAGTTCCATAACTCTCGACGTATCTTCGATATATATATTAATCATATGTTATAACTAAATATACTTTCATAATTCTTCATCTTCCTCTCTATCTGCTTTACTGCTCTCCTTCTTTCCCATTTATTAAGTGTCTTTTTAGGTACTCAAATGGCCACAATGCTCAATGAATCCAAAATCAGGAGTGCACTCGATAAATTCCTGAAAGAGCTGGTTGTGGAATTTACAAAATCAATTCATATCTTCTCTGAAGGTTGTTCCAATAAGATGACTATATAGTAAGATTGCCTCAATGGTCTCTCTTATTCCATGTAACAAATAGAATATCAAATGAATGAATCTCATGTCCTTATAGAGGTCTTTCAATCCTTTTCAATGCTCAAAAGAAGGGGAGAGTCTGGGTAGGATCAAGTATTGTTCACAAATCAATGATCGTGATCTAGGCAATGCTAAGACTTAAGAGAAACAAGATGAACAAGGTGTTAATGACAGAGTCTCGTAAGTTGAGATGGTTAATCAACCACAAGATGGTGACAAGATTTAAGAGAAGCTTTTAGAGAAAAAATGAATGTTCCCAAGAAAGAAATTCAGAAACCAGAGAAAAAGATGAACATTATATATACTATGGCGGTCCATGGCTCTTCATATGTTCCAGAAGGAGAGACAGACATTGAGTCCAGATTACTATTATTTCTCCTAGAGACTAAGACATGGATAGTTATTCTTATTACTCGGGGGGAGCCAAGTTTGTATGGAAAGATTTTGAATAATATGTCGAGATCTATTGAAGAAACTTTTAAAGAATATAACATCTTTTCTTCTAAAAAAACTATTCTATGAAGAGGACAATTTAAAATCATTCAAGAATGATATACTCAGATGATAGAACAAGTTGACAAGGATCTGAAAAAAATACAAAATATAGAGCCGAGAATTCTTGATTATCTTCTTCAATCTTCTTTGCTAGCACTATAATAACAAATTCAAAAAAATAATCTGAGAAGATCCTTGGATCCGGAGCTTATAACCCCAGCAAATTCTTCTCCCGCAAGAGTTTATCTATTCAATGGGATCCAATACACTTAGTGCCAAATAGTCCACAGATACCTATTGAGTGGACTCATCCATAAGATATTCTCTTCTACTTTTCTCTTTCTCTTATCCTCATCTTTCTTCGTCCACTAATTGAGTAAGGAATTTTTAGAATCACTCATTAAAGGATTCAATTTGTGGTTCTAAGAGTTTTCTTATCAAAAGACTCAGTTTGTGTTGGTTCAAGGTCTCCTTATCAAAATATCTAGGAGTTGGTTCTGAGTCTCGTTATCAAAAGTCTCGGGCATTGGGATAACATGTTCCTTCCAAAGTGGTAGAAGAGTGGATGTACCCAGGTTTTGGGAAACAACTTTAGCTTTCGTGTTTTCTGTGTTTGTTGGGTTTTATTTACTACAACATATTTCTGATCAATTGCTTGTGAATGAAAAAATCTGAACTAAGTTTAAAATCTGTAACTTGTTGCAAACCAATCTTTTAAATCATTATTCACCACCTTCTAGAGAACACTTAGAGGTATTACACGCAAATGTTCACACTTTCAAAAAAAAAATTCAATCGTTATATTGAGTTCATCTAGGTTGATTTATTTATTACCTGGAGTTTAATGCAAATCATCATATGTTTGGTTGATAAAATGGCTCGAAGTTTACACTTATCGTCTAACAAGAAAACTCACTAAGAATGTGCTTGAATAATATAAAGGATGTTTTGTAGGAAGTTTAGTTGACATCTGAGGTGCATGTACGCTTTGTAGAAGATATTATGGTTGAAATTTCATCAATTGAGACTATATGCATGCCAAAGTAGAAGAGGTACTAGTTAACAAAGTTTTCTTTGACGTGTTGTTGAAATGATCACGACTAATATGAAACATTCGACTTTATTGACTTATTACTTCGAATGAGTTTATATAATTTGTTGCGCTAGTAATTGAGGATGTGAGAAAATGAGATATTTTAGGAGAAGGTTAAAGAGCTACCATAAATACATAATATTAAATATAGTATGAGCACGGGAACCGTGTCATCATTATTGATATTGAAAGCAGATGATGAATTTACACTGATAGACATGTGATCAAAAAGTGCATGATTGACTATAAGCTTTTTACATATCAACGGGGCAATATACGGTGCGGGCTCGAGTACTTTTCATGATGGACTGTTGGATTGTCCCATCAAATTCCTATATATTCTGATAATAAGTGGAAGGTTGCACTCAAAATGAGAGATAGAATGTATACATACCTAGTCAAGCTATTTTCATTAGCAATACTTCAAGTGCACTCACGCGGTAAATGAACCAAGTTCTAAATAAATTTTCTGTGTCCTCGTTGTAATTTATTTTAATGTACCTTCAAAAGATCAACAACGAAATATCAAGAGTATAAATGAAGACATTAAGGCTGCATTCCTTTTGTAATTTTTGGGATAACAGATTTAGTTTTGGTCCAAAACCAAAAACACGTAGGTTTTGGAATTGAGCCAAAACTTAATTCTTGTATTCATTACTAGGATGTTTTTTTAGGCACATGAATTGAATTCATCTGCAGGATGAAATTCATGTTGAATTTTCTCAAAGTGGTCAGCAAGATAGTGTAATGTCAAATTAATATCCTCGGAATAATCCAGATCACACTTTGATCATGCGGAAACCAGGAAAGCAAGCTTCAAAGACCAAATGCAAATAGAAGGCACAAGCAGATCAGATATTTATTAACTTATTTAAAGGGCGAGGTATACGTGGCGAGACATGATTTCGCCAGTACACATGAAAGAAACAGAGAGAATAGAACAATCCGGGCGGACAGAACTGGAGACCGCCGAGACCTCCTAGTCTGCCAAAGTCGCTGAAGCCGCCCGAACTGCTGTTGCTAGAAGCCGAAGAGAACACGGAGTCCGCCGAGACCGTGAGGTCATGCGGACACATCGTTATTCATTGACTGCTGCTGAACTGAAGAATAGACCGCCTACCCGCATGAGTCTGGCGGACAGGTTATTGAACTTGGAAAAACTGAAGAAGAGAAAACTGCTAAGCCGCAGAAGCGACCTGCTGAAACCACATAATGTAACCGCAAACTTCATTGATCCTGACTGAAGTCAAAGCAAAACTCCTGGCTTCACAGTACTAGTCGCGCGACCTGCAAACAACAAACAGTTATCTCTACTCAACCCGCGAGGACAGGAAAGTCCAGACCACAACAATTAACCAAGCCTCAACATACTATTCACGCAGTTACTGTAGATGTGTCGGGGGGTCTATTTATAGGCGAGGTGTGGAGTGTGGTCACCACCCTAGTGAATAGAGTCACCGCCCTAGCCCGCGCGCTAACACAACCCCATCCGCCGAGTGCGCAAGGACATAGCCGGATTTCAACTAACCCGTCAGGAGCCAAGACAAAGGTGTCCACCACCAGGCGGACTTCGCACCAGTCCGCCCACACTATGCGGACAAGGCAACCGCCCACATAGCCTGCAAACACAGCTCCAACCCATGCTGCATCAGTTCGCACACTAGAATGAGGACAAGAGGTAGTCTGCACAGCCCGAGAACAACACCACAGTCCGCCACGAGTCTACGACCAACATGCAGTCCGCTCGATCAACACCGGACTCTTCGGAGATTGCGGACACCCTGCACTTGTCACAGAGTGTGACGAAGTCTAGTAGAACAACAAGAGCATGGTGCGAGCTCGGCAGATAAGGCCCTAGTCTGCCAGCTTCCAAGGCAGATCGTCAACGCTCCACCAGAGCAAGACAAAGCCCCAAGCTCCTACTCGCACACTGCCAAGCTAGTGTCCAACTGCCGGACTCGACATCAGTCCGCGCAGTCCTCCACAAAAAATGTGGCTAATGCCCCCTACAACAACAGAGAGCTCGGTGTAATGCCCCCAATTTTTCGATGATTTTATTTATTTGGGTAACATCAGATTTATGATGTCGTGGCATTACTTTTAATGTCGAGTTAACGACGCAATGTCGATAAGGCATTTTCGCGTCTGTACGGTCTAGTAGGCCGAATTCTTATTGTAATGTGAAGATTTTGCATTTGGAAATTAAACTAAGTAATTTTGGACTTGCTCGTCAAGTTTCGTCGCAATCCGAGCATTTTTGGAGTCTCGGCGCGCGATGGAAGTTTTGGACTGTTTATGTTCGCCCTACACTTCGAAGATTAATATCTCGGAAATGGCTCGTCAGATTCTGGTTTTGATTTCGCCGTTAGATTTGTAACATTACTGTTTGCCTTCGGTGCAAGTTTTGCTTAATTCGGCGCTCGTTTGGGCTTCCGTGTTGAGTCTTCTCGAGAAGCTATGGTTCTACTCGATTAACCCATTTTTGATTTTACTCGGGTGCCATTTTGAGGGTCAAAATGGCATTCTATCAAAACCTGGTCAACATGAAATTAGTTTGTCTCGACGATATCTACAACTTTCATGGTGACCACTTTTCGATTTGAAGTCGTTTTGAACCCCTAATTTCGTTGTTTCTGCAATAACTCGAGTGGTGAGCTGCTACTCGAGTATATGCTGCTTCTACTCGAGTAATTCATCTTTTAACTCGAGTAATGAGCCTCTACTCGAGTATATTATGTTACTACTCGAGTAGTTATGTTACTACTCGAGTAGGTATGTTGTTACTCGAGTAGGTATGTTGTTACTCGAGTAGGTATGCTGCCACTCGAGTAGGCTGTTTCGTTTTGCGTTCATACATCGTTTTGAGGGTCACAACGGTGTCGTATCAAAAACTAGTCAACATGAAATTTGTTCGTCTCGACGAGATCTATAACTTTAATGTTGAACACTTTTCGATTTGAAGTCGTTTTAAACCCCTAATTTCATTTTTTACGCTATAACTCGAGTGGTGATCTGCTACTCGAGTATATGCTGCTTCTACTCGAGTAATTCATGTTTTAACTCAAGTAATGATCCTCTACTCGAGTATATTATGTTACTACTCGAGTAGGTATGTTACTACTCGAGTAGGTATGCTTTTACTCGAGTAGGTATGCTGCTACTCGAGTAGGTATGCTGCCACTCGAGTAGGCTGTTTCTGTCTGCGCTCAGAGGCCGTTTTGAGGGTCAAAACGACATCATATCAAAAAATGGTGACATGAAATTTGTTCGTCTTGACGAGATCTACAAATTTCATGTTGACGACTTTGTGATTTGAAGTCATCCTAGAGCTCTATTTTGGGTTCCCGCAAAACCGCTCGAAATAAACCGTTTTTGACAAAACTTTATATATATATATATATATATATATATATATATATATATATATATATATATATATATATATATATATATATATATATATATATATATATATATATATATATATATTCTTGGACTTAGGTTTTAGAACCAAACTTCATCTTCTCCGTTATTTTTCTCCCGAATCAGAGCAACGAGAGAGAGAGTTTTTTTTTTCGTGAATCTTCCGGTGGCCGTCGACGGTTCTCCGGTGCTCGAAATATTCAACCGAACTTAGATCCGGAAAGCTCTCGCCGAGAGATACGCTATCGTGGTAATTTCTTCCCCATTCCTTGAGTTTTTCGTTAGGTTTTTTCGGCCCTAATCCCTTTTCCGCCATTTTTGTCTAGATCTCAACTTCTCCAATGTTCTTTTGCCCCGATCTACGACGCGGAGCGATTCGGAGAACCTTTTCCGGTACAACCAAGGCAAGTGGTGGTTTTCCTTTGTTTTCTCTCGTCCGGTTTGATGCTAACCGTTATGTCTTGTTCCTTAATTTTCTTTCCTTTTTGTGTTGTTTTTTTTCCAAACTATGGTTATATTTAGTCCTTCTTGTAGATCACTCCAAAAAAAAAATTTATAAAATCTAGTCATGGTAATTCCAATCTTGACTAGGTGCGTACAAACGTCCTTAGAATGTTTTATCGGTGAATTAAATTGTTTCGTCTATCGTTGTTGGACGTGTTAGTGTCTATATAGGATTGTAAATCGTTTCCAAAGGTTGACCGACCGTGTCTTTCATCTAGAAAGGTCATGTAGAATCCGATGTGCCAAGTCCTGATATATTGGTGTTGTGGTTTCTTTGGTTTTTCAATGGTTTCAGGAGTTAGTGGGCGTGACCACCTCCGCAAGGTTGTTTCCTTTATTATAATCTTTTGGAACTCTACCGGTGTTTTGGGCATCTGCGGTGTATGGTGGAGTACTCTATGAATCTCCCCCGCAGTTAAACGGATTTAATCTTCGTGAGGGGTGTGTCCAGGTAAGTGACCATCTCGCTCGTGTTTTTAGATAGAGTGACCACAAGTGGTTAATAAAGGTTATGGATTTTCTTCCTTATGATTTACTCATGTTCGTCACCTTATTGCCTTGAGCTTATGGTGTGTTTGCATTGTATGTGATGATTCACGTGAGTGTTTCTTTTCTGTTTGATGCTTAATTCATATTTTATGTCAGTATTTTTGGTCTTGGGTTGGTACCCCTTTTGACCTTTATTTACCTTTGCTTAATTTTTATGCCACCATTTGTACCTACTTGCTGAGGAGTTCTGTTTTTTAGAATGCCTTAGGTTCAGAGCCGTAGCAGGTAGTGGAGCTGGTTTTGGACTCTCTTAGCGGCAGTGTCAGTGGTGGTTTTGCACCTCGCCATAGCGCGGTAGTTGTCGTTCAGTTTTTTTCTTTTCTTTTTCCTAGTTCAGACATACTGTTTACTTTGGGCTCGTGTCAGATTGTTGACGCCCATAGAGTTGTTGATGTTGCCACTTGCTAGCTGCTTTTTTCTTTAAAGTGGATGTTGTTTACTTGCTCTCTGGAAAGATTTATGCTAGGAATATATGTTAGATATTTCCAACTATAAAATCTACTACTATTACTTCATACATTACATGATTTGAAACTCTAACACGTTATTTTTAGCGAGCGTAAAAGCTATCTTTCCTACTATAATAAATTTAGAGTTCTGCATGGCATGAGTTGTCCTTTGGGGGCGTTTATTCTCATGTAGGATGCTTGAGTTAATCTAACCAAGTATTTTTCCGCAGCGTATCATATATTTTGATCCGTTGACTAGATGAGCCACTAAGCCGAGGGATACGGCTAACTTCTACTTGTAACTGATTTTCCTTAAAATAACTTTAAAAGAACCTTTCTTCATGTTTAGTTGGTGTCTGCCTGAGCGTCCACAGTTATCCCCTGCTGACGTGGCATCATGACGGGTATTTTCCCTTACTCTGATAAGCTTTATTTGTGGTGAAAATGCGGGTTGTGACAGTTGGTATCAGAGGGAGGTTGATTGGCAATTGGTCGGGCAACCTTCCCTTGTTAGTGTTAGTTGCTTATTGACATTTCGTGCACACACCAATGTGTCATCAGTACATCTTAGCCAAAGCATAGTCACTACACTCATAGCATGATAAGAAGTATACGGGGCATATTATGTATTATGGGATGCATAATATGTGTTTGTATATAGATCCACCATAGGAGGCAACATGCAACAGTTATGTAGTATGAGATGCATAACCACCATCACATGAGTGCCCATTAGCACGTTTTCTTTTCCCGTTGCATGCGATGTTATGTAGTATGGGATGCATAACATTTCATGTGTATGCCACTCATGCATGCTTTAAGGCCCTTTTTTTAGAATGCATAACACTTCATACATTGCATATCATCGCATAAGCACGCGTACTAAGTTAAGGTTTACATGATGACACATGTACACACATGATTTTAAATAAGAATAAAGAACCCATGCATTCATGTCATAGGCACAAGAGTCAATAGTATGAGAGAATATCATCCTAAGTAGTACATAACATCATTATAAAATCCCAGAGCAAGTTGCAGCATAAGCAAGTGTCTTTAAGAATGGTCTGAACCAGTCGTATTATTTTGTCGTAAGTTAGGATTTTGATGAGTTGTTCGTTTGCTTGTTAGAAATGCCACCAAAGCGTCCTGCGACGAGGTCGACTCCCCAGTCGGAGGGTGAGTCATCAGGTGCACAAAGTGATGCGATTATTGAGAGTCTGCGTCAGAGCAACGAGGCTCTGTCGAGACAATTGGTTGCGATGCAATCACAAATTGAGTCTTTGTTGTCTGCCGCTCCCGCGCAACAACCTTTAGTGCAAGAGCCTGCCTTGGGCCAAGCCGTGCCTGATACCCGTGCTCCTCTGGTGCCCCCGATGACGAGACCACCAGAAATAAATTTCATATCGCACTTCCAACAATTGGGACCTCCCACCTACGATGGGAGTGTCAACATTATGATTTTGGATGATTGTATCATCTCAATTGAAGAGATGTTTTCGTATTCCGGGATTCTAGAAGCCCAGAAGGTTATGATTGCAGCCTATCAGTTAAAAGGTCTAGCAAATAGTTGGTGGATTCGTGTAAAGTAGAGTCTGAAGGGACGCTGTTCCTGGGACTCTTTTAAGAAGATGCTCCTGAAAATGTTTCTTCCGTCGGTCGAGCAGGACCTTCTCATGAATATCTTCCTGCACCTGAAGTAGAGACAACTCACGGTGAGCGAGTACGAGATTGAGTTTAGCAAGTTGAGTAGATTTGCTCCTGATTTGGTTGCTTCGGAGGAGGGAAGAGTGAAGCATTTCCTTGGTGGATTAAGAAGTGATGTCCAGCAGTTGGCATGCGCTTATCGAGCAGAAGTATATGCTGAGGCAGTGGAGGCCACACTGAAGGATGAGGCGATCGAAAATGCCAAGAATCGAGGTGCTGCGGTGAGAAAAGATAAGACGAAAGGTGTTGAGGATTGAAGTTCTAGGGCATCCGGCCCTCCTTCGAAAAAGAAAGGTGGGGAATTTGTAGCTTCTGTAGTCGACCCGGCCACTCTTACGAAAGGTGTTTCAAGAGGACCTCCGCCCTGAAGCAGTAGCAGGTGCTCGCTATCCAAGGCGCAACCAAGGGAGAGCTGGTGTGCTCATTCTGTTCAAAGAAGGGCCATGATGTGAATCGTTGCTGGATCAAAGAAAATACTTTCTTCCAGTGCATGCAGAAGGGACACATGAAGTCTTCGTGCCCTCAGGCTCAGTCCCCACTGCAGCCTACCCCACTTAGAGCTCTGCCGCCACCACCAACCCAGGGTAAGGGAAAAGGAAAGCTAAATGTGGTGACTAGAGATGAAGCTCAGACCTCTACCCAGGTGATATCAGGTCAGATTCTAGTTTTGCTTTTACCCTACATTGTTTGCTTTAGTTTCGTTCGTTTAGTTATGTGCGTTACATTTTAGGGAAGTTTAAGGTGAGGAATAGGTGGGCGCGTGTCCTTTTTGATTCAGGTGCCACCCATTCTTTCGTGGCGCGGAGTTTCGTAGATAGATATCATTTGGAGGCGGTTCAGTTAGAGGACTCCTTTAGCGTCAAACTTCCTTCTGGAGATCTGGTGATATCAAATCACGGAATTCAGAGATGCCCTATTTGTCTAGGCAATTTCATAGCTTTTGTGGATCTGATGGTATTGCATCTGGCAGACTTTGATGTGATTTTGGGAATGGACTGGTTGTCCAAGTATGATGCAGTCATCCGATGCAAGGATAAGCGGTTGGATTTCAGGATGGACAATGGTCAACCTATGAGTGTCTATGGTTCTTTAGGTAAGGGTTCCCTCCTTATTTGTGCAGTACATGCTTGCCGAGCTTTGCAGTCTGGTTGCGAGGCGTATTTTATTTCTCTGTCAGCTTTGGAAACAGCTTTTGTTACACCACGTCTTGAGGATGTTTCGGTGGTGCGAGAGTTTCCAGATGTCTTTCCGGATAGTCTTCCAGGACATCCTCCTTAAAGAGAGGTAGAGTTTGTGATAGACCACGAGCCAGGTACTCGTCCAATTGCTAAGGCACCTTACCGTATGGCTCCGCGTGAGTTAGAAGAATTGCGCACTCAGCTGGATGAGTTGTTGCAGTGTGGTTTTATTAGGCCAAGTTCTTCTCCGTGGGGTGCTCCTGTTTTATTCGTTAAGAAGAAAGATGGTTCTATGAGGCTCTGCATAGATTATTGAGAATTAAATAAGGTAACCATTAAGAACCGATATCCGTTGCCTCGGATTGATGACCTATTTGATCAGTTGTGGGGATGCGCTGTGTTTTCGAAGATTGATCTTCGTTCAGGCTACCACCAGTTGAGAGTCCGTGAGGCTGATGTACCCCGGACGACTTTTCGCACCCGACACGGGCATTTGGAGTTTTTGGTGATGTCCTTTGGACTGACTAATGCACCCTTTGCATTCATGGATTTAATGAATAGAGTGTTCAAGGATTTCTTGGACCATTTTGTTATTGTGTTCATAGACGACGTCCTAGTGTATTCCCGCAGTGTTGAGGAGCATACTCAACACTTGCGGATGGTTTTGGAAACCCTGAGGGAGCACAAGCTTTATGCTAAGTTGAGTAAGTGTGAATTCTGGTTACCCCAGGTGTCCTTTTTGGGGCATGTTGTGAGTAAGGACGGTATTTCCGTAGACCCAACAAAGATTTCTGCTGTGATGGAATGGAAGAGACCTTCTACGCCTAAGGAGATTAAGTGCTTCTTAGGTATGGCCGGTTACTATAGAAGGTTCATGGAAGGGTTCTCCGTGCTGTCTGCCCCTCTAACTAGACTAACATAGAAGAACATCGCGTTTATTTGGAGCGATAAATGTGAAGAAGCCTTTCAAGAGATGAAAAAGAGATTGTGTACTGCTCCAGTTTTAACTCTGCATACTGAAGTACTTGAGTATGCTGTATATGTGGATGCATCACACATTGGGCTTGGTTGTGTTCTGATGCAAGAAGGAAAGGTGATTGCGTATGGATCAAGGCAATTAAAAGTTCATGAAAGAAACTATCCTACGCATGATTTAGAGTTTGCTGCAGTAATTTATGCGTTGAAGCTTTGAAGACATTTATTGTATGGCGCGCTGTGCAAGATCTACACAGATCATAAGAGTTTGAAGTACGTATTCACTCAAAAGGAGTTAAATCTGCGCCAACGTTGGTGGTTGGAGTATGTAGCCGATTATGAAGTAGAGATGGTTTATCACCCGAGAAAGGCTAACGTAGTAGCTGACGTTTTGAGTAGAAAAACGGCTGAAATCTTCAATCTGTCTGTACAATCCCTGGTGGAAGAATTCTTGTTGATGGACATTAAAGTTGGGAGTAGTTCTGTGCCTACTAGTTTGGAAGCAGAAGAGCCCTCTTGGATTTCCCTTACCAGAGTGCACCAGAAGGAGGATCCTAATTTGTTGCACCTCTGGAAAAGAACTGAGAAAGGAGAGTTACCTGATTTCTCTTTGGACGAGTTAGGTACTCTGAAATATCGGAGTAGATTTTGTATTCCTGCCGTTGGTGACATTCGGGCTAAGATTTGTAAAGAAGCTCATGGTTCCAGTGTTTCCTACTATCCTGGTTCCACCAAGATGTACAAAGATCTAAAGCAAATTGTTTGGTGGTCAGGAATGAAGAATGACATAGCAATGTTTGTGTCATAATGTTATATGTGTAAGCATGTTAAAGCAGATCATAGAAGGCCTAGTGGTAAACTAACACCGTTAGATATTCCACAGTGGCAGTGGGAGAGTTTTTCAATGGATTTCATCACAGGTCTACCAAAATCTCCTTGTGGGCACGACTCTGTTTGGGTAATAGTCGATAGATTGACGAAGTGTGCCCACTTTGTGCACTTTAATATTGTGTATTCCATGAAGAAGATAGCTGAGCTGTATCTTGAAGAGCTCATCAGATTACATGGAGTACTTGTCAGCATCGTATAAGATCGAGACTCCAGATTTATGTCTCATTTTTGGAAGAGTTTACAAGCGGGGTTGGGTACCGATTTAAGGTATTCCACCGCCTATCATCCGCAAACGAATGGCCAAACAGAGCGAGTTAATCAAATCATGGAGGATATGATAAGGTATTATATTTTGGATCATGGTGGTGCTTGGGATGAACGTCTCAGACTCATGGAATTTGCTTATAATAATAGTTATCAAGAGAGTTTGCAGGTGGCCCCGTTTGAGGCCTTGTATGGGAGGCGTTGTAGGACTCCCTTATTTTGGGTTGAGGTTGGTGAGAGACCATTGCTTGGTCCGGAAGCCCTTGAGGAGATGAATTGTGTTGTGACTCATATTCAAGAGAAGCTCCGAGTAGCACAAGAGAGTTATGAGAAATATGCTAATCGACGAAGGGTTAATCTGGAGTTTGCCGTTGGGGATTTGGTTTTTTCTGAAAGTTTCTCCGATGCTAGGTGTAAAAAGATTTGGAAGGAACCACAAGTTACACCCCCAGTATGTGGGATCTTTTCAGATTCTGGAGCGCATCGGAGTGTTAGCTTATCGGCTGGAATTACCTGCTATCTTCCCTGGTGTCCACGATGTGCTCCATGTGAGCCTGTTGCGGAAGTGCGTTCGTAGTGATCGTCAAGTTCTTGACTCGGTGCCCCAGATTCAACCCAACCTTTCGTATGTGGAAGAGCCTGTCCGCGTTTTAGAATCTCTAGATCGAGTGTTGCGGAGGAAGACCATTCCTATGGTCAAGGTTCTTTGGAGAAACCAGGACATCGAGAGCGCGACGTGGGAATTAGAATCAGCGATGAGAGAATCTCATCTGCACCTCTTCTCCTAGTTCTGATATGTCTCTATGTTTTAGTTTGTGTTTAAATTTCCCATTTTTAGTTTGGTTTTGGAGTTGTGATAAGTTTCGGGACGAAACTTCTTTTTAGGGGGAGTGACTGTAACACCCCCGATTTTTCGATGATTTTATTTGTTTGGGCAACGTCAGATTTATGACGTCGGGGCATTACTTTTATTGTCGAGTTGACGGCATAATGCCGATAAGGCATTTTCGCGTCTGTGCGGTCGAGTAGGCCGAATTCTTGTTGTAATGTGAAGATTTTGTATTTGGAATTTAAGTTAAGTAATTTTGGACTTGCTCGTCAAGTTTCATCGCAATCCGAGCATTTTTGGAGTCTCGGCGCGCGATGAAAGTTTTGGACTGTTTATGTTCAACGTACACTTCGAAGATTAATATCTCGGGAATGGCTCGCCGGATTCTGGTTTTGATTTAGCCGTTAGATTTGTAGTATTAGTGTTCGCCTTCGGTTCAAGTTTCGCTTAATTCGGCCCTCGTTTGGGCTTCCGTGTTGAGTCTTCTCGAGAAGCTATGGTTCTACTCGATTAACCCGTTTTAGATTTTACTCGGGCGCCGTTGTGAGAGTCAAAATTGCATTGTATCAAAAACTATTCAACATGAAATTCGTTCGTCTCGACGATATCTACAACTTTCATGTTGACCACTTTTCGATTTGAAGTAGTTTTGAACCCCTAATTCTGTTGTTTCTGCAATAACTCGAGTGGTGAGCAGCTACTCGAGTATATGCTGCTTCTACTCGAGTAATTCATGTTTTAACTCGAGTAATGAGCCTCTACTCGAGTATATTATGTTACTACTCGAGTAGCTATACTGTTACTCGACTAGCTATGCTGTTACTCGAGTAGGTATGCTGTTACTCGAGTAGGTATGCTGCCACTCGAGTAGGCTGTTTCGTTTTGCGTTCAGACATCGTTTTCAGGGTCAAAACTGTGTCGTATCAAAAAATGGTCAACATGAAATTTGTTCGTATCGACGAGATCTACAACTTTCATGTTGCCCACGTTATGATATGAAGTCGGTTTGAACACCTAATTTCGTTGTTTCCTCTATAACTCGAGTGGTGAGCTGGTATTCGAGTATATGCTGCTTCTACTCGAGTAATTCATGTTTTAACTCGAGCAATGAGCATCTACTCAAGTATATTATGTTACTATGCGAGTAGGTATGTTACTACTCGAGTAGGTATGCTGTTACTAGAGTAGGTATGCTGCTACTCGAGTAGGTATGCTGCCACTCGAGTAGGCTGTTTCTATCTGCTCTCAGAGGCCATTTTGAGGATCAAAACGACATCGTCTCAAAACATAGTCAACTTGAAATTTATTCGTCTCGACGAGATCTACAACTTTCATGTTGACGACGTTTTTATTTGAAGTCATTCTAGACCTCTATTTTAGGTTCTCGCAAAACCGCTCGAAATAAAACATTTTTGACAAAACTTTTTATAACCAAACTTCATCCTCTCCATTATTTTTCTCCCGAACCAGAGCATCGAGAGAGAGAGTTTCTTTTTCTTGAATCTTCTGGTGGCCGCCGACGGTTCTCCGGTGCTCGAAATATTCAACCGAACTTATATCCGGAAAGCTCTCGCTGAGAGCTACGCTATCGTGGTAATTTCTTCCCCATTCCTTGAGTTTTTTCGTTAGGGTTTTTTGGCCCTAATCCCTTTTCCGCCATTTTTGTCTAGATCTCAACTTCTCCCGTGTTCTTTTGCCCCGATCTACGACGCGGAGCGATTCAGAGAACCTTTTCCGGTGCAACCAAGGCAAGTGGTGGTTTTCCTTCGTTGTCTCTCGTCCGGTTTGATGCTAACCGTTATGTCTTGTTCCTCAATTTTCTTGCCTTTTTGTGTTGTTTTTTTTCCAAACTATGGTTATATTTAGTCCTTCTTGTAGATCACTGAAAAAAAAATTTATAAAATCTAGTCATGGTAATTCCAATCTTGACTAGGTGCGTACAAATGTCCTTAGAATGTTTTATCGGTGAATTAAATTGTTTCGTCTATCGTTGTTGGACGTGTTAGTGTCTATAGGATTGTAAATCGTTTGCAAAGGTTGACCAACCGTGTCTTTAATCTAGAAAGGTCATGTAGAATCCGATGTGCCAAGTCCCGAGATGTTGGTGTTGTGGTTTCTTTGGTTTTTCATTGGTTTCAGGAGTTAGTGGTCGTGACCACCTCCGCAAGGTTGTTTCCTTTATTAGTATCTTTTGGAACTCTACCGGTGTTTTGGGCATCTGTGGTGTATGGTGGAGTGTATGAATCTCCCCGGCAGTTAAACGGATTTAATCTTCATGAGGGGTGTGTCCAGCTAAGTGACAATCTTGCCCATGTTTTTAGGTAGAGTGACCACAAGTGGTTAATAAAGGTTATGGATTTTCTTCCTTATGATTTACTCATGTTCGTCACCTTATTGCCTTGAGCTTATGGTGTGTTTGCATTGTACGTGATGATTCATGTGAGTGTTTCTTTTCTGTTTGATGCTTACTTCGTACTTTATGTCAGTATTTTTGGTCTTGGGTTGGTACCCCTTTTGACCTTTTTTTAGCTTTGCTTAATTTTTCTGCCACTATTTGTACCTACTTGCTGAGGCCTTCTGTTTTTTTGGAATGCCTTAGGTTCAGAGCCGTAGCAGGTAGTGGAGATGGTTTTGGACTTTCTTAGCGGCAGTGTCTGTGGTGGTTTTGCACCTCGCCGTAGCGAGGTAGTTATCGTTCAGTTTTTTTTCTTTTCTTTTTCCTAGTTTAGACATACTGTTTACTGTGGGTTCATGTCAGATTTTTGACGCCCATAGAGTTGTTGATGTTGCCACTTGCTAGATGCTCTTTTCTTTAAAGTGGATGCGGTTTACTTGCTCTCTGGGCGAATTTATGCTAGAAATACATGTTAGATATTTTCAACTATAAAATCTACTACTATTACTTCATACATTACATGATTTGAAACTCTAACCCGGTTTTTTAGCGACCGTAAAAGCTATCTTTCCTAATATAATAAATTTAGAGTTCTGCATGGCATGAGTTGTCCTTTGGGGACGTTTATTCTCATGTAGGATGTTTGAGTTAATCTAACCAAGTATTTTTCCACAGCGTATCATATATTTTGATACGTGGACTAGATGAGCCACTAAGCCGAGTTATACGGCTAACTTCTACTCGTAACTGATTTTCCTTAAAATAACTTTAAAAGAACCTTTCTTCATGTTTAGTTGGTGTCTGACTGAGCGTCCGCAGTTTTCCTCTGCTGACGTGGCATCATGAAGCGCATTTTCCCTTACTCTGATAAGCTTTATTTACGGTGAAAATGTGGGTTGTGACACTCGGCAAGAACCACAGCCGATCAACAACGCCAGTCCGCAATATCGGACACTACGGACTCAACCAAGTCCGATATAACTCCCGCGAATTCATTCTCCAATCCGCCAGGTTAACCCAAGAACCGACTAACTGCAAGGCCGCATACCAAGCTGAGCACCGCTAACAGACCACCTATGTAGTCCGCTCAGGCCGCTCCACTAGACGCCCAAACCGCCATGACTTCCCTGGCCACAGACCACCTAGGATGCACACCAGCCCCCCGAGATCGCATACTCAGGCCGCAGACCAGTCCCCCCAGACCGCAAACTCAGGCCGCCCAGACCGCCCAGCCTGCTCCATCACCCACTTTCACTTCACAAATTTCAACACTCCCCCTTGAACTGAGAAGTGGTGATCAAACCCAGCAAACCTCGTAACCGTTGAAATGGCCCCTTCGACAGCGGCTTCGTGAAAATATCAGCATGTTTGTCTTCACTCCGAACATTCCCGACCATAAGAGATCCCTCCAACACCTTCTCCCTTATGAAGTGGTGCTCGATCTCAAGATGCTTGGTCCTTGCGTGACACACTGGATTGTTCACCAGTTTCAGAGCACTCTCATTATCACCTTGGAGCAAAGTAGGACCTTGCACTTTCTCATGGACGTCCTCTACAAGCCTCCTCAGCCAGATGGTTTCCCGAGCAGCTAAGGTCGAGGCCTTGTACTCTGATTCCGTAGTAGAGACGGACACTGAATCCTGCTTCTTGCTACACAACGAGATCCAAGCTGATCCACAAGTGAAAACAAAACCAGAAGTTGATCTTCGATCATCCGAGTCACCACCATAATCAACATCCGTGTATCCAAGCAAAAAAAGCCCATGTCCCTCCTATAAAGGAGTCCCATATTAGAAGTAGCCCTGACATACTTCAAGATATTCTTTGCCGCCACCAGATGAGACTTCCTTGGCTCTGCCATAAACCGACTTACTCGACCAACAACGTAAGCAATGTATGGCCTTATAATCGTCAGGTAGATCAAGCTCCCCACTAGAGCTATGAACACCAAGGGATCAGGAAGAATCCTTCCTTCATCTCATCAAAGCTTCAGCCCATGATACAGAGGAATAGAGCAACTCTTTCCTTCACCTATGCCGAATTGATTCACAATATGATCCGCATATCCTTTCTGGAAAATGAGTATCCTGCTCTCCTTCATCTCTACTTCAAGACCAAGAAAGTGATGAAGCTCTCCCAAGTCTTTCATCTCGAAGTGAATAGCTAGGTCAGCCCTGAGCCTAGCTACCTCCTCCTCAGAATTTGTTGTGATGATCATATCATCAACATACAGCAGGACCAAGACTTGAAGCTCCCCATTCTTCTTGATGAACAAACTTGAATCCGAGTTAGAGCCAAGGAATCTGCAGAATTGGAGATATTCTGCAATCTTCCCATACCAAGTTATAGGAGCTTGCTTCAACCCATGGAGAGTCTTCCTGAGCTTGCAGACATAGTCCGGATGAACTTCAGAAACAAAAACAATTGGCTGATCCATGAAGATGTGCTTATCAATCTCTTCGTAAATAAAATCGTTCTTCACATCAAGCTGCCACATCCTCCATCCCTAGCAAGCAGCCAAGGAGATCACCACCCGAACCGAAGTCATCTTTGCAACTAGACTAAATGTCTCCTCATAGTCCTCTCCATACTATTGTGTGAATCCTCGAGCAACAAGGAGAGTCTTGTATCTTTCGATGCTTCCATCAGCCTTCTTCTTCAACTTATACACCAACTTGCAAGTCACTTAAGTAATTCCATCAATCCTGGGCACAAGGTCCCATACTTCATTCTTCTTAAGAGCAAGCATCTCTTCCTTCATGGCATCTTCCCATTCCTTGACTCTAGTGGTCTCATTGAAGTTTGAAGGCTCTCGCTCATCCAGAGGGCCTGCAAATAAACAAGAGACAAAGCTTACTGCATTCCCTTCACAGTATCGAGTTTGTGGCTTTACAACACTCTTTGATCTCTGAAGAGGTTGCTCCTTGCTCACCACCTTCGTTGCTTCTTCAGGCTCAGCTCCATTCCCAGGCAAACTTTGAGCAATGATCCCCCTGCTTCCTGAACTAGAAGGCTCTGCCCCAGAGCTTGAAGAAATTGGAGATGCTGGTGAAACAATAAACTCCTCTTCCTGAACTTCAGCAGTCACCTTCTACTCTCCATCAACCTTGCTCTCTGGTAGATCAACCGACCCACCTCCATATGATATTAGTTCATCAAAGACCGCGTCTCTTGATACAACAAACTTCTTTATCGCAGGATCCATGCATTTCCATCCCTTCTTTCGTTCATCGTAGCCTATAAATGAAAGAAATTGTACCTAATCACCTAGAGGGGGGGGGTGAATAGGTGACTTAATCTTTTTAAACTTTTAGGCAGATTATATCACAGATTTCACAGAACTAAAAACAGCATACACAGCATCAATCACATCCATAGAGTACACACAGTTTTATAGTGGTTCCCCAAGGTTTAGGTACATCTACTTTCCCCTTTCGCCTATCTAGTAGTGTACTAGATTCGGCCAAACTCCTCCACTATTCTTCAGATCCTCAGATCTTACACTCAGAACCCCAACTAGGTTCCTACAGCTCAGAGTGATCCCACTCCTATAACTCAGGCTCAACAGTCCTACCACTCAGTCTTCACAAAGACCTACACTCAACCACAAGGCCTACACTCAGAGATATGAATCTCCTACACTCAGGCACACATGCCCTACAACTCAGCCTTTATAATTTCAGGCTTACAACTCAGATACCTAAGGATCTAACAAGAAATTAAGAATACAAAGTGTATATACCTACAACTCAAAATAAAAGAGAAGAGTTGATAGGTTTCTTGATGAGTTCTTGAAAGAACTCTGCTGAGATCAACCTCACATGGCTTTCTTCAAATCTTCTTGAATGTAGAACACAATAGGGTTGATACTCTCTGCAGCTGATCTTCAATCACTGCTAACTTGAGAATCAGACCTAAGTCTAAAACTTTCTTCACAGCCTGGTTCCAACAGCTGTCTTCTTAGAAGGAGCTCTCTCTCTCCAACTTCTTAGATCTTCACATGAAGGTCTTCTTCTAGTTGTGTTGTACTTCAATGATTTTCAACCTTCTTCAATCCACACCTTTTTCTTTTGACAGAATAAGCCTATATATAGGCCTTCTTCATGGTGACCGGCTGATCCGGTTCCTAACGACTTTCTGACAACTCTGACAACTACTGTAGACCGGCTGGAATGGCAGCTGTCAAGTCATCTAGTCACTTCTTGAATTTTCTGTAACTGTCTGAAAGTGTCGAGACAGTCTGTCTTTAAGTGTCGACACTGATAGACTAAGTGTCGACATAAGTTGACTAAGTGTCGACACTAGCCTTCATGGTGTCGACACAACTCATTGTGTTGTAGAATTTACTTCTCGACACTACTTCTTCAGAATGTGTCGACACTGATATTGTGTATCGACACAACTCCTTGTTCTT
The DNA here is from genome assembly GCA_039583875.1 of Platanthera guangdongensis. Lineage (NCBI taxonomy): Eukaryota > Viridiplantae > Streptophyta > Magnoliopsida > Asparagales > Orchidaceae > Platanthera > Platanthera guangdongensis. The sequence continues at coordinate 249,479,516 of CM077151.1, read as the reverse complement.
CAGTACTTAGTTGAATTCTTGTAAGTGTCGACACAACTCCTTTGTGTCGACACATCTTCTTGTGTTGAACTTGTTCAGTGTCGACACATCTTCTTAGTTTCGACACATGCCTTCTGTGTTGATACTTTCTGAGTGTCGACACTTCTCCTTTGTGTCGACACTTGTACTTAGAATTTGTTGAACTTTGCTGAGTGTCGACACAACCTCCTAGTGTCGACACTTTCCTCATGTGTTGAGTCTTCTGCTGTGTGTCGACATATTCTTCATTATGTCGACACTTGTACTTAGACTCTATTGAAATTTGCTGAGTGTCGACGCAGCCTCCAAGTGTCGACACTTTCTGATGTAGACAAAGTTCCACTGGGTGTCGACACTGCTGCTAAGTGTCTACACTGCTTCACTAGACATTTCTTCATTGAGTGTCGACACAACCTGTATGTGTCGACACTTTCCTTCTGGTGTCGACTCTGCATTCCTGGTGTCGACACAATTACTCTAAGTGTCGACACTGCTTCTCTGGGTGTCGACATAAGTCTTCTTAAGTGTCGACACTTTTCTTCTGGGTGTCGACACATAGACTTAGAAACTTTTCAGCTTTCCCTGCAAATACTTAACCTGCACAACTAAACTCAAAACACATCAAATACATTTTGATGTATATCATTGAGTAGGGTGAGGTTTCTTCAAATCAGGTACATTAATTCCAATGTACCCAAAACTCTCCCCCTATTTGGAGAAGTCATAACCCTTAGTCAATGATATACACTATACATAACAAAATTACAGTATGATGTAGAACAGGATTATATAACAGGGTAAGTATATAAACATGTATAAACAAACATGTATACACAGATATCTCAGAACAATAATGCAATATAATTTTAACACATATCACATAGTTCTAAGAACTTCAACATTTTCATTATCCAAAAGTTTACAGAAAGTTTTAATACAAGTGATTACACATGTAAACTAAAGATCAATTCTATCCTATTATTGCTCAGGCTCCTTGATCACTATGCCCATTCCAGAGTGTATCTTTGCTTGGACTGGGGCATCAGCATATTCAGCAGCAGCCTTCTTGTCTTTAAGATCCTTCTTCTTTAAATCTTCAGCCTTGATCTTTTGCCTTTCAAAGTAATGATAAGGCTTAGGAAAGTACTTGCTAGGCTCCTGGTGATGGCGCGGCCCCTCCAACACTTCCTGATGATGACCCGGTTGTTGCGGCCCCTCCAACACTTCCTGATGATGACCCGGTTGCTGCGGCGCAACAAGTTAAAGATTTGCGGCGTCATGACAACGCCACGGACGCTAACGGAAAGCTGCGATACAACCTCCGTCCGCGGCGCGCAAAGCTTGCTTAATAATTCTACTTAGTTTTATTTTAATTGCTTAAAACATTTGGCTTGTAATATTTTTATTTTCATGTTGGTGTGCTATTAAACCCTTGGTGTGTATGTAACCGCCCGGATGGATGAGATTTCATCTCCATCATGGATGGTTGGATCTCTTTTGTAACTCCTATTTAAAGGAGGATATTATGATGAGTTATGCATTGGAAAAAGAAACCTAAAGTAACCCCCCTTGAGGAATTTCGGCCACCATGGTGAAAGCCATAGCCACCTCCTCCCCCTTTGGTGTGAAGCCAAGCCTTGCCTCCTCCATCCCCGTTCGGTGCGACTCCGGCGTGGCTTCTCTCGGTGCGACTCCGTGGAAGAAGGAAGCAGCTCCCTTCGGTGTGAAACCGGTGGAACCGTGGAGAGAGTGATTCTCCCACAAATATTGTGTGATCTTCTTCTTGGTTGGGTAATCTCTTCCCTATCTTTGTGTTTCTTGCTGTGAGAATTTTGTGGAGGTTATTCATCCGTCTTTTCCGCGATTTTAAAGTGTTTTTCGCTTGCAAATCTGAATCGAACGTTGTTGTTGACCCTCTTGTTTTCCGGATTGGAAGATCCGCTAGAGAACAAACTAGGCCAAGCCTTGACTTGTTCTCCAAGATTGGGCACGCTTTGGTGCTAACAAGGGAGTTAATCTCAACTTGTTCTTGATCCCCCCTTATCGTTTACCGCCGCTCCTAAATATATTTTTTGCTGCGATTGACGGCTTATTGTGAAAAGAATAGATGCTTGTGTAGGTGCGGTGAGATGTGTGCTTGTTGGAGAGGTAGGTCCTAAGGTCGTGGTATCGAGTCCGGCTAGGCGCGAGTTGTGTGCTTGTTGGAGAGTAGGTCCTAAGGACGTTGTATCGAGTCCCGTATTTTTGAGAGCCAACCGACCCCTTTTCGTTCGCTTTTGGTCGGAGCACTCTCTTATTTTTTCTATGTTCTGTGATGGGTAATCCGCCGTTCACGTAAGCACGTCCATCTCACAAACATCCCTACACCAATTTGGTATCAGAGGGAGTTGTTTCAACTTTCACGTTGCAAACATCCTCTCTGCGTTCCTTGTTAGAGATCCGATCGTTAGAACTCAAAAAAAAAAATTATTTTCTGTGGTCTGCAAATAGCGGGCTGAAATCTTTATTTTTCAGCAAAATTTCAAAAAAAAAATTTTTTAACGATCTACGTGTTATTCTCATCGGGAGTATATAAAAATATCTTATTTTCAATACAGCTTCAGTCCTAGAAAAATTCATCTTGCCCGGGGCCTCCCAAACCTGAATGCGCACTAGGCTAGGAACGGAGTACGCAACCCCGTCTACGTCTAGGATGGCTGCGAATGAGCATGGTGATCCCAACACCGAGGCTATAGCAGGTCTTCGTGCCGAAATGACAGAGCTTAGGAACGCCTTAGCCCAGATCCTACAAAATCAAGCAAGGCCACCCCCACCTCCCGTTAATGCTGGGCAGCCCAACCGGCACCAACCGAACTTTGATTCGGATTCTGAGGGAAACTCTCCCCGTATGCCCCCTCGAGAACCCCGCCCCGAGCGAGGCTTTGATATCACGAGGGCTATCAAGATAGATGCCCCCACCTATGATGGCATGGGAGATCCCCAGATCTTCCTCCATTGGGCTATAGACATGGAGTGCTATTTCGAATGACACAACCTCACGGACCCCCAAAAGGTTCAAGTTGCCAGGATGAAATTAATGGGACGTGCCAAAACCTATTGGCTGAATGAAGAACGTAGGTTAGGAGCTGGGCACGGGGTCCCACTCATTGGATGGGCTGTTATGAAGAACCTGCTAACCGATCAGTACGTTCCCGCATACCATCGGACGCAAATGTTCGATGAGCTTGCCACCCTTCGGCAAGGCTCAATGTCTGTTGCTGAATATATGGGAGAACTTAAGGACCGTATGGTACGATGTGACCTTCGAGAGATCCCCGAAGTAACTTTATCTAGATTTCGAAAGGGACTTCACCCCGACATACAGCGGAAACTCTTGCGTTATGGTCACACGGACTTGAATACGACTTTCAATGCCGCCTTGGACATTGAAAAGAACCTAGCATCTAAAGCTCACTCCCGTTATTCTAATGCAAAGAATAAGTCCACCGCTGGGGCATCTTCTTCCACTTTTCCTGATAAAGGAAGATTTAGATCCTCCGAGTCGAAATCCGTTGTGATTACCGCGAGAAATACCAAGAACCCCGCTAGTGAGCGTATCCCCGTTGGAAAGGTTAGCAAGGCTAACACCACTTGTTACTCATGCGGTGTTCAAGGCACTATGCCTATGAATGCCCCACCAAGACGAAGGCCATAGCCTTACTAGAGTCCACTACCGACCCTGACGACTATGTCCATGAGGCCGAAGAGGAGAGCGACCCTGACGGAGTCCCTAGTGACTTGGAGGACGATCACCGCCTTATGGTGATGCGTTGCATTTGACCACTCCTCGTCCTGTAGACGACTGGAAGAGGACGAGCATCTTTTCCCTGATCTTTAAGAGTGGAGAAAAACTTTGCAAATTAGTTATTGATGGTGGTAGTTGCGTAAACGCCGTTTCTGAGAATGCCGTTAAGCGTATGTCCTTGACTGTCGAGCCGCACCCGACCCCCTACCAGGTCGCTTGGATTAGTAAGGTTACTATTAAGGTTACCCAACGGTGCCTAGTCCCCCTGTCTTTCAAATCCTACACGGATGAGGTTTGGTGCGACGTCCTACCAATGGACGTTTGTCATGTGTTATTAGGCCGCCCGTGGCTATATGACCGTGATGTGACGCACTATGGTCGTGCCAACACTTATGAGTTTAAATTCAATGGCAAGATCGTCACCTTGAGACCGACTGTGCCAAAAGAGCCGGTAGTGTTGGCTAAGGATACCACCATCCCAGTTGAGAGGAAAGCCTTGAGTTTAGTTGGTAGGAAGGAATTTGTGAAGGATCCCTTTATTGGGGGAATAATGTACGCTCTTGTACTTCTGAGTGAAAAAACTGATGGTGGCGTGTTGGAAGATTTACCCCGAGAGCTACGGGTATTGTTGGATGAGTTTAGGGATGTATACCCGGAGGAGTTGCCTTCGTCGTTACCACCGCTTAGAGATATACAACACGCAATAGACCTTATCCCCGGATCGTCCTTACCCAACCAACCACACTATAGGCTTAATCCAACTGCCCACATAGAGTTACAAACCCAGATAGAGGAGTTGTTAAATAAGGGATTTATTAGGACGAGTATGAGCCCATGTGCTGTCCCCGCTCTTCTTGCCCCTAAGAAGGATGGCACCTGGCGCATGTGTGTTGATAGCCGAGCTCTCAACAAAATTACTATAAAATATAGGTTTCCAATTCCGCGACTAGATGATCTCTTGGATGTCCTATCGGGTGCCACTATCTTCTCTAAACTGGACTTACGGAGTGGTTACCACCAAATCAGGATCCGAGAGGGGGATGAGTGGAAGACGGCGTTCAAGTCTAAGGACGGGTTGTATGAATGGCTTGTGATGCCCTTTGGGCTATCCAATGCCCCCAGCACCTTCTCCCGGATGATGACGCACATCTTTAGGCCATATATGGGGAAGTTTGTTGTAGTGTATTTTGATGACATCCTAGTGTTTAGTACCTCCCCCGCCGAACACCTCTCTCACATCAAAGTAGTCCTCTCCACCTTAAGGACTGAAACCTTATATCTAAATCTAAAGAAATGCACGTTTTATGTTTCGGAGGTTGAATTCTTAGGTTATATAGTTGGCTCTGAAGGAATTCGTGTTGACCCAGGAAAGGTTCAGGTGATTAGAGACTGGCCCGAGCCCACTAGCCTTCGTGAGGTGCGTAGTTTCCACGGGTTAGCTACCTTTTATCGTCGTTTCATACGTGATTTTAGTAGCATTATGGCACCCATTACGGACTGCATGAAGAAAGGAGAATTCACATGGTCCAAATCCGCCACGTTTGCATTCCATCGTATTAAGGAGCTTATGACCGAAGCACCGGTGTTACGTCTCCCTGACTTCACCAAGGTCTTCGAGCTTACTTGTGATGCATCTGGCGTAGGGATTGGAGGTGTCTTGAGTCAAGAGGGTCACCCGGTTAGTTATTTTAGTGAGAAGTTAGCGGGTGCTAAATTAAATTATTCCAATTACGATAGGGAGTTTTATGCGGTCATTAGATGTTTGCATCATTGGAGGCACTACCTCCTTCATAAGGAGTTCGTGATCCTCTCTGATCATGAAGCGTTGCGATTCATCAATGGTCAGCACAAAATCAGCCCGCGCCACGCTAAATGGGTATCCTTCTTGCAAGAATACACATTTACTCTCAAGCACCTTAAAGGGACCGACAATCGAGTTGCCGATGCACTCAGCCGCCTCACCCTCTTACTTTCCTCCATGCAAGTCCACGTGGTAGGGTTCGAGCGCATAAAGGATGAATACGCCACATGCCCTGATTTTCAGGAGCCATACTTATCTGCCCAGGATAGCTCTCCCGCGACCATCACGGCCTATTCACTTAGAGACGGATACTTATTCAAACACGGAAAATTGTGTATCCCCCACTCCTCTTTGCGACTCCACATCATTTGGGAGTTACATAGTGGTGGCTTGAGTGGCCACTTTGGCAGAGACAAAACGATAACGCTCGTAGAGGAGAAATTCTTTTGGCCTAAACTAAAGGCGATGGTTGGGAAAGTTGTGAGCAGTTGCCGTACGTGCCAAGTTTCTAAAGGTACTAAGTCCAATGTAGGTTTATACACTCCGCTACCTATTCCGTCCGTCCCGTGGGAAGACGTGAGCATGGACTTTGTATTAGGCCTTCCCCCCACCCTGCGACGTCATGATTCTATACTCGTTGTTGTGGATAGGTTCTCCAAGATGGCGTACTTCCTCCCCTGTAGTAAGACCAACGACGCCTCTCACATTGCGAAACTGTATTTTAAAGACGTCGTTAGTCACCGTGGCGTTCCGAAGACTATTGTCTCAGATAGGGACGTCAAGTTCACTAGCTACTTTTGGAAAACCTTGTGGGTTCTTATGGGCACAAAATTATTATTCTCCGCGGCTTATCACCCACAAACTGATGGCCAGACGGAAGTAGTCAATCGGAGCCTAGGAAATCTTCTTCGATGTCTCGTGAGCGACCATAAAGGCACTTGGGATTTACTGCTTCCACATGCACAACTGGCTTACAATAATTCTAAAAATCGGTCCACGGGTATGTCTCCGAATGAAATTGTCCACGGGTATAAGGCCCCTGTGCCACTTGACTTGGTCCCCTTACCTCCCACATACAAAACAAGTCAATTTGCACAATCCTTCGCCCAACATATTCACGACTTACATGCACGTATACGAGCTACCTTGACTGCTCAATATGAGTCTTATCAAGCGCACGCTAATCTACATAGGAAGGTGTCACACTTTAAGGTCGGCGATCTGGTTTTAGTACGGTTAGTTCCCGAACGAATGCCAACTGGCACCGTTAAAAAGTTAGCTCCAAAACGCGCCGGTCCTTTTCGGATTATAAAGAAGCTAGGTGACAACGCTTTCGTATTGGATTTGCCTGCTGAATGGGGTATCTCCCCTATTTTAATGTCTCGGATTTGACGCTGTTTGTTGCGCCTCCACAAGAGTTGGTTTCTTTGTCGTCTTCTCCCTCCACTGAAATTTCTAATGGGTTGGGGAGTGGTAGTTTGGATGATCTCTCTCCTCCGGTCCCCGCAGGTATAACATCGGATGGTACGCTGCCTTCTTTTATTCCTACTGCTGACATGTTTCCCAGGTTCCCAAGACGTTTCTCCATCCAGATATGATACTCGCTGCTGAGCCACTTACTACTCCTACCGGTGCTACCTACCGCTTCCTCATCCGTTGGCGTGACCGCCCACCGTCGGACGACTCATGGGTCCTCGCGACAGAGCTTCAACGTTTGGATGCCGAGCTTCTCCGCCGCTTTCTATCAGCCCACGCATCGGAGATGCGCGATTTTGAGTGGGGGAGGATTGATGGCGCGGCCCCTCCAACACTTCCTGATGATGACCCGGTTGTTGCGGCCCCTCCAACACTTCCTGATGATGACCCGGTTGCTGCGGCGCAACAAGTTAAAGATTTGCGGCGTCATGACAACGCCACGGACGCTAACGGAAAGCTGCGATACAACCTCCGTCCGCGGCGCGCAAAGCTTGCTTAATAATTCTACTTAGTTTTATTTTAATTGCTTAAAACATTTGGCTTGTAATATTTTTATTTTCATGTTGGTGTGCTATTAAACCCTTGGTGTGTATGTAACCGCCCGGATGGATGAGATTTCATCTCCATCATGGATGGTTGGATCTCTTTTGTAACTCCTATTTAAAGGAGGATATTATGATGAGTTATGCATTGGAAAAAGAAACCTAAAGTAACCCCCCTTGAGGATTTCGGCCACCATGGTGAAAGCCATAGCCACCTCCTCCCCTTTGGTGTGAAGCCAAGCCTTGCCTCCTCCATCCCCGTTCGGTGCGACTCCGGCGTGCTTCTCTCGGTGCGACTCCGTGGAAGAAGGAAGCAGCCCCTTCGGTGTGAAACCGGTGGAACCGTGGAGAGAGTGATTCTCCCACAAATATTGTGTGATCTTCTTCTTGGTTGGGTAATCTCTTCCCTATCTTTGTGTTTCTTGCTGTGAGAATTTTGTGGAGGTTATTCATCCGTCTTTTCCGCGATTTTAAAGTGTTTTTCGCTTGCAAATCTGAATCGAACGTTGTTGTTGACCCTCTTGTTTTCCGGATTGGAAGATCCGCTAGAGAACAAACTAGGCCAAGCCTTGACTTGTTCTCCAAGATTGGGCACGCTTTGGTGCTAACAAGGGAGTTAATCTCAACTTGTTCTTGATCCCCCTTATCGTTTACCGCCGCTCCTAAATATATTTTTTGCTGCGATTGACGGCTTATTGTGAAAAGAATAGATGCTTGTGTAGGTGCGGTGAGATGTGTGCTTGTTGGAGAGGTAGGTCCTAAGGTCGTGGTATCGAGTCCGGCTAGGCGCGAGTTGTGTGCTTGTTGGAGAGTAGGTCCTAAGGACGTTGTATCGAGTCCCGTATTTTTGAGAGCCAACCGACCCCTTTTCGTTCGCTTTTGGTCGGAGCACTCTCTTATTTTTTCTATGTTCTGTGATGGGTAATCCGCCGTTCACGTAAGCACGTCCATCTCACAAACATCCCTACACCACCTGGGCAGTATGAGGTAGCTTTCTCATCTTAGCCTTTCTTCTATACTGCACAATGGCCTCTTGCCTGGACTGATGCTTCCTCCACTCCAGTTCAGAATACCACTTGTTTCTATCTTGGATATTGTCTTTGGCAGCCTTCCATGCAGTCAAGATAATATTCCTTGAAGTGGGGCTCCACTGTTCAAAATCAGGCCTGAGTTCAGCTTGCTCTCTGAATCTCTTTTTAAATAATTGAGCTTCTTGTTCTTTCTGCAAAGCCTCTTGTTCTTTCAGTATAGCCTCAGATACATGGTGAACCACTTTCTCTATGATGACCTTCTGATTTCCCTCAGGTGGGCTATACATTGGCTGTATATTTACATGTATCATATCAAAGTCTGGTGGAGGGTATATTACTTGAGCCACTTCAGCTTGCTCCCCTCCAAGATATGCAGGATTAATCCCAGACTCTACAACATTATCATCATCACATAAAGGAGGATAACAAAGGGTGGCTCTGATGGAATTGGAAATCCATTTTGCATGATCAGAGCCGGCTTTGACTAACACCCTCTCCCCCTTTATGACTTCTCTTTCAATGTGATCTCTTAGATCATCTTTCTGAAATCTGATTTGGGCATTTAGGTAATTTACACCTTCTCTGTAGAAGGGTTTGAACTTCTAAAGTTGTTCAGTGATTTTCTTCTTAGAGTCATCAAGAACAGTCTTAAAAGCAGTTATGTGCTCTTGGAACTTTTTATCAAACTCTTCTTGGGCAGTAGTCCTTGCTATAGTTTGAGCAGCAGCCAGATTCTGCATCTCAGTGACTATCGCATTGTGTGATTCAGTCAAATTGTCATTCATCCTTATCTGGTTCTCCAGTACATAGCCTTGCTTTACTGCAAGTTCATCCACTTGAGCTTTGATCTTCTCTTGATGTGTAGCCAAGTAGACCACTGCATGCCTCCCTTATGGAAATATTCAGTCATCTCTTTCTTATTCAGATTCATTTCAAATCTGATGGACTTAATATCTTGTGCAAGATCAAATTGTAGAGATTTATTCCCTTCATCTACATACTTTTCCAGTGCTTGTCTTTGCTCATCAAGCTTAATTTGTAAAGCCACCATCAGTGAACTGTAATCAGTAGTGATGGCTGGCTGTAGGGCAACTGGTGGTGGAGCAATGGTTTGTAGGGCTTTCTTATAGTTCTGGCTCCTTCTTTTGAAGACTTGGAATTTCCTTTTCTTGGCTCTTACAGCATCCTCATCTTCTGATGCAGATGTGCTTGCTATTTCTACTCTCTCCTTAGGTAGTTCCTCAGCATCCTTTGGCTTCTCAGGCTCTTTCCTAGTAGTGTCTTCAACATTCACCACTGGCTCCCCCTCAATAGGAGCCTTCTCCCCCTTAACAGCAGCTACTTCTGTCTCTAGATCTGTCTGGTCAAGATTATGGAATAACTCTTCCATAGTAAATTCCTGTTGAGGATGGGCTAGAGAATCTCTGATCTTATCAATCACTTGATCAGATACCATATGAGAAGCAATAGATATGTCCTCCATGACAACATCTGGGGGTTGACTATGAATCTGAGGTTGCTGATTAACATCAGATATTATGTCAATCATAACTTCATTCTCAATAAGGAAATCTAAGTGGTTGATTTCAGTTATTACCTCAAGTATGGTTTGTGTAGCTAGTTCACTTTCTAGTAGAGTTGGCTCATCCACCAGTAGAGGCTCCCCCTGGACTGAATCCTGGTGAATTGGGCTTGCTGGTGGTAGCTTCCCCTGCATTGGTGCATCTTCTTGTCCTGCTGGAGATTTTCCAGCATTCCTGCCTTCATCATCAGAACTAAACACAACTTGCTCCTCAGAGCTGCTAGAGGATACTTGAGCCACAGGGGCTGACTTCTTCTTCTTCTTCAGTGGTGTTTCCTTCTCAGGAGTTGGCATTTCCTTGGTATGTACTCTATCCCACCTTGAGAATATCCTCAAATCCATCCTCCTCATGTGGTTAATTTTGGTTCCTGCAGCTTGACTCATAACCTTTGGTATACTACCAGCTAGGTATAGACTTATTATTCTACCCAAATTGGGCTTCTTCATACTCTCCTTAATCTTCTCAAACACAACTGTAGACCAATCAGTTTGTAGTTTGAAAATAATTCTTGTCATGAGACCAAATATATGAGTTGAAACTCTGTCATGGCCTCCAGGCTTGCTCAGGATAACTTTCCCAACAATTTCAGATAGAAATTTCCCTTGCATGTTCATCCCCTTCCTATTGAACACAGATCCAATTGTCATGTTGGAATCCAAACCACACCAAGTTAATGCTTCCCTAGTTTTAGAAGCTGAAACATTCTCTTCTTCCTTAGTCCTTGGTAACTGAAGTATCTTTCTCAGACGTTTAGGTGAGACCTTCACCTTTGCCCCATGTACCCTTGATTTAATCTTTAGTCCTGATTCATCCAGGTTTGCTGCATTTAGAAATTCCAGGACTTCTTTCTTCCAAATCTTGATTGGCTCTGAAACTAGAAACTCTAACCCAGTCTCTGCAATTAGGGTTATCACGCTTTTGATATCTGGTTCCGCGTCATCAAATGCATGCCGCACCAGTTCATAACCTTCATTCACATTCTCTTCGATCTTGGGTGCCATTAGGTTTTGAAGAATTTTGAATTGAGAGAAGAGAGGTGTCGACACACAAGTTTGGTCTCGAAACTTTGGTGAGTGTGTCGACGGACAATGGAGAAATCCTATTTATACCTTTCTAGGATCAAAGATGAAAGGGCGCGTCAATGAACTTAAATTGTGTCGACAATGTAGGAAATTGTCGAAACAGACTTATAATGTCTCGACAACTATGTGTCGACATAAGTATAGTCGACAGAATATATGTGTCGACACTTGTTTATGTGTCGACACCACTTAGCTCGATACTTAGTCGAGACTTAACTTGTATAATTGTGTATAAATCCTAAGTGTCGACACCACCTTGGATGTGTCGACACCTACACCGTATGTGTCGACACTAATTCTCTGATGTGTCGACACCTACACCGTATGTGTCGACACTAATTCTCTGAAGTGTCGATACTATTTTACTTAGCCAAATTTTCCTTGTAAACTATTCTAAGTTTATCATATCTAATTCAATTTTAAACCTATTGAATTTGGTTTCATCGAAAGGCTTAGTATACATGTCAGCTAGCTGATTATCTGTATTAACATATTCTAGCAAAATATCTCCTAGTTCCACATGTTTTCTTAGAAAATGGTATTTTATTTCTATGTGCTTAGTCCTACTATTGGAGACAGGATTGTTTGCAATAGAAATAGCACTAGTAGAATCACAAAATAGTGGTGTTCTACTTACCTGAATACCATAGTCTACTAGCTAATATTGTATCCAGAGAAGTTGAGCACAGCAACTTCCTGCAGCCACATACTCTGATTCTGCTGTGCAGATAGCTACACTTGTTTGTTTCTTGCTACTCCATGATATCAGTCTTCCACCTAGGAATTGTCAGGTACCTGTTGTACTTTTCCTATCTTCCTTGCAGCCTGCAAAATCTGCATCTGAATAACCTGTCAGTTCAAAGTCTCCATTCCTATGGTACCAAAGGCCTAGATAAGGAGTGCCCTTTATATATCTCAGAATTCTTTTGACTGCTGTCAAATGAGATTCTTTAGGGCATTATTCGTACCTAGCACAACCACATGTAGCATACATGATATCTGGTCTACTTGCAGTCAAATACAATAGGGAGCCAACTATCCCTCTATACAAAGTCTTATCTACGGGTTTCCCTACATCATCTTTGCTAAGAGACATACTTGACCCCATAGGAGTTTTCATGGTACTGGATGATTCCATACAATACTTCCTTATTAATTTTAGAGTGAACTTAGACTGGCATATGAATAAACCATTCTCAGTCTGTCTAACTTGGAGTCCCAAGAAGAACTTAAGTTCCCTCGTACTGTTCATTTCAAATTGTCCTTGCATAAGTTTTGCAAACTTTCTGTAAAGACCATTTTCTGTAGACCCAAATATAATGTCATCTATATATATTTGGACTAAGATTATCGTATCTCTGGATTCCCTAAGGAATAGAGTCTTGTCTATTTTCCCCTTTGTGAATTTATTCTCAATGAGGAAACTAGACAGGGTTTCATACCAAGCCCTAGAAGCTTGTTTTAAACCATATAATGCCTTCTGTGTTGATACTTTCTGAGTGTCGACACTTCTCCTTTGTGTCGACACTTGTACTTAGAATTTGTTGAACTTTGCTGAGTGTCGACACAGCCTCCTAGTGTCGACACTTTCCTCATGTGTTGAGTCTTCTGCTGTGTGTCGACAAATTCTTCATTATGTCGACACTTATACTTAGACTCTGTTGAAATTTGCTGAGTGTCGACACAGCCTCCAAGTGTCGACACTTTCTGATGTAGACAAAGTTCCACTGGGTGTCGACACTGCTGCTAAGTGTCGACACTGCTTCACTAGACATTTCTTCATTGAGTGTCGACACAACCTGTATATGTCGACACTTTACTTCTAGTGTCGAATCTGCATTTCTGGTGTCGACACAATTACTCCAAGTGTCGACACTGCTTCTCATGGTATCGACACAAGTCTTCTTAAGTGTCGAAACTTTTCTTCTGGGTGTCGACACATGGACTTAGAAACTTTTCAGCTTTCCCTGCAAATACTTAACCTGCACAACTAAACTCAAAACATATCAAATACAATTTAATGTATATCATTGAGTAGGGTGAGGCTTCTTCAAATCAGGTACATTAATTCCAATGTACCCAACAATAAAGATAAGTTTCGTTGACATTGCATCAAACTTCGTCCTTAAAGCATCTGGGACATGCATATAACAAGTTGATCCAAATACCCGAAGGTGTTCTATGCTTGGCTTCTCCTTCAGCAACATCTCAAAAGGAGTCTTCATGTTGATCGGGTTGAGCGGCATCCGATTGATGACATAAGAAGCACAAGACATCCCCTCTGCCCAGAATGACCTAGGAATGTCTTTTGCATGAAGACAACATTTGCAGGTTTCCGTCAGATGACGGATCTTCCGCTCCGCTAAACCGTTTTGTTGTGGAGTATGAGCACAAGTGAGCTCTCTCTGGATCCCGTGCTTCCTGCAAAAGTTAGAAAACTCAGAGGAGACAAACTCACAACTATTGTTTGATCTAAACTTCTTAATCTGCATGCCAAGTCGGCCCTCGACCAACTCCTTGAACTCCAAAAACTGTTGGAGTTACCATGATGATCTGGAAGTGGTCAAACATGTAATCTCACTGCCAACGCAATATGAGTCTGCAGGGTCACACATAAGAGATGTGGAGAAGTTGGATGACTGACTGTATTGGTAAAGGTTACCAATCACCGACCTGAATAGGGTTATGGGCAAATTGTTGCCTTATAGGATCATCGGGTTGGGCAAAGGTTGCCTTGAAGGGCTGGTTAGGTTCGTCGTCCGAGGGTCAAAGACATTAGTCGAGAATGATCTTCTGATTCCCGCCGATCGGCGAAAATCGTCTCCCTGATTCTCGTCGATCGACGAGAATCGTCGAGAATCAATTATTGATTCTCGACGATCGACTACTTCGACGATTGTCGTCGACCGCGGCTTGACGATCGTCGAGTATCATTATGTGTCGTCGAGCATGGCTCGACGATCGGCGAGAATCGTCGAGTATTGTACTCTGATTCTCGCCGATCCAATGTGATACTCGTCGAATGATTCTCACCGAACCTGCTCAGTGATTCTCGCCGATCGTCGCCGATTCTCACCGGTTCATACTCGCCGATTCTGAACCCTAGTTCTGGGTGGTCTGCGGATAGCGATTTTCCTGGGTTTGTTTATACCTCTAGTATAAATAGGACCCTTAGGGTTTATCGAAAGGAGAAGCATTCGGCTCGCGATTTTCTTCTGTAGCAAATCGAGACCCGACGGAAACTGTTCCGCCTCTCGCTCCGCCGATCCCGATCCCGCCGCCGGAAAGTGTTCCGCCGCCGCATTCGCTCCGCTGCCACCTCTTCTCCGGCGACTGTCGCTGGTGCTGCTCTTCCTGGCGCGGACCTAGCAGTCCGTGGATTAGCCGAGGTGCGGTCTTCTCCATCCCGATCTTCCGTGCGACGGAAAGCTCGGCGTTCTCCCGCTCGTGTGGACTTCTGCAGAAACGTGGACACTATTCCACGTAGAATTCACCACCAGCAAGCAGATAAAGTTTGGAGCATCTCCGTTGAGTTGTGACTCAACGCCACCGAGGTAATTTTGCCTAGTCTTGCTAACTTCTTGATTCAACATTCATGGCCCGATCCACATCTCTTTGGGTTTTTCTTGATGAGTTACTTTTCCGCTGCGCGCACAAACGTTGTGCCAACCCCATAGAGAAACCCCAACAGTGGTATCAAAGCCAGGTTACGGCCATGACTGTTGTTTTGGAAGTTGTGTTATTCCAGTGCGTGTAAACCTAGAGGTTTAGAAGCGTTCTAAATGTCTAGATTTAGTCTTGGCACTTCGCCAAGAACGATTGGAATTTCGGTGGAATTTCTAAGTGTTAGAAATTGTTGTCTTTTTAGCAGTAACCATCCCTCGAGTATGTTTTGGATTTTGAATCCAACGTAAAGAGATGAGCTTGTCTACTGCTTAAGCTGAGTTGTCTTTGCCTTCTGTCCAATGCATGTAAATCTGAGGATTTGGAAATTTCCGGATGTTCAGATTTAACCCTTCCTTCAATCAAATTGTTGATGGTGTAAGGACGTGCACATAAGGGATGCATGTGGTTTAGAATTGTTTTTCTTTGGATGTGCACATAGATCAAATGTTGATCATGGTTAACTGTTAACCTAAAATTAAAATCCCTTCATCAAATATTAAGTGTTCGGATGCCTTCCGATGGATGACACTCTTCCTGCCTCGATCGATGAAGTGTGGGCTTGCCAAAGCAAGGTGCATTAATCTATCTTGGTAAGGGTGCGAGCGGATAATTGTGATATCCCACTGTCGACATCGGGTCCAGCTTAACTAGTTGACCTCAAAGGTTGAGTGCCTAGAGGCATAGGGTTGGCATGCACCATATGATGGATGCGAATAAGGAGTTATTCACCAACCATACAAGAATTGCATGAGGATGCAATTGACAAGCGTTGCCTACCTAAATAACCACATCGTGAGAGGAACGCCAAAGCGGACTCATTGTGTTGGTGAAATACGGATCTTGTCCAGTAAGAGAGTAGCTCGCATGAACTCTCCGAATTGTTAGTGAGGGCTATCATTTCGAATAAAATAGTGGGAGTATTTTAATTGAAGTCCTAATTAGAATAAATTGTAATTGAAATTTAGGTACTGATTTTATTCTGCATAAATTCTTGTAGAATTCCATGGCAAGTGTTTCACACTCCACGCTGTCTCTGAGAGCCATCCTTGAGAAGGATAAGCTCAGCGGGACAAAATATATGGACTGGTATCGGAACCTGAGAATTGTTCTCAGGCAAGAGCGAAAGCTCTATGTCTTGGAAGAAGAAGCGCCCGAGGTGCCGACCGGGAACTCTTCCCGTGCTGAGAAGGATACTTATAAGAAGTATACTGACGATGCTTTGGATGTCGAGTGCCTTATGCTTGCCACCATGAACTCTGAGCTTCAGAAGCAACATGAGAACATGGGGTGCAAGGAGATTGACGAGCATCTCAAGAAAATTTTTCAAGGGCAGGCTCGTCAAGAGAGGTTCGACATCACGAAAGCATTGTTTCAGTGCAAGATGGGAGTTCGAGACTCAGTAGGGACTCACGTACTCAAGATGATTGGGTATATCGAGAACCTTGAAAGGCTGGGTTTTCCTCTTGGTCAAGAGTTGGCCACGGATCTGATCCTGCAATCATTGCCGGACAGTTATGAGCAGTTTGTGTTGAACTACAACATGAATGAGATAGACAAGACACTGCCCGAACTCCTAGACATGTTGAGAACTGCCGAAATCAATATGAAGAAGGCCAAGCCTGCCAGCCCCATACTGATGGTGCATAAGGGCAAGGGCAAGGCCAAGGGCTCTAAGAAGACGAAGGTGGGACCTAAGTCATATCTTGAGCCCAAGTCTTCTGCACTGATGAAAAGGAAAAACACGGTGAAGGAAGGGAAATGCCACCACTGTAGCAAGGCTGGTCATTGGCGGAGGAACTGTCCTTCGTACATTGAGGGTCTGCAGAAATTGAGGGGAGGTATGACTTCCGCTTCTAATGTTTACGTTATAGAGATAAACCTTTCTGCTCCTTCATCTTGGGTATTAGATACCGGATGTGGTTCTCACATTTGTACAAATGTGCAGGAACTGGGAAGGAGAAGATTGCTGAGTAAAGGGGAGGTGGACCTCCGCGTCGGCAATGGAGCAAGAGTTGCTGCTGTAGCCGTAGGAGTTTACCGTCTTTCTTTGCCCAGTGGGCTTGTAATAGAATTAGATAACTGTTATTTTGTTCCGGCGATAACTAGAAACATTATATCTATTTCATGTTTGGACATGATTGGATTTTGTTTTATAATTAAGAACAATTGTTGTTCTATATTTAAGAATGATGTTTGTTATGTTGTAGCCCAATTGTTTAATGGTCTTTACATTTTGAACTTGGACCATCTGAACTATAATGTAGAAAATAATAAAAGACTAAGAACAAATGACTCGAACCCTACGTTTCTCTGGCATTGTCGTTTGGGCCATATCAACGAGAAGCGCATATCCAAGCTCCATAGAGATGGACTTTTGGACTCATTTGATTATGAATCATTTGAGCGATGCGAATCTTGTTTGTTAGGCAAGATGACTAAAACTCCTTTCACTGGTTATACTGAGAGAGCTGAGGATCTCTTGGGTGTTGTACATAGTGATGTATGCGGACCCATGAGTTCCATGGCTAGAGGTGGGTATTTCTACTTTATTACATTTACTGATGATTTCAGTAGATACGGATATGTGTATCTTATAAAGTACAAATCCGAGACCTTTGAAAAGTTCAAAGAGTTCAAGAATGAAGTAGAAAACTAGTTGGGTAAAAGGGTTAAAGCACTCCGATCTGATCGAGGTGGCGAATACCTGAGTCATGAGTTCTGTGATCATCTGAAAGAGTGTGGTATTGTATCACAGCTCACTCCACCTAGAACACCACAACATAATGGTGTGTCTGAGAGGAGAAATCGTACTTTGTTAGACATGGTACGTTCGATGATGAGTCATGCAGACTTGCCTGTTTCCTTTTGGGGTTTTGCTTTAGAGACTGCTGCAATGACATTGAATCACGCTCCAACGAAAACAGTTCTGAAGACACCATATGAGATATGGACTGGGAAGCGTCCTAGTATGTCGTTCATTAAAATTTGGGGCTGTGAGGCATACGTGAGACGTCAAATGCCTGACAAGCTGGAACCCAAATCGGATAAATGTTATCTGGTGGGATATCCTAAGGAAACCAAAGGGTATTACTTTTACCTACCATCCGAGGGCAAAGTGTTTATCGCAAGGACTGGTGTCTTCCTGGAGAAAGAGTTCTTATCAAGAAAGATAGAAAAGGTAGAGCTTGAAGAAGTTCAAGAACCACATGAAGTGAATGAACCGGAATTGGATTCTGAGACAGGACTACAAGATGTTGTAGCTAGAGAACCTGCTCAGGGAACACAAGTCCTACGTAGATCTGGTAGACCGAGGTTTGAGCCTGAGAGATATGGATTTCTCGTGTCTCAAATAGGTAATGTGTTGCTTATGGATCATGATGATGAACCATCAACCTACAAAGAGGCTATGAATGGACCGGACTCCGACAAATGGCTTGAGGCTATGAAATCCGAAATGGACTCCATGTATGCAAACCAAGTTTGGAACTTGGTGGAACCACCTGAAGGGGTACGCCCCATAGGGTGCAAGTGGGTCTTCAAGAAGAAGACCGACATGGATGGGAATGTACAGACATTCAAAGGGCGACTGGTGGCTAAGGGTTTCAAGCAAATTCATGGTATTGACTATGATGAGACCTTTTCCCCTGTTGCCATGGTAAAGTCCATTAGGATATTGCTTGCTATTGCTGCGTATTATGACTACGAGATCTGGCAGATGGATGTCAAAACGGCTTTCCTTAATGGAAACCTCCTTGAGGAAGTGTACATGACACAACCCGAGGGTTTTGTATCCCCAGATGAAGCCACTAAAATATGCAAGCTGAATAAGTCCATTTATGGACTGAAACAGGCCTCTCAAAGTTGGAATCTTCGTTTTGATGAGAAAATCAAAGAGTTTGGTTTCATCAAGAATGAAGATGAGCCTTGTGTTTACAAGCGAATCAGTGGGAGCATTGTTATTTTCCTGATATTGTATGTAGATGACATACTGTTGATTGGGAATGACATTCCTACACTGAAAGTTGTTAAGAACAACCTAGGGAACTACTTTTTAATGAAGGATTTGGGGTGAAGCGACTTATATACTTGGTATTAAGATCTATAGAGATAGATCGAAGAAGTTGCTGGGTTTGACCCAGAGTACGTACATCGAAAAGGTGTTGAAGCGGTTCAACATGCTTGAGTCCAAGAAAGGATTTTTGCCCATGTCTCATGGTGTGAATCTCTCTAAGGACCAGTGTCCAAAGTCTTGTGAAGACAAGGAACGCATGAATTTGATTCCATATGCTTCGGCAATTGGATCAATCATGTACGGAATGTTATGTACTCGACCCGATGTATCCTTTGCTTTGAGCATGACTAGCAGGTATCAGACAAACCCGGTTTGTGTCACTGGATTGCAGTCAAGAATGTCCTGAAGTACTTGAGAAGGACTAAGGACGTGTTCTTGTTGAATTCTGTGAAGTGAAAGTGGGTGAATGGAAGGCTTGGGAAACCTATCCGCGCGGACTAACGCGGACTGGGTTGGCGGACTGCTAGGTCGGCAGGGATGTTGCAGGCGGTTTGCTCTGTGGCGGCCTGGGCGGTCTGTTCGCGCGGACTGCGCGGACAGCAGCGGCGGTCTGACAGGCTAGTGTATGCTCAGCAGGCGGTTTACTCCCAGGAAGTAACCGGGCGGATAGGAATGTTATCCGCGGAGTCCGGCTTGAAGCGGACTGAAGAACTGGAGCTCGGCAGACCGGTTTGGCAGATGCCTTGGTCTTGCTCTAGTGAAGCGGCAAGTGGAAGCCGCGGAGACCGCCAGTCAGCGCGGATAGGAACTGGAGGTCGCCCGGTATGGCGGGCTAGATCCAGTGTCCGCCAGTAAGTGCGGACTGGCCCTTGCGGCCAGTGGACTGGACTTGGTGGGAATTGAACCAAGTCCAGGATGGCTCAGTCCGGGGAGATCGCGCAGTGGAGCGCGGGCAGGTTTCTCAGTCCGCCAAGCTTAGTAGAAGTGCTGTTGCCTTGTGTGCTAGCTTGGGGATATGCGGACTGGAGGATTGCTCGTGCAGGAGCGTGCGGACTGGAGCCAGAGTCCGCTGAGTCCGGTTGAGCCTTGTGATGAGGTTATGGACTCAGGGAAGCGGACTGGAGTTCGCTGTATACGCGGACTGGGGTCTGCTATTAGCGGACTGGATTGGCGTGTCCGCTAAGTCCGGAGGTGCCTTGGAGTTGAGGTAATGGACTTGGGATATGCGGACGATAGCCGGGTATCCGCTGAGTCCGGCAGGTGCCTTGATGGCGCGGTTGCGGGCTCGGGTTTTGCGGGCTGATGCCTTGTTCGCAGAATGGCGGATACGGCTGTTGTGGAGTCCGGCTGTGGTGGTCCTGGCTTGGTCTCTGGCGGCAAGGCGGACTGGATATTGGAGTCCGGCCTTGGAGAAGCTGGGGCGGACTGGCTATCTGCACAGGGCGGCGAACTGGCATGTGTGTCCGCGGGCTGGCGGACACATAAGATCTTGCTGCGGGATGTGGCGGTGATCCTATCGACTAGGGCGGTGACCATACTCATCGTCGTGCCTATAAATAGGACCCATGTCACATCAGGAAAAAACGGAACCTAGACCGAAGTAAGTGAACAGTAATTGAGCTCGTGTAAGTTGCTGCGGACTGGACTTTGTGTCCGCGCGGATAGAGAGTTGACCCGGTTGTGCTGTGCAGGTTGTGCGGATAGCGCTGGAAAGCCAGGACTTGGCTCTGATTGCGGTCAGGGACAGTGCGGACTCTGCGGTTAAGCAACAGGCGGTAAACAGCAGGTCGTGGATAGCGGCAGGCGGTCTTCTCTTTGGCGACTTGGTTCGGGGTTCAGGAAGTCGCCGGTTTCTGGCGGACTGTTCCATTCGGTGGAGCAGCTTGTGCGGTCTGGCGGCATGCAGACCGGCGGTGAAGAGCTAAGCATTGGAGTAAGGGTGAGTCCGCGCGGCTTGGGTTGCGGTCTGGCGACCTGGCGGACTGAGCGGACTCCACAGTAGTAGGTCGGCGGCTTGATTGTTTGAGTCCGCGCGGCTTGTTTTTTGTTCTTGTCTTTGTAACTGACTCTGCTCTCCCGGTGTTGGGTTTTGGTGAAGCATGTCTCGCCTTGTAAAGAAGTTTGCTCTTGATCAATAAAGAAGCTTGTGCTGCATGTGTTACTGGTTGTTACTGCTTTGTTGAGATAACCACTGTTAACTCCATGATCCGGGAAAACTTTCAACATATAAGTGGGCGTATTCTCCTTCGGTTTGTTGAGTTTTCAGCAGGGTATCCAAGGGGGCGTCTGCGGTTTGTTGTTTTTAACATGGTATCAGAGGGAGGTTGTTGGAGTGGTCAAGCAGTGCTCAATGGAAGTAGTTGCTCGTCTGTCGAGGAAACCAGTGGTAGAACCATGGCAGTGGAGGATGCAAGTTGTCTTGGTATTGATCTTCTTACAGAGGCGAACTGTGAACGGTGGAAGTCCTGTATGAAGAGCTTTCTTCTTGGCGAGGACCTTTGGGAGGTTGTATGCGGAGCAGGAAGACAAGAGGATACTGCTGGCAATGCTGAGGCGATGAGAGCTTGGAAGGAGGCAAATGCGAAAGCGGAGTCTATTCTCAAGCAGGTGATCTCATCGGAGCTCTTGGACCACATCAGTGGATGTCGGTCAGCTGCGGAGGTTTGGACTTCCCTTGATGGGTTGTTCTGGAAGAAGGTGAAGGAGGATGCTGCGGATGTTGGTCCCTCTACTTCATATCAGGAAGAAAGGAGTGTTTCTCCTAGGCGTGATAGGAAGAGGAAGGAAGGACCACGGTGCTATAAATGCAAGCAGCAAGGTCATCTTCGGAAGGAGTGCAAGGTTACCTTGCTCTCGGCGAACGTTGCTCAGGTAGGGAGGAAGGAGAAGAACGTAGTTGGGACTTCAACTAGTTCTGGATCTGATCGGCTGGATGCCAATGATAGTGCAGCTATCTGGCATGAAAGACTGGGGCATGTAGGGATGGACAAGCTGAAAGCAATGGCGGAAAGAAGACTCGTAAGAGGCTTGCCTAGATTGTCATCCTATGGCGATGGTCGGGGGTGTGCGGAATGTCAGGAAAGTGGAGCCTATCGCTTCATGGTCGACAAAGCACAATCCAGGAGTATAGCACCATTGGCGGTTGTCCATTGTGCTCTGGTGGGACCGACCGTCACGGCCAGTCTTGGAGCAGCAGGTTCATGCTGATATTGGTTGATGACTATTTTGGGTATACTTGGGTATACTTTATGAAGAAGAAGTCCAACATGGTACGCTTGTTTGTGGAGTTCAAGAAGCTTGTCGAAGGCCAGCTTGGCCGGAGGATCAAGGTGTTGAGGACAAGTTTCGGTGGTGAGTTTGCCTCAACCGAGTTCTCACGCTTTTGCAGGAAGCAAGGGATCCGGATGGAGCTTTCTTGTGGACATACTTCACAACAGGGTAGTGTTGCAGTTCGGATGATCCATTGGTTAACGGAGACCTGCAAGTGTTGGCTTCGGAGTAATGGCGTTCCAAAGGCTCTTTGGGCGGAGGGAATAGCCTGTGCTACTCATGTCATCAACCGGATGCCTCTTAGTCCGATCATAATGCAGACTCCTTATGAGCTAATGTTCGGAATGAAGCCCTCAGTGAAGCACCTTCGGGTGTTTGGATCTACCTGATATTTACACTCTCCGGGTGCTCTCAAGACAAAGCTAGTCTTTGTAGGGTATGATGAGCAGAGAAGAAGATGGAGGTGTATGGATCCTGCGACGAAGAAACTCATAGTGTCGAGAGACATTGTTTTCGATGAGTTGACTTCGTATTGGGTTAGCTCTTATGTGGAGCTAGAGTTAGCAGGTCAGATGGTGGGCTGAAGGAGGCTGCTGCTAAGGAAGTGGAGTTGCCTGAGTCACCAGGTGCTCCAGGTTGTTCTAGCTCCGGGGCAAAGGCGTCAGAGTCGGGAAGAAGGGGAGCGATGCTCCAGGACCTTCCGGCTTAAAGGCGGAGGCTTCCTGTTCAGGAAGCAAGGGGAGCGATGTTCCAGGCAGTTCATGTTCAAGAGGGGAGTCTTCTGGTTCAGGTAGCAGGGGGAGCGTTGCTCCAGGTGCTCTTGGTTCCAGTAAGGAGGCGTCTTGTTCAGGGAACAAAGGGAGCATTGTTTCGGGTTTGCCCGGGAACGGAGCTGGTTCAAAAGCAGCGGAGGTGGTTAGCCATGATCAGGTTCTTCGGAGATCGAAGAGGATCAGTAAGCCACCAGCTCGATATAGTGAAGGGAACACGGTGGACTTGGTCCCGTGTTTCCTTGTTAGCCCTCAGGTCGAGCAAGGACTTCTGGCTGTGATGACCCCACTAGAATCAAGGAGGTGGTTGACACCAAGTCTGATGAGGTGACTTCTCTCAGAGGCAACGAGGCTTGGGCTTCTGGGTCCAAGGAAGTTGGTGATACTCCTGTGATGCATGAGTGGAGGTTGAAGCTGAAGAAGGCAGAGGGAAGCATGACTCCTTTTGGGAGATGCTGGAGGGCTCCCTCATGGTCCATGATATGCGGGGCGAGGACTATGTCTTGGACATCTCTTCGTAGATGCTATCGGAAGGACCAAGTGCAAGGTTACGGGAGCTGCTGGAGTTATTCACCACTTCTCACTTCAAGGGGGAGTGTTGAATTCTGTGAAGTGAAAGTGGGTGAATGGAAGGCTTGGGAAACCTATCCGCGCGGACTACGCGGACTGGGTTGGCGGACTGCTAGGTCGGCAGGGATGTTGCAGGCGGTTTGCTCTGTGGCGGCCTGGGCGGTCTGTTCGCGCGGACTGCGCGACAGACAGCAGCGGCGGTCTGACAGGCCAGTGTATGCTCAGCAGGCGGTTTACTCCCAGGAAGTAACCGGGCGGATAGGAATGTTATCCGCGGAGTCCGGCTTGAAGCGGACTGAAGAACTGGAGCTCGGCAGACCGATTTGGCAGATGCCTTGGTCTTGCTCTAGTGAAGCGGCAAGTGGAAGCCGCGGAGACCGCCGGTCAGCGCGGACAGGAACTGGAGGTCGCCCGGTATGGCGGGCTAGATCCAGTGTCCGCCAGTAAGTGCGGACTGGCCCTTGCGGCCAGTGGACTGGACTTGGTGGGAATTGAACCAAGTCCAGGATGGCTCAGTCCCGGGAGATCGCGCAGTGGAGCGCGGGCAGGTTTCTCAGTCCGCCAAGCTTAGTAGAAGTGTTGTTGCCTTGTGTGCTAGCTTGGGGATATGCGGACTGGAGGATTGCTCGTGCAGGAGCGTGCGGACTGGAGCCAGAGTCCGCTGAGTCCGGTTGAGCCTTATGATGAGGTTATGGACTCAGGGAAGCGGACTGGAGCTCGCTGTATACGCGGACTGGGGTCTGCTGTTAGCGGACTGGATTGGCGTGTCCGCTAAGTCCGGAGGTGCCTTGGAGTTGAGGTAATGGACTTGGGATATGCGGACGATAGCCGGGTATCCGCTGAGTCCGGCAGGTGCCTTGATGGCGCGGTTGCGGGCTCGGGTTTTGCGGGCTGATGCCTTGTCCGCAGAATGGCGGATACGGCTGTTGTGGAGTCCGGCTGTGGTGGTCCTGGCTTGGTCTCTGGCGGCAAGGCGGACTGGCTATTGGAGTCCGGCCTTGGAGAAGCTGGGGCGGACTGGCTATCTGCACAGGGCGGCGAACTGGCATGTGTGTCCGCGGGCTGGCGGACACATAAGTTCTTGCTGCGGGATGTGGCGGTGATCCTATCGACTAGGGCGGTGACCATACTCATCGTCGTGCCTATAAATAGGACCCATGTCACATCAGGAAAAAACGGAACCTAGACCGAAGTAAGTGAACAGTAATTGAGCTCGTGTAAGTTGCTGCGGACTGGACTTTGTGTCCGCGCGGATAGAGAGTTGACCCGGTTGTGCTGTGCAGGTTGTGCGGATAGCGCTGGAAAGCCAGGACTTGGCTCTGATTGCGGTCAGGGACAGTGCGGACTCTGCGGTTAAGCAACAGGCGGTAAACAGCAGGTCGCGGATAGCGGCCAGGCGGTCTTCTCTTTGGCGACTTGGTTCGGGGTTCAGGAAGTCGCCGGTTTCTGGCGGACTGTTCCATTCGGTGGCGCAGCTTGTGCGGTCTGGCGGCGTGCAGACCGGCGGTGAAGAGCTAAGCATTGGAGTAAGGGTGAGTCCGCGCGGCTTGGGTTGCGGTCTGGCGACCTGGCGGACTGAGCGGGCTCCACAGCAGTAGGTCGGCGGCTTGATTGTTTGAGTCCGCGCGGCTTGTTTTTGTTCTTGTCTTTGTAACTGTCTCTGCTCTCCCGGTGTTGGGTTTTGGTGAAGCATGTCTCGCCATGTATGTCTCGCCTTGTAAAGAAGTTTGCTCTTGATCAATAAAGAAGCTTGTGCTGCATGTGTTGCTGGTGTTACTGCTTTGTTGAGATAACCACTGTTAACTCCACGATCTGGGAAAACTTTCAACATATAAGTGGGCGTATTCTCCTTCGGTTTGTTGAGGTTTCAGCAGGGTATCCAAGGGGGCGTCTGCGGTTTGTTGAATTTTAACATTCTTGGTGTATGGTGGAGAGGAAGAGCTCGTTGTAAGCGTTACACGGATGCTAGCTTCCAAACTGATAGAGACGACTCCAAGTCTCAGTCAGGTTTTGTGTTTTGCCTGAATGGAGGAGCTGTAAGCTGGAAGAGTTCCAAGCAAGAGACATTTGCTGATTCTACAACTGAGGCCGAGTATATCGCAACTGCTAATGCGGCGAAGGAGGCTGTATGGATTAGGAAATTCATCAGCGAGCTTGATGTAGTTCCTAGCATTGTTGGTCCCGTAGTTCTCTACTGTGATAACAATGGTGCAATTGCACAATCTAAGGAACCTAGATCTCATCAGCGCTCCAAGCACATACTCCGGCGGTTTCATCTTATTCGTGAGATTGTCGAACGAGGAGATGTGAACATTTGCAGAGTGCCGACTGAGGAAAAACATTGCGGATCCGCTGACAAAGCCTCTCCCGCAGAGAAAGCATGATGGTCATACTAGATCCATGGGTATACGATACCTGAGTGATCAACTCTAACGAGAATCTTGTGGGTTACATGTAATCTATGTACTTTGTTGCTGTTTGTTCATATGATGAACTGTGTACCTAGTTTTTCTTTTATAATTAATGGCAAATTCTTTTATTATGAGTTTTTCTATATATGATAGTTAAATGTTAACGTAATAGATACCCTTAGAATGTCGCTTCCATGGGACATCAAGTACGTGACTTGAATGTGAGAGCCCATGATTTATTTGAAGCTTCATTCTTAAAGGTCCCTGGCCGAGTATCATCATAGAAGCTAAGGGTGATGATGATACATGAAGGCTAGCACGTGCATTGACTGATGACTGGTTCTCACAGGTCATGATATTGTGATATCAAGTCATCACGTGGGTACTTGTTAGTGAACAAGTTGTACTGGACAGACCCAACCTGAGACTACTCTGTGGATTATCATCCAATCGTGTCACGAGTATGTCTCAATTGACAATGGTGTTGTGGTCCTTTGACCTGAAGTCACAGCATTCATCAAGTGAGGAAGAGCGTGCTTTGATGCCATCTAAAGTCTTCCTTGAGAAAGGTTGATGATAAGGGTGGTTGTTGGGCATGTTACGAATCATTTGGGTGTTTGTGTGTGAGCAGATATGGAATTTGTCCTCCTGTATGACAGGAGTTGCATCCATGGGCCCCTTGATGGATATGGACTGAGAAATGCATGGCCATGCTTGGTTGAGTCAATATGTGATATTGGACTTACCATTCTCTGGAAGTCCGTCCTGGATCAAGAAAACTTGGATTGAGCTATTACGAGGGTGACACGGTCCATACCTCTAGTTCTTTCCGGATGTAAGGGACAAAGACAATGCTGATACATTGGTCATAAAGGCTTATGAGTTATGAACTCTTATTGCTTGGGGAGCAATGATGCATTGCTAGATGCCGCTCATTGTTTGTGAGGTTTTTGGTTTGATACTTTCGAGATCAAGTGGGAGTCTGTTGGAGTTACCATGATGATCTGGAAGTGGTCAAACATGTAATCTCACTGCCAACGCAATATGAGTCTGCAGGGTCACACATAAGAGATGTGGAGAAGTTGGATGACTGACTGTATTGGTAAAGGTTACCAATCACCGACCTGAATAGGGTTATGGGCAAAGTGTTGCCTTATAGGATCATCGGGTTGGGCAAAGGTTGCCTTGAAGGGCTGGTTAGGTTCGTCGTCCGAGGGTCAAAGTCATTAGTCGAGAATGGTCTTCTGATTCCCGCCGATCGGCGAGAATCGTCTCCCTGATTCTCGTTGATCGACGAGAATCGTCGAGAATCAATTATTGATTCTCGACGATCGACTACTTCGACGATTGTCGTCGACCGCGGCTCGACGATCATCGAGTATCATTATGTGTCGTCGAGCGTGGCTCGACGATCGGCGAGAATCGTCGAGTATTGTACTCTGATTCTCGCCGATCCAATGTGATACTCGTCGAATGATTCTCACCGAACCTGCTCAGTGATTCTCGCCGATTGTCGCCGATTCTCACCGGTTCATACTCGCCGATTCTGAACCCTAGTTCTGGGTGGTCTGCGGATAGCGATTTTCCTGGGTTGTGTTATACCTCTAGTATAATAGGACCCTTAGGGTTTATCGAAAGGAGAAGCATTCGGCTCGCGATTTCTTCTGTAGCAAATCGAGACCCGACGAAAACTGTTCCGCCTCTCGCTCCGCCGATCCCGATCCCGCCGCCGGAAAGTGTTCCGCCGCCGCATTCGCTCCGCTGCCACCTCTTCTCCGGCGACTGTCGTTGGTGCTGCTCTTCCTGGCGCGGACCTAGCAGTCCGTGGATTAGCCGAGGTGCGGTCTTCTCCATCCCGATCTTCCGTGCGACGGAAAGCTCGGCGTTCTCCCACTCGTGTGGACTTCTGCAGAAACGTGGACACTATTCCACGTAGAACTCACCACCAGCAAGCAGATAAAGTTTGGAGCATCTCCGTTGAGTTGTGACTCAACGCCACCGAGGTAATTTTGCCTAGTCTTGCTAACTTCTTGATTCAACGTTCATGGCCCGATCCACATCTCTTTGGGTTTTTCTTGATGTTTTACTTTTCCACTGCGCGCACAAACGTTGTGCCAACCCCATAGAGAAACCCCAACAAAAACAACCAGAAGGCATCTGACTACTCCTTCGAGAAATATACCCAAGTATATCTTGAGTAATCATCAATCAGAACAAGCATGTATCTGCTCCCACCAAGACTGGCAGTGACGGTTGGTCCCATCAAGTCACCATGGATACACTCCAATGTTCTCTTGCTCCTCATTTGTGACTTATCAAACGGAAGGCGATGAGTCTTGCCGTACTGACACCCTGCTCAAACGTGACCATCGCCAAAGGATGATAGCTTAGTCAAGCCTCTCACAAGGCTCCTGTTTGCCATAGCTTTTAGCTTATCCATTCCTACATGCCCCAGCCTCTCATGCTAAATAGCAGCGCTATCGTTGCCCCTCATCAGATCAACATAAGAGTTTGTTGCAAGAACAAACAAGTTCTTTACTCTCCTCTCTACATGAGCAACATCATCCTTTACCGCTGATACGTTGGGAAGGAACTTCACTTCTGTTGGCCCAAACAGAACGTGATAACATGCGTCTACCACATTGGTCACAGAAAAGAGATTCTTCTTCATGCCCGGTACGTGATACACACTCCTTAACGTGAGTGGGCCCTTATCACTACCAAAGGACACAACCCCCTCCTTCTCTACTGCATAAATAGTATTATAAGCAGTGATGATAGCTTCATTACCTGAGTAAGCTTGCAGTGAGGAGAACTTCGACTTGTCTCCGGTGAGGTGATGACCACACCCGGAGTCCATGATCCACTCATCGTTGAAGTCGACAGCGGACAAGGCACAGACACAAGTGTCTGTCATGAAAGCTCCGCCCCATCCAGCTTCCTCAGTATTAGAGCAAGCTTCCTCCTTGCCTGCAGCATGCCCAGGCTGTAGTTGACACTGCAATCACGCTTGAAGTGTCCCCGCTGATGACACATGTAGCACTTCAAGTTCTTCTTCCAATCCTTCTTAGGAGCAGCGCTCCTCTCTGACTGATAAGAGGTTGAAGGCTCATTTTTAGCAGCGATGTTCTTCTTCTTCCCTTCTCATCTCTTCTTCTTCTTGCCTATGAAGAGAGCTCCACTACCTTCCTCAGAGATAGTGACTCCAGCCATATGTCTGGCCAAGCTTTCCTGTGAAGCAAGTAGGTTCTCAAGCTCCAGCAGAGATGGCTGAGTGGCCCAGCCTTGAGCTGATGTTGCAAAGGCAACATACTCCTTCCGTAAGCCGCGGATTATGTACCTTTTCAACTTAGCCTCAGAGATAGGCTCATCAGGATCAAGCGCTTATAACTCAGCACACAGACTCTTCATCTTTAGAAAAAATTTAGAGATGGTCAGGTCTCCTTCAGTTGTTCTTGCCAACTCATTCTCTAGGAACAGAAGTCTCGCTACATTCTTCCTATTGAACAACTCATTAATAGTTGTCCAAATATCAACAACAGACTCACATCCAATGATGTGATCAAACAGCTCCGGTGAAACAGCTCTCTTGAGGGTAAACTCAGCCTTTTCATTTATTTTCCTCCAAACCCGCACCTGCCCAGTAGTTCCAAAAGTAGTTGTAACTTCTTGTCTGTCATCACCATCGACGACCTCCTATAACTCCTCGCACAGAAGAAAACTCTTCATGCACGACTTCCACTTCTTGAAGTTGGTCGTCGTCAAGAGTTCAATACCCAGACCTCTTGCATAGCTCCCTTCCATTTCAGCAACCTTTGGTTAAGCTTTCAGAAGCACAAATCACAACACAAGTTGATCACCACTCAAACAACTGACCTTCCCTCTGATACCATGTTGAATTTTCTCAAAGTGGTCAGCAAGATAGTCTAATGTCAAATTAATATCCGCGGAACTATCCAGATCACACTTTGATCATGCAGAAACCTGAAAAGCAAGTTTCAAACACCAAATGCAATAGAAGACACAAGCATATCAAATATTTATTAACTTCTTTACAAGGCGAGGAATACGTGGCGAGACATGATTTTTCCAGTACACATGAAAGAAACAGAAAGAACAAAACAATCCGGGGCGGACAGAACTTGAGACCATCGAGACCGCCGAGACCGCCTAGTCCGCCAAAGTCGCCGAAGCCACCCGAACTGCTGCTGCTAGAAGCCGAGTACAATACGGAGTCCATCGAGACCGCGAGGTCATGCAGACACACCGTTATTCGTTGACTGTTGCTGAACTGAAGAACAGACTGCCTCCCCGCCTGAGTTCGGCGCACAGGTTATTGGACTTCGAAAAACTAAAGCGGAGAAAACTGTCAAGCTGCAGAAACTACCTGCTGAGACCGCTGAATGTAACCGCAAACTTCACTGATCCTGACCGAAGTCAAAGCCAAACTCCTGGCTTCACTGTGCTAGCCGCACGACTTGCAAACAACAAATAGTTATCTCTATTTAACCCGCGCGGACAGGAAAGTCCAGATTGCAACAATTAACCAAGCCTCAACTCACTGTTCACTCAGTCACTGTAGATGTGTCGGGGGGGTCTATTTATTGGCAAGGTGAGGAGTGTGGTCACCCACCCTAGTGAATAGAGTCACCGCCCCAGCCCGCGCGTTAACACAACCCCGTCCGCCGAGTCCGCAATGACTTAGCCGAATTTCAACTAACCCGCCAGGAGCGAAGACAAAGGTATCCACCACCAGGCGGACACCACAACAGTTCGCCCACACTATGCGGACAAGGCAACCACCCACACAGCCTGCAAAACACAGCTCCAACCAATGCTGCATCAGTCCGCACACTAGAACGCGGACAAGCGGCAGTCCGCACAGCTCGAGAACAACGCCACAGTCCGCCACGATTCCACGACTAACAAGCAGTTCGCCCGGTCAACAGCGGACTCTCCGGACACTGCAGACACCCTGGACTTGTCACAGAGTGTGACCAAGACCAGTAGACCAACAAGAGCATGGTGCGAGCTCGGCGGACAAGGCCCCAGTCCTCCAGCTTCCAAGGCAGATCGCCAACGCTCCACTAGAGCAAGATAAAGCCCCAAGCTCCTACTCGCACACTGCCAAGCCAGTGGCCAGCTTCCGGACTCGACACCAGTCCTCACAGTCCGTCACAAAGAATGCGGCTAACGGCCACTACAACTTCGGAGAGCTCGGCAAGAACCAAAGCCGATCTCCAACGCCAGTCCGTAATAGCGGACACTGCGGACTTAACCAAGTCCGCTACAACTCACGTGGATTCAATCTCCAATCCGCCGGTTACCCCCAAGAACCGGCTAACTGCAAGGCCGCAGACCAAGCTGAGCACCGCAAACAGACCGCCTATGCAGTCCGCTCAGGCCGCTCCACTAGATGCCCGAGCCGCCAAGACTTTCCTAGCCACAGACCACCCAGGCCTCACACCAGTCCGCCCAGACCGCAAACTCAGGCCGCCGAAACCGCCCGGCCTGCTCCATCACCCACTTTCACTTCACAAATTTCAAAAATTCAAACATAGGAATAAATATTTAAGTCTGAGAAGGTATAACTTAAAGATTAATGAATGAAGGTTGATTATTCTAAATCAAAACCTAATAGTTAGGATAATTAATGAGAGTGAATATTTCAATCCAATGTTTTCTCCTTTCTTTCTAATTATATAATTGTAATCTCTTCCAACCATTTTGACTATAAAATAAGACCCAAAGGACTAAGGATGGATGGCTGAGAAATCTTGGAAGAGCCATGAAATCACTAGGGCTCTGCAGCTCACATACACATCCTCTCCATTTCACTTAACATATATAAGATGTCTCATATTTTTGTCATCCTAGTAGAGAGCATATAAAAAAGAAAATTAATAATTATAAACTAAATCTCCTTCAGAATTACCAGGAAGAGCCATCGCATAATTGACCGGGATCCTCTCCAGTTCAGTTGAACTGGATAATATCCAGTTAAAGGACTGGATTTAATCTCCCCAATCCAACGCTCATAAATAACTGACAGAGGATCCCGGTTTTCTTCTACTTCCAATTATACCATCACGCCTACTCCCCGTCGGACATCTTCTCCTCGCGGACATCTTCTCCTCGCCAACTCCCCGTTCGTTTTGGTCTCCTCCTGGACCGGTCCTGAGATACCTGAAGAGGGACAGGGAAGGATTTTCTTGGGGAAGTTCCATATGTTCCATAGGTTGAAGAGGAAGACAGTGATGGCAAGGTTAGTAATGGAGAAGCTGCATGTGTGATTGTTCCCGATCTATTATTTCTCTGCTTCTTCCCCGTTGTCTTCTCCGTCTTGCTTCCTTAGAGGATTTTCTGGATTTGTTCTATTGTTGGCATATTCACCGGTTTTTTTACTTCTCATGATGCAGTTGGGTTAAGAATTTTTTTATCATTTAGTTGGGATTTTAGATTCTTAACTGGAGTTGTTAAGCTGAATCTGCTATTGATTCAGTGATAGTTGCTTCATTTCATGTTCACGAATTCCTTTCAAATCACCTTTTTCTTTGTCAGCTGCTCTCCCTGTTTCATGATGTCTCCTTTTTTTAATTTTATTTTTGGTACAGTTTTCTTTGCTCCAATGGAAGAACAGGAACGTACTGATGAAGAGCACAACTCAAAAAAAAAACACCAAGCCATCATGAATGAAGTCGAAGAAGATCAACAGATTGTACCAAGTTCAGTGACTCTAACTGTGGAGGATGAGATTGCCTATTTTTTCCCATACGAATACTTAGAGAAAGAGTTTGGTTGTGATTTCTTATGCGAATTTCCAAATCCACATGTGATTGGTACTGATAAACCCAACAAATCTTTAAATCTTCCTCACTATCAGAATAGATTCTCCCCTCCAAAACCATGTGTTCATGAATCTGCACAATAATATGGTCACCCTGAGAATAGTAGCATTGTTAACTTCTCTCAGTTCTCAAGGCCACAAAAGCTTGATATGTCAACTGAACCGCAGAAGAAAATTCATTCAGAAGGGGGAGAGTCTTCATCAATGGTGACAGGTTGTTCAAGCATTTGTGAAGCAACCAAGTTCAGAACCAAGCATTTTCTACTTCCAATTTTCAACTGAACCGCAGAAGAAAATTCATTGATGTGCATGAGCAATAGCATTGTTTTCTCAGGGTCTCGCATACTTGGGACCATAAAATTATTTTGAGTCTCATTTGGCTGCTTGTAGATTGAAAAAAGGACGCATTTTGGAGATTATATATGATTTTGTTCTACCTCGATTTGAATTGTTGTCTTAATGAGCTATACATGCACATACTCATGCACATCGATAATGAGCTATACATGCACATCAATAAAGATAGGAGTTTTTTTTACACATTTATATAGAACAAAAACTAAATCAATAGGCTGTAGCTTGATGTGAAATCTCGATACAATCATCAATAAAAATAACAATCTTTAAAACTTGACGCAACCTATCTGATCCTTTAAACACCAAATCCAAGTCATATAACTTCCCCTCGTCTAGCTCGGACCAATCGTA